>JAKDFA010000005.1:1581736-2069997 GCA_036971435.1 Dactylellina sp. 'tibetensis'
TCGAACACCTACAACACATCTGTTTCGTTGCATTTCTGGATAGTAATAAATCCCTAGTCACGGAAGAAAGCCAACGGTATCATAGGGTAGTGTAAAGGCTCAATTATCAACTATAATGGTAGATCTCCCGAGCTTCTAGGCTCATATATAACTTAGACGGCAATCGAGCGTCTAGCTTGGCAAGTGAAAACAAAAAAAAGGTGCCAAGAAATAGAAATAGCATATCATTCATTACAAAGCTCGTAAATCCAAAATTATATTGCGGTAAATAGCCCCTATGGGCAAGCCAAGAGGCAAAGAACCTGCAAGGTCGCCAATTAAACAGATACTCCCTTTCCGGTAGCGGAAACGGTCTTCTCATCGACATCGCTGCCTTGATCTTGTGGAATACCATGGGTAACTGGAGTTGGGGATTTTCCAGTAATGGCCATGACGAAGCCTTTTGTAACGCGGGCAATGCTTTCACGACCTTCCCAGAGAGGATAAATACCGGTAATACCGATAGCACTAAATTTCAACCCATGGTTAGTATAGTGTAAATTGGAGCAGTGATGGTTTCAAACTTATAACTTACCAGAATGCCCAAATGATACCAACGACAACCCATCCCTCGAAGAACCTCTCGCTGAAAACATACTTGCTGCCGTACATTGGAATTGGCCAGAGGAGCAATAGGCAAATAGTGAGGGCAGATGCGACGACTTTGGCAATGAGAGACTTGCGCTTGAGCATTTTTTGCATTTCCTCATAGTCTTCGCCTTCAGCTTCGTGCTGGATAGTACGGATGTTGGCATCCTCCTTGAGGAACTCGGAGTCATCGACGAGCTTAATCTCAGTCCTCATAGTAGACCAGTCGTAGTTCTGTGGACCAAAGGCAAAAGTGAAGACTGGGATGAAAAAGAGGGGCGAGAGCAAGGCGACGAGCTAAACAGGTCGTTAGTATTCTGTATTCAATCTGCAGGCAAAATCTGAGATGTACTTACGTTACCGACAAGCATTGGGTCGTTAGCACCGGTGGATGCGACGTTGATGACACCGAACTTTTGCTTAGCAGTGACAAACCAACCGATGAAGCTGCAGATTGTTCCGAGGATTGGGCTGGCAATAACAGCGATCTTGTTCTGCTTGGTGGACAACATGGTACAAGCAGCTGGCAACACAGCAGAGGAGATGACGACACCCATCATGAGGTAGAGATAACCCAAGCTGATACCAATGTACCAGAGACCAACAGAGAATCCGGCGATGAAAAACGAGAAGGCAACGACTGCAATATGGGAGAGGTTTCGGAGGCGGCGGCCCGATGCTTGTGGGTTGATATAGGTACGGTAAACATCATAAGTGAAGATGGAGGAGACGGCAACCAATTCAGAAGACAAGGCGCTGGAGACAGCCAAGAAGAGGAGGACAAGAGCGATCAAGGCACCTTGTTGACCCATCAAAGCAACGGCTACATTGGGGAGAACCAATCCAGCGGAAACATCGGCTTCGGGGAGACGGTTTGGGTAGGATGGCCAAACTGGGTTCTTCTGGAGGGCGACACCGGCAAGACCCATAGTGGTAGCGCAGAGGAATGGGATAGAGAACCAACTGATGCCACCGAGAACGTAGCCGTTGAGAGCAGCACCAATGTTGGAGGAGATGGCCTTTTGCCAGTATCCTTGATCCAAAAACACGGTTCCGAAGTTACCAACAATGTTGATAACAAAGAAGATTCCACCTTCTCGGGATCTCATGGTTAAATAACTGCCTTGCTCATTTCCTTCAACTGGCTCGTGAATAGCAGCGTCATTCAACAGCTCCCAAACCTTGCCAAAAGATCCGAGTTCTGGGCTGGTGACGTAGATCTTGAAGGTGAAGACCAGAATGAAGATGAGGACCAAAGCAGAGTGAGTGTAGTCGCTCATAATGGTAGCCTTCAAACCTCCAAAAACTGTAAACAAGATGACAGGAATTGGGATCAAGAAACAAGCTGCAGCAGTTGGGATACCGGTCAAGTTGTTGATGACAGCAGAACCACCGGTCAACAACATGAGAGTAACCAAAATGTTTGTGAAGGTAGCAAAGACCAAGTATGTGATGTGGGCACCGGTTCCATATCGTGCGCGGATGAGTTCGAGGTAACTGCATCACAATGAAAAATATTAGTTTGCACAATCTGAGATGTTTCAATTTGCCTTCGATAACGTACGTATGGGCAGATGGCGCACGGCGCTTGAGCTCAATAGCTAAAGATGCGAAGAGAATGATTTGGACCGTCTATCAAAAATTAGCATTGACCCGGGTCAAGTTTTATTCTCGTTCCACAATGGAGTACTTACGGCGCCAGAAGCATACCAAAATGGACCGGAAACACCATATCGATAACCTGTCGCGGTGGATTGTAGGAGAGTTGCGGCCCAGGTCCACGAGGAACACACAGCTGCTGCGATTAAACCGGTTCTGTATTGTCCATCAGCGTTTATGTATCGGCATTTTTGAAGACAAGACTGCTCACTTGACTGAACGACCGGCGGTATTGAACTCCTCAGAGGTCTGGACTTCGTGGGCATATTTCTTCAAGAACCATGAAATCAACATGATCAAGAAGGCAAATCCTATTGTTACACAAAGTCAGAAACACTTTCGACTCCATGGATCCAGCGAACGTCGTTATATTAAACTCACCCAACCCGAGTCCCACCACAATGCCATAGCCTTGAGCTTGAGACAAGACTGCCATTTTGCCAACTATCTGTCTTGTTGCAATCTATGCTTTGATGCAACTAGTCGAGTTGAAATGCTGTGCTACCGAAGTTTCTGTTGCTTGCTGAGCAGAATATCATGGGGATGCTGGGGATTCGAGCAGACTATATACTCTGTGCGCATCCCTGGACTATTGCTGAAGCTCTCCAAACCATTCCGATCGGCGGTGACATGCTACACGAGAACCCTGCTAACAAAGGTCGCAATCGTTCTTCGTTGAACTATTTTGCTTATTTCAACGGACAACCAGCTCATCTTCGAGACGAGATGGTGGTAAAAACGTGGGGGAAAGGTGTTTTTTTGTGCAAATCCTCAAAGTAACTCGGGACTTTGAAGTTTGGGTAGTCACAAATGAAGGCACATCCCATATCCGTTCTCTCGCAGCTAGCCCTTGCACTCTTCCTTGGATGCAATGCAGGGAGTATGCTGTCAAGGCAGTTCACGAATGGCAGGCCCTCAAGTGTGAAAACTAGTGCATAGTTGGACGGGATGCCAACCAATACTATGAGGAATTATTAATTTGGATTCCTCAAAGTTTATCGCGGATCTTGCCTGCTCTTGGTAACGAAGATGCATTTCTTTGGTGTTTAGTGCCAGTTTCCCGCCCAAAATCGAAACATGTTCACTGTATGCGCGATCCCTGCCTACAGCCCTCATCTGATTGGTCTGGGCGGCAGACCAAGATAACGCAGTGCGGCGGAACGCAAAAATGTTGTACCTCTTATCTTTGCCAACCGGCTTACGTTCTTGAAAAGCGAATCTCGATTTGTCTTGACAGGGATCTCTCATCTTATTCACCCACGCCAAAAACCCAAAATTTAATATCATTGATTGTGGCCTCTTAGAAAAACTCCGCTGTCATGCGAGCAGGGTTTGGACGGCGAACTCCAAATGCTCGCGTCCCGGGACAGAACGCCAATGGTATTTCGGGTTCTGAAACGGGCCGGTCAGATGGAACCTGCGGTGTCCTAACGTTTTAGATCGTTGCCGGTATCGAAAACAAAGCCTCACGAGGGAAAATACCTTTTTGGGTGTTCGCATGTCTGAGCTAGTATCAACGATTGAACATTAACATATGTCTCTGCTTCCAAAGTGGATTGCATGGTCGTTTTACTTGCAATCGGCCTAGTCGAGATTCAGCGCAACTTGGCAATACTATGCATTCATCCATCCACACATTAGTCGATCGACTAGATTCAACATCCGCTACATGCCATAGAATTGAGATCCAATGTTCACATGTTCAATCTCGCACAGGTGGCTCCTCTTTAGTTGCTGATAACTGTTCCTAGAATTTCTTATCGGTGGCCAACTAGGGTGCTCCGATATCGTTCGGAGTCGAATTCGAGGCGCTCGGGCTCTATGATACACTTGCTGCATTCGTGTTATAAGATCGAATATAATAATTTCTCTTCAGGATGCGGGGATTACCTGGTGAGTGTAATCGAAATATGTAAGTCTTCATCCTTCTCGATCAACAAAAGAATCTCTGCACTGTGGCGCCACAGCTCGAGCCCCGCTTACCTTCCAGTCCACGTAATGAGGCCAGTAATGCGCGGACGGGCAAGATGACCAAAATGATCGAGTAAGTGGGAGTGCTAGCTAACCCTCAATTTCCCGAACGCCCTAACGGGTTTGGAATACAGGAAGCAAATCGGTACCTGAAAATCACCATCCCGCTCAAGCCATTCAGAAGAAATCGGACAAACCCGTCACAGGCGGGATTGCTAAAGCGAGCTGATTTAGCCTAACCCTTGATGCCGCCACGATTTAAAAATATTCGGTCCCAAGCGAAAGCATCAGCTCTTAACGATACGGATTCATTGCTTAGGTCACGGACCAAATGGTGGTAGAGATAAGCTTGCATATTACATTTTTGGGCTGTGGTAAAGAGGTTTGTAACCCGAATGATCCTAGTTGGTGCGCATGCTGTGTGTTGGCCCCCACTCTCCCACATGCCACCACTCACACCCACTCTATCTCCAGTTCTCCGACAACTGGCCGCTCTTGGATATTGAAACGTCTGATGCTACGCAATTCTATGCTATCCTCATGCTTCGCTTCCTGCGCTTCCATGATGGTATTTGAGGCCCACTACAAGCCTGCATGCCAAGATCAGCCTTCTCATATTCGAGCTTGTGACATTCCAGGACCATCTGCATCATCTCTAAGATTCGGAATTCAGGTACGGTATCAGGTTCGAAAAACAAATATTTCCTAAGTTTGGAACTCACTCGCTACTTTCTCGAATCCTAAACCTTTGAAACCCAGATAATTTGAGGCAGCCAGCTTATCTTCTGATACCCCGGGATTTACAAATCCCAAGCAGATTCTCAGGCAAAGAACAGCAGACCCTCCGAGGATCTTCGAGAACGGGAAACCCGAGACGAAGCTTGCATGCGATCGCCAAATTTCTTGTGGTCTTTGGAAATAGCAAAAGAGGCACCGCTAGTCCCAAAAATTTGACGCTACAAACCTTTAATCCAGTTAATTACGTTAATTTAGTCAATATCCATCATGACTCGCTGGTCATAAAATGATACGCCCAACCCCAAATTCGCAGTAACTGCGAATATCTTGCGCTACCTTCGCATGATGCATCAAACTTCGCAGAAATGATACTTCAGATTCGTGTCGAGATGCAGAAATCAGTATCTTCGTCAGCATATTTCAATCACATTTGACCGATTTTAGTTTGATCATCCACACCAGGATTGCGCAGCTACGCAGATGGAGAACCAATCCAAATATTTTCCTTGGTCATCTGAAAACCCATTTTAGTCGTTTTGGTCTTATCAGCCTGCATAAAATCTGCGCTAGGGTACAGATAAGAACTTATTGATCACGAGGGGATCAGAATGCACTGCATGCACCTGCACGCTGAGGAACTCGGCCTATCCTTGAACTTCGCTAGTTTGCAATGGGGGGCGCCAGAAACTCAGGTACCTGCATGATGGCCAGGTACGAACTAACCAGGTCCGCTTCATTCAGTTGGATTCATGTCGCAAATGTGCTCGGATCTCCTCGTCGACCCCCTCGTCTTCTACTGCATCATTGGTGACCTGTCAGATAGATTGGATATTCAGGTACCATTTTCGAACGCCTCATGCCCCACACATCAGCTGCAATTCTTGCATGAAAATGCATCCATCCTTAACCCTATAATTCATTCTGATATTTCTTCTGCCATTCCATTGCATACCTTTCATCATCTATTCTAAATATGACAAGGTTTAAGACGCTAGCTAGCATTTTCTTACCTGTCTAGAGTAGAGCATCGACGATATCAGATGTGATCACCCCCATCCGATCAATCAATTGGTATATCTCTTAACGGCAATGAAGTGAAAACTTTTCCACAACATGCATGATTCAATCGTCTCGTGAACAAAATAAACAGGCCTTCGTATCGGTAATACGGCACTGCATGTTGATAATCCTCTACATCTCCAACTGTTGATTATTTATCATCATATGCAGGCCGCATCGTTACGATGAGCTTCTCCCCTTGAACTTCCTAATTCGCCTCTTCTCGCCTATTATGGAGCGAAGGGCTTGGCAGGAACCGTATGATATGCAGATATGATGCTACAAGGTCAGATGAACTTTAGTTTTAGATGCAGAAGCTCTGACAAGGAACATGGATAGTTAGTCAATTGGGTCCTGTGAATCTAGAACTCTAGTTCGTTCGCTATTAGCGAGCTGAAGACTTGTTAAGATCAGGGTCACTCTCGCTTTAAATAGTAGAATGGTTTTATGCATATATCTGTTATCGTAACGAGTAATGCAGACCGACCCTGGCTCAAAGCGTAATAGTAACATCCACAAACATACAGCATGTGTACCTGCGCGGGTCAGAACCCGGCCGTCTTTATCTTAAGAAATATAACAAAAACAACACTCCATATGTATACCTCTACATGTATACAATAGTCTACATTTATGATCATCCAAGTATGATAATCCCGCTGAGTACCTAAGTAGTTGACAATATCAATTAGGATTCTTAGAGCAAAAATTTTGATCCCCAGCCGCTTTTCTTGGTCGAAATACCCAAGAACACTTGAACGAATAATAAAACCTAATTAGCTAAGGGCTGTAATCCAGTCTCTGTAGATGGGAGTGGCCTCCGCCGATTTTCCTATTTGACTCTATGATTTGAAGAAACCATCTGCGCTTTTCTTTTAAGATGTCTTTCAGTCAGAACAGACCCTCCTTTCCGCCTCAGTCTTACAAAATCACCAAAGATCATTGCCCTAATATTTTGACGTTCAGAACTGACTCATAGATGCATCTTCAGAAATTTGAAATAATATCTCATTTCTACACAATCTGAAAGAACGGACCAAAGAATGTCATCTTAAGCCAGTGTATTTTATAATCTATCTCGCACCACACGGCGGCTGCAGAGCATTGCACACTTTAAACTATCGATAACGCGCGGCAGAACTCTTTTATCCAGTCTCAAACCTAAACTAATTCAGTGTTAGTCTCGATTATTCTTTCCGGAGACTGGCAGCATATAGCCCCGAAGCTAGAATGTGATTTGAATTATCCAAGTTGTCCTCAAGCTGTCTTCAAGGTAGCCCTAGTGGCCTGGCCCATACTCAGTCATGATCTAGATACTTTTTGCACGTATAGAGAGGCCGTAGATCCAAAATCACCAAACGTTCGGAGAAGGAATATCTCGCCTATCTCCAGATGTAAAAATCATTCTCAGCCTGAGATGATTTCCTGACTAGTGGTCTGCCAAGAAGTAATATGCGGGTGTCTAGGTATATCTCGCAGTCAAGAGCGTCTAGAATCACTATATTGAAGAGATAAGACAAATATACAGTGAAGTTCAATTTCGATGTAATTAAGAGCATTTTACTGGATTAAGGAGTGTCGTCATAACACTGCTGTGCACGCTCTTGAGGGTGGAAACAGCCAACTACCTAATAGACAGTCAACACGGTGACAATGACTAGATTCCTTTCTTCCTCTCTTCATCACCCTTCTCCCTCGTCGATATCATCGATATCATCGAATCCCCGCTTATAGTCTACCGTTTATCATCATCCCACTGCCTCTCCAATCTGAATTCATCTGGGCTCTGTCTTTAAATATATATATATACCTACGTGCCTAGTTTGGTAGTATACGCCGCAGTAATCATGCGAGCTCTGCAGGTGGTTCCCATTGCCTTCATTGGCCTTTGGCTCCTCTCAGGTCCCATTGTTGAGGCAGCTCCCGGGAAGTTTCAAAAACGCAGACCGTAAGTATTCGTTCACTTCTATCTAGTTCTTACGTTTCCTCCTGGCGAAAGGTGCATTTTGTTACCTTCATGTCGTTGTATCAGATTCAGCCATAGCTGTCCCTTGGGTGATATTTGTCCTTGTTTCGTGGTTTCAATCCTCAAGTTATCATATCCGTCATATTTATTGGAATTGTTTTGCTTCTTCTTGCGGTCTGATATATTCCCTACCAGGGTTCTACCTTTTCTTCAGGGCGGAGGGTGTCGTTTTGTTAACAAACGCTATATTAGGTACGATCCTGACGGTCCAGATACTACTTCTATAGCTCCAATCCGCCTAACAGGATATAACTATGGTTTCGTTACCAGCACTGTCTCCAAGACAGAAGCTCCTAGCCAGACCTGGGGGCCACATGTCTCAGGCTATGTCCCATCCTGTCCTGATTGGGTTCTTTGCCATTCTTGTCTTGGAGGTTATTATTGCCCCAATACAGAGGCAGAAGCTTCTTCCACGCACCCTTCCTTGGTCATCATTCCCACGTGTTCATCTTGGAAAGCGTGTCCGGAGTGCCGTGGGGGTTATAAATGCTGGAAGACTACGGCAACCTCTACGGAAACTCATGTCTCGACAACATCTTCAAGTTTAGTACTTACTCCAACCTGCAGATCATGGAGTTATTGCTATGACTGCATTGGAGGGTATACTTGCCCTCCAGTGGTCACCACGACTGCAGTAGTAGGTTAGTGCTCAAATTCCTCATGCTGTATTGCATAATAACCAACTAACATGACGGACGTATCGAAGACCCACGGCCAAATATATACCCAACATGCTCAGACTACGTTCTTTGCTCGACTTGCGATTGGGGGTGGAGCTGTCCAAAACTCACGCCTACGCAACCCTACACCATGGTTATAACACAGGGAGCTCTGTATATTACCATAACGGAGTCCGTTCCTGGGGCCTACGGTAGATATGGATATAGCACAAACAGTGCAGCAGCTCCTCCTGAAACGACTAGCATCTATAATTGGGCATTCTACGAACAGCCAACATGTACTGATTATATCGTATGTGTAACATGTGCTCTTGGATACTACTGCCCTGAGTCCACAACGCTGGTAACTTCGACGCCTATCTACTATCTGCCAAATGGTTCAAAGACGGCCCCAACCTCAGCTACACCACCTCCATCATTTTACCCCCCTCCACCCTGTAATAATTACGTGTTATGTCCATCTTGTTTTCTCGGCTACTATTGCCTCAGTTCCTCGACAACCACGGCAGCACTTTCAACATCATCCAGAAACCCCATAAACTCGTATGGGAATCCACTCTGTGACAACTACATTGTTTGCCCAAGTTGCCCGCTTGGGTATTACTGTCCAGGGGCATCATTATCGAAACAAAGCATTCCGTATTATCAAACTCCTCGCCCGGATACAACCTCGAATCCTGCCTCAATCTATAACTGGGCTTCTTATGGACAGCCCACCTGCTCAGACTATATAGTCTGTCCCAACTGCTCATTAGGGTACTATTGCCCGACCCCCAAAACGAACTATAGAGCGCCAACGACTCTTCAGCCCTACGGATTTCCAACTTGCACAGACTATGTGGTCTGCCCGATATGCCCTCTAGGCTATTCCTGCCCTTCAATTCCCTCTACTACTGCAAACCCGATTTATTATACCACTCCGGCTGAGGTACCTTATTCGGACAGAGGTGATTCCAAGACAGAAACAGAGAATTCAAGCTCAGCGCCAGCAGAATACAGCCGTTATATTCCTTCGACTACATACTATATCGGTCTCCCGGGCAGCACCATCAATGTTGCGCCGACCTGCTCAGAATATGTGCTATGTCCAGCGTGTCCTTCTGGCTACTACTGCCTATCATTCTCTCAGTCACCAACACCGAAGAAGACTGCTATATATTACTCCGTAGCAACGTCTTTGGAAAACCCTACAACTACGGTACCTCTTTGTGATATATATGTTTTCTGTGCCGAGTGCGAGCTTGGTTACTCGTGCATAGTAACTCCTACTCCGAGCCCTTGGGATCGCTACGGCACTCACATAACGGGAGGAACTGCAAACCCACCAATGTCAAATCCCTCTCCAGTATATAGTCCTCAGACTCCTAGACCAAGTGTTGATGATATCTATGGTACGGCTTCAGTTAACTCTGGATACGAATACAAGTCTGGTAGCATCCCAGCTCCGGCAATCCCAACTTGTGCTGGATATGTTCTCTGTCCAACTTGCCCGCTAGGATACTTCTGTGTTTCAACGATAGCACCAACATTTGGATCCTCAACGAAGTATGGTGTTGTCCCGACTGGAATCATCGAGTCGATATACTCAACTACAATTGTCTTGCCTACCCCGCTATATACACTACCTAGCTCTTGTTCAGAGCCAACCAAAACTGTTACGATGACTAAGACCCGGGATGTTTTCCACATCTACAACACTTGTGGGGCCTATCCATATTCCATATTATCGTCCTTCGTTATCCCAACCAAAACCGTCACCCAATGCAATTCGGGAATAAAACCCCCTTCATATAAACAACAGATCTCTTCTCCGGCTGATACGTCTATGTAAGACTCTTCCCAATTTTTTTTTTTGAAATTACCAAGAAACTGATGTCAGTGATAGTTGCCCCACTTGCCTTCCTAACAGCAGTTTCTATACAGCTCAACGCTTAACTAACTTTAGCCCCCTCTCCTTAACCAACTGGGGACAAGGTGGCTCGTATTCTCGAAGTACCCGTAAGTGAATTGATTCGCTCGGCCAACTAAACTATCTGAAATGTGATATTGACCGCGAATGCAGCTTCGACGTTATCCACCGACCCGTACAATTCAGACGTCCTACCGACAAGCACCACCTGTTCATTCAAGCCTTGCGATGGCGGATATTACTGTGAGACATGCCCACACAAGTGGTACTGTCCTACCTCTACTAATGATATTCCTTCTGATACCCCATATCCTCCATATTCCTGAATCGGGTGTATAGATGGCTTCGTTTTGGACAGGCTACCAATATTTGAATTCAATTTTTTTTCTTTCTTATCATGGCGTTACTCACTTCTATCAGAAGCGGTTTGATATTTTGATTTTCAAGAGGTTTCTTTTCTTGGAGCTACGGGACGCTCCATTCTATATTTGGTTAATAGTGAAGGAACAGAATTCTTTTTCTTCTTTTTTGGAAAAAATTTTGCTTTCAAATAATAGGTTTTACACGCAAGCAACCAAGGCCAAGGGGATTGTTGGTCTCCCTTTGGAGGGCTCTCTCTTGTATATGAACACTGACAAATACCCAATATTAGGCAAGGAGGCCTCCAAATGTTGCTTGCGTTTGTGACCACTAGACGAAATGAAACATGGTGTATATCAGTTATATTAGAAGTGCTCCGCAATCCCATTCTGCGTAAATTAGGGATTGATTACAACCTTAACGTTGTCAAGTAGTTCGAGACTTCCTGGTAGTTATCGGTGGTACAGGTGGCCAATGTTTTAAAAAAGGGATAGCGAACTTTGTGCCGTATAACTACTTAAGTAGTCTTAGCTAACAGGTTGTTACTGTTAACCGCGGCGATTGGAACCTTGCGTTGTAGAGAAAAATTGCAACAGGTGGTAGGCAAGCCTTCAATTAACATCATTCAAAATAAATTTCCAACAAAAGGTCGAATCCTTTCGCCAGGTGCAAAGGATGCACAATATCAGTAGCAGTATGCATCCAAATGCCAATACGAGCTAGAGATCCCGTATTCGCCGGCTAAAGATTTGAGTACTTCCACATGCGTCCATGCCAGCTGATAAAACGCAGAACGGTGCAATCTTGTGGCCCCACAGCTTCAAAGGAATTTCGGACAGCGACAGCATCATCGTCACCCATTTACCGTCACTGAGGCCATTCTAATGCGATGGTAGCCGGGAAGGCTCTGGGTGTACAGATTTGCAAAGGTTCTTTTGGTTACTTTGGCCGGCCTTGTTTGGATTTTTGCGAGACGGGATGAGCGATCTCAAAGACACATCCTGTGGTATCAGCTCTGTTCAAGCGCTAATAGAAAAACTTTCTATCTAGATGAAGAGGGAACGATAGGCACATAGGCAATCCGGCACTCGTGCGCGTGTGCCTGTGCGAATTCGCGAAGGGGGAAGGCTGCCTGGTCAATTCCTTGCGTTTTAGCCTTCTTGCGCAAAGCAATGTAGCAAGATGATCCCCTGATACGGGTCCGAATTTGTCGGCATGGATATTGTCTGCTAGTGGCCAGACTTTCTGATCATTCGTAGATCGAGAAGAGAAGAGCGCAGAGCGCACGGGTGGGAAGCGCTGGGCTTCTCCTTCTCCCTCAGATGGGGGAGGATGGACTTCGATAAACAGTCTGATATACTGACGAAACAGAGGCAACCTCACCACAACGCAAAGCTAGACCGCGATTTCGAGGCTGAAATCGGCACTCATCCAACGTCACTTCAATCGACAGGTTTGCACACGATGTGAGGTTTGTCAATCTTGGCGCATTGGCGTGGCCTATACCGGAACACGATTGGCTACTCTCAACAGGCATGGAGACTCTCTACAGGGGTTGGAGGAGTGGCCGCCTTGGAATTCGTCGATTTCCCAAGCTAAAATGCTGTTCGTCGGGGCTCAAGGCGGGGTGCTAATCAAAATCGAGCGGCGAACGCCTCGTTTCGTAACAACAGGGCACGAGGCGAAGAAGCGGATGTTGAACACCTTCCTTCAGGCGACCGTTTGTTCAAAATCTAATCCGGTTCTTCGTTTTCCTTTCAGATCACTTTATTCCTCAGACACCATATCTATCAGTCCGGATTCACAGAACGGCCCTGGTAATTTACCACTTTTCATATTTTGGCGCATAGTCTGGTATATAATAGCACTGCCGCGTTCACCGAGTCATCCAACTCTTCTAGTTTCAAAGGTTTTGCTCTCTGTCGATACCCCTTTGGCATTCTCGCGGCGTTTTCATTGTTGGCTTTCAAAACTATCTTATCTCTTCTTTCTCACTCGAACAACTCCCGGATCCCCATTTGAAAGCTTTCTCAAAAGCAACTCCAGATACCCCTTGCTAGATACCATCGCCATTAAGTGAGAACACTACGAGCGTTTTCCCGATCCGACTCCCTTAATCAGAAGTCCTCCCCATCGTGCGTTGATATATCGATTCCCCTCGAACATCGGAAACAACCTTGACTCTTTTTTTAAGTGTATGTTTCGTGTATCGGAGACAGATCGCTAACCCATAGTATCCCTCGGATCACACAGACTGGTTTCAAGGAAACAAGAAGATTATTCTCCTGGACTGGCCTTACAAAAAACATAACTATTGGCTTCCTGAGGCTTCCTGGTTTATTTGGATACTAAACGAAAAAATCAATATACACATCAATATGCCTGCTGAACGAAATACCCGAGGACCATCCACCGGATCCATTAGGAGCACTCGATCCCGACGGGATTCTTGTGCATCCAACAGCTCGTTACCTGATACTAGCTTTCGGCCAACATCGCCTTCACCATTCCGCCCAACTTCTCCCTTTGGATTTTCACCCTATGGAACCATCACTCCCGGAAACTCCAGACCTGGCACCCCTTTCGACAAACAACATGTGGCTCGTAACTACCGGAAATCGAACTCCAACAGTCAAAAATTTACTTCTATCCTGGCCCCGGCATCGCCCCCTCTGTCCGCGGATGCGTCGGAAAGCAATAGTATGGAATTGGAACCCTCTACGGTAACCTGGGAATGTGCCAACGCTCTGGTCGAGAACCAAAAGGTTCAAAACTTCTATGAGAAACCCGTCTACGCTAAAAATGGGCAACTCGTGTCTTACGGAAAAGTTGTGACAAAGACTGTGACAATGACAATCACTACCACCATTGCGAGCACTGAGATTCTTCGTCCTGATGAGGAAGGGTACTCGGCTAGCATGGAAAGGTATAATAAACAACAGGAAGAGCAGCAGCAAAAGCAGCAGCAGCAATCCCACCCAAAGAACCCTGACTCCCAAGAAGTCAAGTTTGAGAGGACATTTCCCGAAGTGTTCTCCCCCGAACAAACTACCAACGAAGAACGGCGCGATTTCTTCCAAAACGCTCGCCTGCATGAACAGCTGCGCAGAGCGAAATACAACTCACCCTCGCCCAGCCCTCCGAGGTCGCCCGTCCAGCACCCAATGAGGCAAGAGTGAGCTCTCCATCTCTTGCAAACCCGAACCTGCCGCCGCCGCTCCTGTCTTTTCCCTCCCTCTGCTATTGCTTGCACCGTGTGATTAGAGGTGAGTAAACACAACCCTTGTCTTTGATTGACCAACTTCGGCACTCTCTTTCTGGCTTCCCTGGATTTATGGACCATGGATTATTACAACAAAAGCTCATCAGCTACGCCAACTACAACATCACTGCCGTGAGGACACCGCGTGACCTCTGGACCATTGGACATTCTGGACCTGGCACGACACTCATACATCGCCATTTCAGTCACACCATGATTTCTTGCCCGGACCTTTATATACTGGACCAAACGTTGACTTGTCAAATTTATCCTGGAGACAGATATTATAGCCAAGTCTTTCACGCAAGTGGAGGTTTGGTTTAGGACAACCTGCGAATGGAGCCCGAATGAATTGATCCTCTGGAAGGCGCACCAACTCTTTGTTTTCGGCAAACCATGGAATTCTCATAAAAGGCCTGGACTGGACCATTCTCCTCATGCCAACATTCTAATCTCATTCTGGCTTGTATTCCGGGATTGTGCGACTCCAGGATCTGGGACCTAAGTTCAAGCATGGATCTTCTCGCCTCTACTGGATTCTTCTCTGGCAGGGTACATGCCGACGTCCGTCGTCATGAAGGGTTCTATATGATATTGAGAAAATCAGGATAGAAAATGAAATCTTGGATCTACTGTTGCTGTCAAAGCGGTAGTTCTCCGTGATTGTCTGTGTATCTTAGCGAGCCCGAGCGCCCATGTTGCTTGTATCTCTTGACATTCATGTATTACCCAAACCTATGTCCCGAACTCTTATACTGTTATTTCCTACTCTTTTAGCGTTTGCTCTTCGCAACCTTACATTCTGCCTCAAGTCCTCACCGACAGCTTAATCGACAGCACTACTCGACAGAAATTATTTTTCTAATATAGTCCTTCTCTACAAGACATGTCTTAACAAAGATGTATCCTAGTATGTCTCGTTTCAGGTTTTCTTTTCTTTCTTTACTTTAATCATTATTCGATGCATGTTGGCTAGCTTTTGTTATGGTTTTCTCGGATTACTCAGTTCATGGTGTTTCTGGCTATCTTTCTCGCATGTTTCTACGTCTCCAGAATTTCATTGCTCACGCTTCTTTTTATATGATCCGGCGTCTTTCGGGCTTGCGTATGTTTCGCTTTGTTTCGTTTTGTTTTGGAGTTTTATATTTTTTTTTCCTCTAAAGGTTCAACAAGTAACCTTTCTAGCTAAAAGATTCAAGTAAACATTAATCGAATCAAGTTTACGCGTAGACTGATTATCGATGAGAGCTGAATTTCATGCACAGCAGTTTCAAATCCGCATGATTGCATCTATAATAGATGGCATACTGTCGCCTTAGCTACATGCCAAGTATTAGTTTCAAAACCTAGCGCCTTATTTTTCGCACAGAATGCCTCGTTCGCCTCGCTCTCGATGCTCGCAAAAACGAGGCTCGTGCACCTCGAAATCCAACACATGCATCTATCGACACACACGAGGAGGAGCCTCCGCAGAGAAAAAACTTGGTGTATGAAATTTTGCAACTGTACGCCAGAAAGCCTGCGCCGCTGCGCATATCTCTTGCTTCTTCCTGGGCGCATTTGGAGAGGGGGATTCTTTTTTTTTTTTTGGGAACGCTGCGCCGTCACAGGCTCCCTTACACCAACACTAGCTTTGACTGCTCAAGCTGGTGCTGTTGCGTTTTGTGAAGGATTCTGATTCGATAAAACCTCACCAGCCCAGGGTATTCTGCAAGCCTGCATGCAAAACAAAGCAAAGACCTGCCACTAACGGAGCTCACGGCATGCAGCAGACATCAAAATGTACTCTGACGTGTTCGTCCAACCTGACGGTAACGGGGTCCCATATTTCAGGTAGCTATGAGCGCCGCCTGATAGGATGATGGTATCTCTGTGTCGGGTATTTACGGTGAAATATTAGGCCCCAAACGGAGAGCCCTGATATAACGCTAGCTGGCTTTTAGAAGTGGAAAAAGGAATAATCGTAAGAATGGCATTGGCTACATGGTGTTTCTCATGCGATTTGATACAAATGGTCGAATCCTAGATCGGTATCACGCAGTCCGTTTTGCTTTTCTAGAAGGACAGCCTGGAATCTTTTTGGCATGCTTGGTTGTTTTTCTTTCTTCTTTCTTTCTTTCTTTTCTCCTGGGGCGGTATTATGGAGCAACGTAACATGGCCCCTCCGCCCGATTCTCCGACTTTTGTGTGACCTTAGTGGTTGAAATCTAGATCTGCCTTTGATTTCCCCTTTGCAAGTGACAGTGGCTAGCGTGTCAGTGATATCAGACAGAATGGAGAAATCGCTGGAGGCGAGATGCATGCATGGCCGGCGCTTGCCCTTAAGGATTCTGTGCTAGTCGTATTTTTCTCTTCTTTTTCTTTCCTTTTTATCTTTAGGAAACTGTGGAACATTAACCCTAGACCCTATGAGGAGAAGTTGTATTTCCTGAAACGTAGACCTTAAGGTTGACTTTGTTGCTTTTTTTATATGCGCATATAAACATGTTGTGTCGAGGAGGACGACGAGTATATAAAAGACGACTTTGAGCTTCTCGGTCTCTCATCCATTCACTTCGGTCCAGACAAACAGACAGACAGACAAATAACCATTCAAGCAATCATACCAGACGTATCTGACAAACATTTATTCTGTAATCAACTGTAACTAGCAAACCACCATGGCATCAGTAACTTTCCTAGCCCCATTCCGGCCCAGAAGCCTTTCGATGCCAGTATTCCATCCGGACCAGCATATCCCAGTTCTTAAACAAGACTCCAGAAGAACATCCATATACCAATCGCCAGCACCCATTAACACACCAAACTTTATGAATCTGCACAGGGAGAGGTTTAGTCCTATCCGCGAAAAATTCCGCGCCACTCGCAACCAGCGAACTGACAACGACGCCACATCTGCCGTCAACAGAGGTTCAACCCGTATCCGCTTCGGCTCTATCTCCAGGCGAAGAAAGGCCGCTGCGAACCGACCAATTATCCACCAGTCAAAGATCGTCGTTAGTGAATTCGAAGGAGGAGAAGGGGAGAACGCGGATAGCCCCCCCTCGTACGAGGAGTCTGCTCTGCAATATGGCAATGCCAGTTCGAACAGCGGTCAAATAATAGCTGTGAACAAGTACAAACCGGTAATTACAACTGCAATACCCAGCATCATCACAAACAATAGTGTCACAGCAGCTTATCAATCCACGGCCAGTTCGTGCGAACATACAGTAGAAACAGAACCCAGCCCAGCCGAGCCCGTCTCCAGTAATCATACCAATCATCATCATCATCATAATCATAGCAGCGAGAAATATACTTTACACGTCGTCGCAGAGAAATCACCTCTATCAAAGCCGTTTTTGATGCCGCTCCACAACACTGACGAGCTCTGCTGCTGCTGCGCAGGGTGTCTGCCGCAATCACACACATCAGATATCACAGCTTGGCAGTATGATAATAATCAGATACGCTGGTCTCACGCTTCTAACCAAATACTCCGGCCGACCCACTGTCCACGCCTCACAGGACAATGCTGCAAGTGCGGTGCCAGCGGCCGATGTCGCCACTTCAACGCCATGTGGTTCGTACCCCAGAGTTTTGTGAACGCTATCATGCGGTACGGACGATATCCCCGTGATATCGTCGATAGCGGCAGCAGCAATATACCTCCGCTGGCAAGTGGGTACGATAATGGGGATGCAGGGTTGGAGAGGTATATGTGCTGTCCGTGTGGGCAGGGGTGTAGATGTGAATGTGTGATGAAGATTTTTACCTCCGCGTCTACTTCGTCTACTTCGTCTTATTCCAGTATGGGGATGAGGGAGAGGACTACCAGGCGACAGCTGGAGCTACACGGCACCACGAATACAGACACTAATGTTGGTTGCGGACATGGTGAGTGTCTTGGGAACTCCCATAACTGCCACTCTCATAATCATCACCATCACCAACATAATAATAATAACCACAATCACCATTGTGGGGAGAGGAGAGGTTGGTGGAGTGCAGGAGCTAGGAGACGGGACGGGTGCTGTGGATGCAGCAGGGAGAGTTGTTGTGATGGAATACGTGTAAGGGACCGGGGAGAAGAGTGTGTGGAAATCAGGAGGAACGGTGAGAGATTGCAGATATGTCAACGGGGCGGGAGTGGTAGATACGGGAGGCGCAGGGGTTATGGCAGAGACATGGAGATTTCTTGTGTGATTTGCTAGATTGGGAGTAGAGAGGTTGGCAGCAGCTTTGGGCAGAGACAAGATGATAGAATGGATTATATTATGCATATGTATACCCGTATAGACTTATAGACTTGGTTAGCTTGGCTTTTTTTTGGGCGTTGTTGCAGGAAGCGTCTTGGAATCTTAGTTAATATTATGTTACATTTTGTACATTTGTGGTATTTGTTTCTGTGTTGATATCGTCACGAATGTAGTTTTTATAATCTGCACCTTTAAGCTCACTGAGCTAAGCTGTGAAGCTATACTTTGTTCCGCGGAGAGACTTTGTTTATTTTGCTGAGCTATCCCAAGCCTTCCGTGGCAAATGTTGCTATTCTCCAGCCTCTTATTTACTACTGCTATCCGTGCAGCTATGCTATCCGGTTGCTATTCGACTTTGGCTTTGTTATGTTTAATCCTAATATCGGATAGTGCCACTGACGATATGAAGGGCATTTCCAACCGATACAAAAAAAAAAAAACTATAAAAAAAAAAAAGAAATTCATACGGAGCCGCCTTGATACAACTTTGTACAACAAATAACATTCATGTTGCGTTTCAATGGGCATTGGTTTTAAAAATCGCGCTCCAGCCCGTGGCATGAGGCACTAGAATTCTTGGTTCCGAGAGCACACGGGAGGCAGATGTGCATCTGAGTCAGCATTCCGAGCGAGAGAAAAAATCCCGACGTTTGGAACCACAGGAAGAGGTTCTATTCGCATGTATTTCTTGATGGAGTTTAGTCTCCGTGGCAGCCGTGGCCCGCGTGGATTTTGTTTATCCTTGATGGTTGTTTAAGCGGCTGATATGCCGAAGATCATGATCCACATTGCTGCGTGGGACTTTGATATTGAGATCGACTATCACATTTGGGACCTCAGCCTTGGTTTCTCCTTTCTAAAGGATAAGGAACTTCGCGGTCGGAGCTAACTAGACCGTTTTCATAAAGTTGCAGCAATAGGGTTGTTAGTTGCAATGTGATAATCATAATAAATTTTTGACAAATGGTCTTCCATCTCACAATATGTGATGAGACTTGGAAATCCCACAAGGGTACTTGCAAGCGTTGGGTGTTGCCTGATGAAAGGTACACCAAGAGATTTGAGAGAGAAAGGCGCCCTTGCTAGCTCACGGTGCAGCTTGGACAGGCTGGCAATGCATTAGGAAGCTCCTCCGCTGGTCATTGGTGATGACGCCTGATTCGCGAGAGGGCGGTTTGAGCACGCCGATCAATTTGCATGTTGCAGCAGAAATCACAGAAATCACAGAAATCGTGATCTCTTGCAAAAAAGTCGGGCTATCCTTCATATGTCAAATGAAACTTGGCAGACCAGGCTATCCGATCCGTTGTAAAATTGCTGGACACGCGGCCGCCAGTCGGGAGCCATTTGTCGGGAGGGCAGAAAGGAATGAAGGTGACACCCGAAACCTAGGAAACAATGCCAGGAGCCCATGAGCGAAAGAGCGAAATGGAAAACGGAAAATGAATTGTTTTTTGTCTTGTCTCTGCGCCCTGGACTCCTTCCAATCTGAATGTTTCCGGGTTTTGGTCCTCATCACCTACTGTCGGGTCTGCCAAAAGGACGACGATGTCTCACCGGAAGGGACTATAGGCGGGACTATTTCGAATGCTAAGCTTTTTTTTCAGGGTGGAGTTGAGTCGAAAAGGTCGAGCTCTGGCAGCTCTTCCTGCATGTGTCTGCCAACCCCTTTTTTCTGGTGGCAGCTGCCGTTGGGACTCTGGGGGTGGTTGAAGCCGGGCTGTGATTGGCTGTGTCTGATCCCGGATGACGATTGCACAGGAAGGAAGCGCCCCTGAAACCAGCCCGGTGAGATCAAGCGTTTTTGTCACCGATTTCTTTTTTTAAAAGCGAAGAATCGGTTGGCTTTTGCTTAGGTGAGTTTCAAATTTAGGGTTGGCCCATATTTGTTCAACCGCAATGGTTTCGAGGACTCAGAGCAAATGACCGGAGGGGCTGCTAAGCACTCGAGCGAGCGAATTCAACAACAGGCCTCGAGCCACGATCGCAATCTAGGTTTCGCAGGTTTCGCAGGTTTCGCAGGTTTCGCAGGTTTCGCAGGTTTTGCAGGTTTTGCCGAATTTGGAAGCACGGCTCGTTCCATTTTCCGTGCGCTGTCCGGTTTGTCGTCGTCGGTGTAGATATCAACAGAATGGGTGTTTTTTTCTTTCTCTTCGTGCATGCTGCGAATGTGAGCTGGCTCTGCATCGACTCCACCATCGGCCATCACGACGGCCTCTGAATGGTCGGGGTCTCGGCTGGGAGGCTAAAAAAAAAAAAAGCAGGAACGGTACCTGACAGAATCGAATGCGAAAGGGAAGGCATGCAGCGCAGGCGCAGCAGGCTGGCTGGAATGGGCGAAGAGAGGCTAACCAGAGCAGAGAGCGAGAGGCGAGTGTGCCTGGCCGGGGGAGAGGCCCCCCATTGATGGATGATGCCCAAGGATGATGCCCATGGGTGCTGGCCCCATCGCCCTCTCATCGTTATAATAGCGGTTTCATTCCCCCCTCCTCCTCCTGAGTCTCTTGTACTTTCTTCTTTCGCGCTTCCTTCTCTTCTTGGGAACATCACCATCCGATCCCTCTCGCAGGCGGAAGACCGATTCAAAAGCCTCCTGTGGAGCAGCTAGCTTTTTGCTTCCTTTCCTCAGCCATTCCTTTTATATACCCGAGGCTTCCTAAGAAGCATTCACCTTCTTTTGCTCCGTTCGATCTTTTCCCCAAAAAACAAAAAACAAAATTCATCTTCTTGCTGTCCTCTAGCGTCTACCGTCTGTGCCGGTGTTTTCTGATTCGACTCTGAAAAGAATTGCCCAGTCCGTTCCTTATCCACCCTCTCTTCGCTTCTCGTCTCCAGCGGACTTGTTTTGGGATCTCGCCTTGGAATATCGGACCCTTCGACATCCAAGCTGCAGCATCGAAGCACGACAGTGGGCCGTCTGACAAAACCCAACACCATCAACACCAACTTCCAAAACCCTCCGTCTAGCGCTCGACGATATCCATCAACCTGCGCCGCTTCAAACAATTCGCTTCAGATTCGTTTCTACCCTTTCACACTCCCTGGCGCTTTTCAACTATTTATCAATAGCCACATCTCTCCTTGGGATCGATTGTCTTTTTACTTTTATCTTTCCTTCCCACCCCACATCATCTTGCCATTCGGTGCGACTAACCAGCCAGCAAGCCTGAGCACTATCAATATTTCTTCTCCTGGTTTTCCATCTTGAAGATGAAGTACGCATTCTCTTTATTAGCCTTTGCGCTACTCGAATCCGGCGTTGACGCCTTTTGGCGCATGCAATGTGGTTCACCTCTTCTCACCGACATGATCGACCCACTCGTCCAACCCGGTATCGTCCCTGCCCGACATGCTCATAACATAATGGGAGGATCTGCTTTCGACTCGACCACCTCCTGGGAGAAACTTCAAGAATCGTCCTGCACGTCTTGCGAAGTCAAGGGCGACAAGTCAATCTATTGGATTCCCGCTTTGTACTTCAAAAAAGCAAATGGAGAAATCGTCCAGGTTGGCCAGAAGGATGGAATGTTGGTATACTACCTCCCAGAACGAGGCGGCGACACCGTTGAAACGTTTCCCAAAGGCTTTGGCATGATGGCTGGTGACCCGACGCTTCGTGCTTTCAACGAGGCCAACCCCGTTGGCTCAGAATTGTACAACAGGCAGATGGCCATTGGCTTCAATTGCCTCAACTATGCCGGTACCGCAGAGGCCTTCGCCGCTCGACGAGTTCTGCCAACAAAGGCAGAAATGGCAGGCTGCCCCAACGGACTTCGTGCAGATATCATATTCCCATCTTGCTGGAATGGAGAACTCGATTCCGCTGATCACAGATCTCACATGGCCTATCCATCTGCCATTGAGGATGGTACCTGCCCGGATACCCACAAGCGCCGTCTCATCACTATGAAGTTTGAGACTCTTTTCGACGTTGCGCCTTTCTTTGATGTTGAGGGTGAATTCGTCTGGGCCACAGGAGACAAGGAGGGTAAGAAATTATATCCCCCCAATCACACGCTGAAATTCACCAAAGCTAACAATGACACAGGACACGGATACCATGGAGATTTCTTCAATGGATGGGACCCTGCGCTGCTCTCGGCTGCCTACAAAGATGAATCTTGCGTTCCAAAGGTCACGACTGCTACTGGTGGAGACATCAACGCCTGTCTCACCTTTACATCCCAGAACCAGCTCCAGAGCCCTGGCGAGATGGATTCCTGCAAGCGCGACACGATTTCCGGCAAGTCATACGCCGGTCCATTCAAGCAGCTCCCCGGCTGTAATGCAATCGGTGATGCTAAGCTTGATTGTTCCAACGCCGTTGTCGCCAATGTTGCCGCCAAACCCGTCGTACCCGTCGTATCTTCCTCGGAAGCTGCGCCAGTCAAACCTACTACTACCTCCAGCGTTCCGCCACCGCCACCACCAACCACCATTTCCACTACCACCAAGAGCAAGGCGAAGCCAAAGCCAAAACCAATTACTACCAAATCCAAGGCTCCTGCCCCCGCACCACCAGTTGCGACTGCCAATCCTGTCGTCAACGTTGAGAGTGTTCCCGATAAGAAAATCAAGGAGGTCATCGTTACCGTTGTTGAAACCATTTACCAAACCGTTTACAACCAAGCTGTCGCGACAGCTACCGAGTACGTTCCACACCACGCTCGCCATCGTCGATTCCGTCGACGAAATGTCTAAGACTGCGAGTTTAAGAAAATTAAATTTTCCCTATAACACGGGCTTGTTTCTGGATCGCGGTGTAATTGGCTGGTCTCATTTTGACACCCCTCGATCTTGTAACCTTCTCTCTCTTTCTTGGTACAGTGTTACCAGAAAGCTTCTTTTTACATATTTTCACTTCGTGTACTGATCTTACCTTTTTTTCTTCTTTTCTTCAAAACATCATGTACACTATGTACAATTCAAATATCAAACTGTACAACCAGGTTGTCTCTTATGTGTAAAGCGAGGAGTACATATTCTATAGTACGAATCTCATCGCCTACTAAGAAATCGCCTTCTCTGTATCAGTATACACTTTTTTCCCCCTCTTCATCTGCATAGGGCGTTTTTTTCTTTTTCTTTCTTACTTTCGTTTGTCTCATTTGTGCCTTTTTTGTTTTTTGTTTTGTTTCCATGGGCGGTTTCCTTTGGATGTTTATATATATATCTCCTTTGTTACTCAAGTCCTCTTGTCTGGATTAGCAATTACTGTATATGGATACCCACAGAGCCTTCGTTTAGCCCATATATCCTGAGCTTGTTTTTTTTTCTCTCAATGAGCGCATTCTGCCGATTGTACAATCTTCCCTAGCATACGAAAAAGGGGAGTGTGCAAAAGCTAGCACCATAAAGTTTTTATCGAAAATTACATATATATACACTTCGAATTGGACAATTCTAGCGTCCTATCACTAGCGTTTTCAAACAGATATATGAGAGTTTGGTAATGCTTCAATCTTGTAGTATTGCTAGCCTATAGTTGATCAAAATTGAGATAGTGTGCACAGTGTGGGATCAGATCGTCCGGCGCATTGATTGAGGGGACTTGTGTTGGCCTGGCGAAACAGGTCGCGTGCCAGAAGTTTTAGCCAATGGTAAACTCTCAAACGTCGACAATTGTTCCCGTGTGAGAGAATGGAAGTCAGTTTTGATAAAGTGTATATCTGTGACCGATTGGCGGGTGGAGTCTTTTTGAGGGTTCCAGCGCAGTTGTGTGTGTGCGCCATTTGGAACGGAAACAAAGACATGTTCGAGAACAGGAGGTTTCGAATTCGGCCGTTCTGAACATCATAACATCATACCGAGCTATCATTCTTTTTACTTGAATTCGAGAAAAAAGACAGCGAGTAAATGACGCAAGTAGCAGATATAGTAAAGGCAGTGAACAGAGGATAGGGATTCGGAGATGTTTTCTATTGATATATCACAAGAAAGGTTTAGTCGACCATATTTATTTCTTTGTTTCGATCGGTAGAGATAATGTAATTAGACAATGGCTTGATAAGATGCATTCGGAAGATTTAGAACGAACGCCCGCATAGCTTAGTGGTAGAGCGTTGCACTTGTATTTATATGAGATGCAGAGGTCGTTTGTTCGATCCAGACTGTGGGCAGTGCAAGTCAATTTGACTAAATTTTTTGCAAATTTCCGCATCAACACTACTACTTTTGATGCATCTCCCTTTTTTTTTTCTTCCTTTGCATTTTTGGGAAAACTGGAGAGGCGTTTTCTTCGAAAACTTTCCCGTTTTGGGGGATTGTTTCCGGTGCGAAATGGGTGTTGTTGGTGTTGTACTTTTTGGGGTCAAAGTATCCGGCTATTCGATTCAGCTTTTTAATGAGAGTGTATAACTTATCCAGGTAAGGGTTTTGATTGGAGGGAGGGGCAGAGAAATTTGGGAATCATGTTCAGGGATTGTTTCTATTGTAGTCGTCTTGGCTGTCCTCTCGATAGGTTGGAAGAGGCGGAAAAGTTGCCATTGTAGCGACTGGTGTTCGTTTGTGCGGCGCGTAGACTCATCGCAGAGCCCGTGAGCCCATGTTCAAACACACACCGGCCAAAGCGTCTTGTATCGGACGAGCTCCTCGGCTGAGTAATTTGCGCTTTTAGAAGTAGGAGCAAGATTTAGTAGTCGCAGTGGCCATCATGGTGGTTCTTTCTAGCTGTGCGATAGATTGAGATGTGTTGCAGCGGGGTTGATGTCATGGATGGCAACCTCAGCTGTCGGCCATCCACCGCGCCTCAGGATCCAGCTACCTAGAAAACACTCATCCCGCCGGCACGCTGCATTGCATTGTCGCCTGTTCGCGTGAGTTTGACAAAAGCTGCACTTCTGGTGATTCAAAGGATTCCTCCCCAAACGTGGGGTGCCTTTGTTTTTTTTTTGAAGCTTCTCGCTGCAACCATCGGAGCTTAGCTATCACAGGCGAACTAAAATAAAAAAAGGAAATCCTCCTGCCATTACTCTTTTGGCACGTGAGGATCGAAACCGGACAAGATGTGAGGGAATCACCATCGACAAGGCTCACAGCTTCAGGACAATCACCGCGCGCCGCACGACAAAAGGAAGAAGGTAGAGCCTAGCGGCAGTTATAAAAACTGCAGGCGGGGCCGGGGGTCCTCTGAACTTCTCTCCCTCTCTTCTTCTTCCTTTGTCATCGTTTCTTATCGATATCAACCAAATAACCCGCTAGAGCTAAGAGTTAGAAACTAGAGAAACGGGGGAATCCTAAAAAGTCAAAGGAACAACATCCGACGAAACGATTCGTATCAGACATGGCGGCCGTTACTTCAGACACCAACCCCGCGCTGCCGGAGGGCATCTTTTCAATCCTAGACACTGATCTCTACAAATTGACGATGCAATGCGCCGTCTTGAAGCACTACCCGAATACCGGTTCGTATTACCCCAGAACCGCGCCAACCTACGTCATTTTAAAAATGGCACTGAATATACTAACATGACTATTCCAGACGTAACGTACCATTATACGAACCGAACACCTCATCTCAAACTGAACCGCAAGGCCTTCGATTGGATTGTCCTCCAGATCAGCAGTGCGGTCCCATCCCCACCTCTGCATTCTTAAAAAAACCCCCCATTGAGCAGATATTAACTCAAGACGCGATTATAGAACTCTCAAACCTCGCCTTATCGGACTCCGAGGAATCGTTCCTTCGCGATAAATGCCCCTACCTGCCCGCCACCTACATTGCCTACCTTAAGAAATTCAGGTTCGACCCAGGATCCCAGGTCGACATATACTTCCACGGCGGCGGTGATCCCGAGGATGTGGGTGAGGTCGTGCTAGATGTTAAGGGTAAATGGGTCGAGACGATACTCTACGAGATTCCACTGCTGGTGCTTGTGAGCGAAGCGTTCTTTCGGTTTGTGGATACGGAGTGGGATTACGATGGGCAGATTGGTTAGTTTTCCTTTTTTATTTCTTACGGTAGACTTTTGGTATGCTATGTGGGGATGGTGTGGGTGGATGCTGATTTGAGTATGCGAGTGCGTGTAGAAAAGGCATACGGGAAAGCTGAGATTCTATTGAAGAATGGAGCAGTGTTCACCGAGTTTGGGACACGGCGAAGGAGGAGTTATCACGCCCAGGATCTTGTGATACAGGGTCTGTTAAAGGCCGGGCAGGCTTTCAGTGATGATCCAGAGTATAAGGGCAAATTCAACAGTTCTAGCAACGTCCATTTCTGCCATCGGTGAGTTCTGGCATTCGATATTGATATATCGATAAAATTGCTGACTGGGTGTGTTTTTGTCTCAAAAGTCACAACCTGAACCCAGTGGGAACAGTAGCTCATGAATGGTTCATGGGAATCGCGGCGGAGAACGATCGCTACGAAGATGCCAGTGAACAGGGACTTCTCAAGTGGACGGAGACGTTCGGACCGGGGGTCCTCGCCATCGCTCTGACGGATACCTTTGGAACTGAAGAGTTCCTACGGGCGTTCTCCAAGCCGTGTCCTGTTCCTGCAGCTGAGGGTAAGACGTATGCTGAAATATTCACGGGAATCCGACAGGACTCCGGGGATCCGGAGAGCTATGTCAAGTGGATTAGAGAGTTTTACGACCGCATCGGGGTGAAGGAGAAGACAGTGGTGTTTAGCGATTCGTTGACTACAGAGCTGGTGCTGAAGTACAAGGAGTGCGCGGAGAGGAATGGATTGATCCCGTCGTTTGGGATTGGCACTTATCTTACCAGTAAGAGAATTACCTTGTTTTTCTTCTTCGTTGTCGTCTTCCTGCAGACGAGCGCTTTTAGAGGAATGCTAATGCTAATAATGTGATTAGATGATTTTGTGCACAAGGGCGATGGAAGCAAATCGACTCCCTTGAACATTGTGATCAAGTTGTCGTCGGTGGGAGGACACGCGGCCATCAAGATCAGCGACAACATTGGAAAGAACACAGGGGATAAGGCGACTGTCGAAAAGGTGAAGGAGCGATTAGGTTACACGGAGAGCGGGAGGGTTGTAGACGAGACTAAGAGGTGGGGATAGAAGTTCCTGATCGCAGCTAATTTTTCTCTCTCTTTGGGATACCCCCTTGCACGTGGGTATTTTTCTTTTCTTTCTTGCTTCCTCTTCGTAAAGCGCGGAAGTATATAAAATACCTACGAAAGTAAAAATTAAAAAAATCTATATGTCCAAATTGCGAGCCAGTTGTGTTTATTGCTGTGATTACGTAGCTACGTAGGCGTGATGGGGATTTGTTAAGTGCGAGCGGTAGCAAGCGCTATAGCGGACTTTTCGAGACGTATGTGGAAATAAACGACGACTCTGAAGGATATAATCCCCAACTGCCGTTTTCGTGTTAGGGGAAAAAAGGGCTTATGGGAGGTATACGTACATGCATATATTGTTTTGTCAAAGATGGATCCTTGGCCGGGCGCCTGGTATCGCCCTTATCGGTGGACGTAAGTGTGTGTGTGTGGTAAGGCGCAGGCTGAATTAAGGCTTTTCTCAGCATGCTGAGAATTGAAGGTTAAGAAAAACGGTTTCTTAGCGATCAACAGTGTAAGCAAGCAGAAGCGGAAAGGCAGGGTCCGGCTGGTCCTAGTCTGTGGCGATACCATGCAACTTTTTTTTCTCTTCTCCTGTATGTTAGTTCCCCTTCCCCACCCATGCCCATTGTACAAAAATACACTTTTGGATCAAACATAATCAAAGGGTTTCTTCAGTTGGTTTCGCCTTGTCTGTTTCACTCCTCACGATGGTGCAAGACCTCGGGCGCAGGCAGATGTTTGGTATGATCCCGCCAAAAAAAAGGACACTCGACCCTGCTTGCGTGTGTGTCTGATAGGCTTGGGCAAAATAACAAAATATGCTTCCATGGGAATTCTATCAATAACTAATTCATGTTTTTATTAATCTATTATTTCCTTTTTTCTTTTTTAGATGCTGGCGACTTAATTCATGAATGGAAAAGATTCGACGATGCTAATGGCAGATTTTCGGATGGAGTTGTGTTATCTTGGGTAGGCGTGTGAAGAAAAGCCCAACCCACAGTTGCCATGCATGCATCGTCTCATGAATCGTACCTTTTCCTTTGTAACATCTACTATGTTTCTTTCTTTCTTTGAAGCGAGAAAGTGTCCGGAGGAGGGCGGTCGGGAAGCAGACACTGAATCGGTCAGAAGATCAGAAGAATGATCCGCTGGCTGGGAGGACGTGGAGGTGGAGGGGAGGCGGCGGGGCCATGGAGGATGGAGGGAGCAGAGATCTAAATTGGGAATCTGGTGCCCGGGCGAACGAACGAGCTATCGATTGGAGCGAAGCGGAGTGGAGCTGGGCGGGCGTCGGTGAGGTTTGTGGTGACCGGAAGCAGGCAAAGGCGGCCGCGTTGGTCGGTCGAGTTGGTCGAGTTGTGGGAAGGGAAGGTCTTTGCCATTCCATCCGCCGGCAGCCGTCGCTCTCCTCGTCTCTCTCTCGTCGTCGTTGGAGATGTCCAACTTGGCATCAGGACACACTCGTCGATGCAGTCTATGCTCTCTCTCTTTCTCTCTGTGTGTGAGGCTGAATGTCGGATGTGAAACCCCGTCGCTCGCAAGTTCAAGATTCCGTGATGTATATACAACAGCACAATGCAAGCGTATCATCTGGATTTCAGGCTGAGGTATCAAAAGGCATGGCAAAAGAAAAAACTCAAATACGGCGGGTGTCATGCAGCTAAATTCTCAGCCCCATCGAACATCGCAAGGTTCTCTCATCTTGCCCGTTCTCTCTCGTCCCTCTCGAGCTTACACTTAACCTACTTCTTTATATATATATCTACTTTGCTGTCCCCCCTCTTTCTCTCCGTTGACAACAACTTTTTTTTTTTCCTTTTGAATTGCAGAGGAATCGGCATCTCGGTTTGACGAGCGTATCGCGACATCACATCTCCTTCCGGCTAGAAAACCCCATAAAGTAAGTTTAGCATTGACAGCTATCAAAATGCATCTTCTCGTCCAGACCAATGGCTCAACCAGCTCGGCTCCAGTGCCAGCGACGGGAACGTCGACGGTGGGCTTGCCTTTTCCCCTGGATGCCCAGGCTGGTGGTTTGGTCCTCAACTTGACTCGGCCAGGCTGCTCCTGCTCTTTTCACGCCCAAGCGAGAACGAGAGCGTGATTGAGAGAGAGCAATGTCCAGTGTGTCCAGGGTTCTGATGATCTGATTCGAGTGCCGTCTGAGGCTGTCAGACGCTGGTGTTTTATTCGTTTTAGTCCTTTTTTTATTGCCGTTAATGTTATTTATCCCTCCCTCCTCTCAACCAACCAGCCCTGCCCAAAGGAACGAAAGAAAACAACCACCACCATCCACCGCTTCAAATAAAATCCTCGCTTCACCCGTCCTTTTTCTTCCCCATCTAATCCTAATTCTAACCTCCGTCCTAGTTTTCCATCTGCACACTATTCACATCGCCGGACGAGCACAATTCGACCTCTCCGCCTCCTTCCGACCGCCTCCGACCAATTCTCATCTTTTCCGTCGTCTTTCTGAGCATCCGCCAGTCCAACCGTCACAATGAGTGTAAGTTCCCTCCCCCCCGGCACCCCCTTTACCATCTCGTGTTGCCTTTTCCCCCCCATCCATGCACGTCCAGCGCCCTTTCAACATCGCGATGTACCGGCAGGACGGAAACAAAAAGTATCCTGTCATCACGACCCTTCCAGTCGAAATGGTCCGATGTCTATCGGGGAATTTGATTACACAGATCACATGAGACTGCTCTGTAACGTATCAAAGTGTGTAGTCGCTAACATACTGTCTTTCAACTATTAATAGTACAAGTACGTATTCTTCTCAACCCGGCTCTTCCGATTTCAATTCCGACTTTTTTCTTTACCCGAATTCTGTTGCGACCGGGCTACGAAAATCTATCCGATGAACAACCGTTGCTGACATGTTTGTCTTTTTCTCTCTCTTGCAGTTACGGCCAACAGAACCCGTACGCGCAACAAAACACGGGATACAATCCCAATGATACCTATGGCCCATCCAACTACCAGGGCCAGCAGGGAGGCTCAGGTATGAATATTCACTTTTCCAGAATATGCTCTCGTGGGATCTGAAGCCACGGTTGGCAATATTTCTGGGTTCCCAGGGTTGTTTGCCAGCATCTCCGAATTAGCCGCCGCTGACAGATGAATGCAAACAGGATACGAGATGACACCGCTCAACGGCCAGCCGCCACAGCAAGCTACCAACCCACAGGCTTTCTTCGGCGAAATTGCCGAACTGCGACAGCTGAACTCCGACATTCTCGATAAAATCGGAGAGATCGAGAACCTCCAGCGCGAGTCTCTCAGCCGTGTCGATGAACACTCCATCGCCGAAGTCAACGCTCACATTGAGGCTTCGACTGCCGAAGTCTCGCAGATGAACAGATCCTTGGCCGGCCGAATCCGCACACTGAAAAGCAAGACCGTCAACGACGCGGACAAGTCTAGCCAAGTCGCTGTCATCCAGAGAAACTTCGAAACCACCTTGAACAGATATCAACAGGTCGAGGTTGCCCACCAAAGGAAACTGAGGGAACAGATTGTCCGACAGTACAAGATTGCCAACCCAAATGCCACCGAAGCCGAAATCCGAGAAATCCAAGATGGCGACACCGATGCACCAGTTTTCTCGCAGGCTGTAGGTTTTGTTCATTTCCTAGAATATACCAAATTATCAGTTCTCTAACTTGTAAAATCACAGACTATGTCCGGTTCCCGAACAGGCGCTGCCAGGTCCGCTCTCGCTGAGGTCCGCAGCCGTCACAACGACATCCAAAAGATTGAGAAGACCATGGTGGAGTTGGCCGAGCTTTTCGAACAGATGAACCAGCTTGTCGTTGAACAAGGCGAGGTGGTTAACCAGATCGAAGAGCACGGTATTAAGATAGAAGAAGATACCGGCCATGCCGTCAAGGAGCTCGATGTTGCCATCAAGTCTGCAGAGGGTGCCCGACGAAAGAAGTGGTGGTGCTTGCTCATCGCCCGTAAGTTCAAGATCTTGAAATTCGCTATCTTATACACGTATACTGATATCTCCTCTCCTAGTCATCATTATCATCATCGTCGTAATTATCGCCGTTGTTGTTACCAAGCCGTGGCAGAAGTAGAAAACGGGTATAATTTAAACTTTAACGGCCGCTTTCCATTACAACTTGTCGCGATTTCTTTTCTTTGGACAATTATCCCATGCTGGAGCCTTTGTGAGCAGGAACCGAAAACAGGAAAGAGAACGAGTTTGGCGTTTGGAGGATTATATATTTTACAAAGATCCCTCCGAAATCTCCCGTCCACATGAACAAAATATCTTCTTTTTTTATTTTATTATATTACAAACACCGATACCACGTCTACCGCCACGCTCCCTCTCTCTTGTTCCTTTCATTATGTTTCCTGTGTTAGCTTTTTACTTTTGTGGAAAAGAACTTTGCTCTGCCGTTTTTGTTTTTATTGCTGTCCTGTTTCCCTTTGTTCTTCTCTTGTGTCGTTTCTACTCCCTCTGATAATATATTTATTTTTAATATTGTGATGACACACTCACACACTCACACGCTCTGTGGAACCGTTCGAGGGCCCTTTTCTGGGTTGGTATTCTGCTTCTCACTAGAAAATGTCAAGATGAGTCGAACGAGATAAAGGGGAATGTCGGTTTAGGTGGATGGCTCGGTTTCCTAACTCTCTCTCTCTTTTTTAAGATTTTCTTATCCCCTTTTGTAAGTATATCTGCAAAAATGTTTAATGGAGTCCGACTGAGATTTTTCTACGCCGCGCTGTGACCATTGCATTTGCTATTTTGTGATATCTAAGGTATGCGATGAGGTGTGCGATTGATGGGGTCGCTATAATACTAAATTTGGTTGTAGAGAGGTCATTTCGGGATCCCTGCGTTATTGATCTCAAATTTCGATATTTTAAATGGGAAATGTCAAAGCAATTTGCTTGCGGTCACAGTTACTTGATTCGGATGTTCTTTCCCCCCCATCTTCTTCAAAAGTTACATCTCTGTTTCGAATACCTTTGCCATGGGAACTAGTCTCAGGTACAAAAAAGGGTTTTCCAGAACAGGAACCGAAATTTAAGCAGGTGGATATTTGGAAGAGCCGCATTCGTTTTTGGAGGGGGGGTTTTGGATCTAGAGTTGGACTAGGCAGGGGAGGTTTTTACGCAATCAGGGGTGTTTCGGGTCTAGAGGATATCAGGCGCGACAACAGTGAGAGTCTAGATGGGAGAAGCCACGAGTGACCAGCCGTGGCTAGATACTCCTACTAACACTTTGAAGCCGGTATGCTATCATGAGAATACAATAGCTGGGGGGGAAACTATTAGAGTATCAAACCAAATCTACCGTAAATACATCACTAGTGTATTGCAAGTATCATAGAATCCACACGATAAGCTCAGATCACCCCTCCTACATAAAATACCTACATTCTCACGAGAAACTTCAAGGTCAAGGAAGGTCCTCGAGACAAGATGAGGATGAGATGTTCCGCGTTGTGTGTTGTTGAAGGGCTGGTGTGCCCTTATCATATAATCAGATAAGATCTTCCGTTTTGGGCCTAGTTGCTTTCAGAATCCACCACCACCAAAGCAACCTCAACACACCAAATTTGCTAGATTTCTTAGACATCTACAGCTTTCGAACATTTTCAACCTCACCGACCCTCAATCCACGACACCCACCACAAAATCACCAACTTCAAATATCACAAGTAATCATGGCCGACGCAGCAGCCCCAGCAGGAGCCCCAGCAGCAGCAGGAGCTAAACCAGCAGGAGCCGGTGGTGCAGGCGGTGGCTTTGCATCCCGAGGAGACAGAGGACCGAGACGTGGCCGTCGTGGAGCCCGTCGCGGAGGCAAGACCGACAGCGAGAAGGAATGGCAGCCAGTTACCAAGCTCGGCAGACTTGTCAAGGCCGGAAAGATCAAGAGCATGGAGGAGATTTATCTCCATTCGTTACCCATCAAGGAGTACCAGATTGTTGATTTCTTCTTGCCAAGATTGAAGGATGAGGTTATGAAGGTATTTTCACATTCTACATTTCGGATACTCCCCTGAGATATCATTTTCTGGTGATGAAGAGGCGGAAATGCAGCCCATTGAGGGGTGATGAGGGGGTGGCGGGTTCAATCAATACGATTGATGCCATGATAATCAAATTCGAAACTTTGACTAATCAATTATCCTTTTTGAAAATCTCCAGATCAAGCCTGTCCAGAAGCAGACCCGTGCCGGTCAACGTACCCGTTTCAAGGCCATCGTTGTCATCGGTGACTCTGACGGCCACGTCGGTCTCGGTATCAAGACCTCCAAGGAAGTCGCCACTGCCATCCGTGCCGCTATCATCATCGCCAAACTCTCCGTTCTACCCATCCGAAGAGGCTACTGGGGTTCCTCCCTCGGAGAGCCTCACTCTCTGCCAGCCAAGGAGAGTGGAAAGTGTGGTTCCGTCTCTGTTAGAGTAAGTCAAATAATCCTCAACCCACCCCGGGATACCAAATACCACAAAGAAAGCGAAAGAGAAATCATGAGTAATGCTAACATGGAAATCACAACAGCTCATCCCAGCTCCCCGTGGTACCGGCCTTGTCGCCTCCCCCGCCGTCAAGCGTCTACTCCAGCTTGCTGGTGTCCAGGACGCCTACACCTCCTCCTCCGGCTCGACCAAGACCCTCGAGAACACACTCAAAGCCACTTTCGTCGCTGTCGGAAACACCTACGGTTTCCTCACCCCGAATTTGTGGAAGGAAAGGACCCTTGCCAGAAGTCCGCTGGATGAGTTTGGCGATGTTCTCCGAACAAAGGCTGTTTATTAAACTGTCTTTCTTGTTCGTTTTGGTTTGAGCTTTCTTTGTTTTTTCAACATTATGTTTTCTATATACTCCTCCTCGTCTTACTCGTTTGACTCTCACATGCGGCGTAACATGTCCTTTTTTCCCCCGACTACCTTTTTCTCTCTCTCTCCAATAATGACATGAGGGATTGTTAATATCATGAATCTTTCACGATCACCACCACCACCATTCTAACACGGACTACTACTACACCGTCTTGCCTAGAACCTAACCCTTTTCCGGGGAAGGGTGGGTGTATAACATTATATATATATCTATACGTCATTGGCATATGATTTGATTGTTGCCAGGGAATCAAGTGATTAGTCTTCATGATTAATGATTATAGGTTTGCAATTAGTTCTCAAGTGACTTTGTCTCCCAGCTTAAGTTGTGTCGGTCTAGTAAAACAAATATAGAAATCCCTTGCATTCCCAGCCACTGTTCAACTTTAATAGAACTATCATGGTAATCTAAAGGTTGCATGGTCAGACCCGTCTAGACTGTAGCCTAGGTTTGTATTGTATGCAGTGATACTATAGAACTTTTATGTATGTACATACCGCATTTCACGATATACGAATTGGATCTGGCGCGTGTCAAGTCTCAAATGCCAGCCAAATCAAGATATTTACAACCCAAAGTACACCAGGCATTCATTGTACGGAAACCCGGCGTCGATTTTCACATAAACCTACCTCCCCCCTCGTGTACATGTTCCATGCAAGATCAGGATTTTTCTCTTACTATCCGAACAGCCTATACCCAGAGCCAGCTTTGGAATACCACTCACTACAGGGAGCTAGGATCGAGCAACCTTCGCCCTCGAATCAGAAATAACCCCATGATCAAAACTTCAACCCCAACATATCCTCCGCCTTGAATATCGGCAATGACTCTGTCTTCTCTTCCTCAAATTCACCGACTCCATGAGAAGCGGCACTCGCGCCAGATGCATCACCTCCGTCTGCTCTAGCGGTAGCATACAGCTCCAGTTCACCGATATTATCCTGCACCTCCACATCCACGTCTGTAGTTGTAAGAAGCTTATATGCGAGCACACCACCCACGGCTGCTGCAATCCCCAGTATACCCTGAACTGCTACCCAGAATGCCGACGACTGACGGTCCCAGTCCTCATCTTCGAGGGGGACGCTGTCCGCCCACCCCCATCGACGAGGCAAGTCGTCTATACCGCTCTTAACCCACGATGTGACCGTGAGTTTATCCGTCTCTTCGGGTTCCTTGTAGACTATACTGTCCGGGAACATGGAGGGTCTGAGGGTGTTTACGTAGAGTATCACATCTGCAAACTCCTGCTCTAGAATCTCCTTTGCCCATGGTGATGGGAGGTCAGGATATACGAGCAACGACAGGTACCCGACCAGCAGACAATCGACGGTAGTAGGTGTACTACCGCTGCCGCTGTTGCTGAAAAAATGCTGGCGGCCGTTGAGTTTCTCGCGGATGGGGTCTAGAAAATCAGCGAGAAAGTTGCGTAGTTTCACGCGGGTGGTGATTGATTCCTTCTGGGGATCTTTCTTCTCGTCGGCCCTGGTGGTGGTGATGCCTGCAAAGGCGGTAGATATCGGCTGCTGAGGCCTGGTTTCCTCTGCTGCGATATCGCGGATTAAAGACGGGAGGTGGGAGGTGACTGCTCTTGCGCGAGCATAGTGCGAGTGTGGGATTTCATACTGGATGGGGAAACGGATAAAGGTTGAGTAGAGCGGTCTGGTAACTTGAACCCAGTTTCTACTGGTAATGTAGAGGGAGAGGGAGGTTATTGGGAGGCAGGTTTTGCGGATGAAGGAACGGTAGCTGTGCGAGTGCTCTGATGTTAGGTTCTCTTTTTTCGTATAGAGGTGTAGTGCAAGTCAAAGAATAGGATCCAGCAGCACAGATCTAGATGAGATCGTGTGACTGGATGAAAATCTAGAATGAATCGCAAATGCGCGATTTAGGGGGGAAAGTAGGACTAACGCTATAGCTTCGGCCTTCTGTATCTCGAGTAGGTTCTTGTCAATGTCGGAGCGACCAGAGCTTTTGGAGTTGAGGTAAGAGACAATGGCATCGAAGCCACCGATCCATTGGGACCCATCTTTGAGCGCCGGAAGAGCTCCTGCCGTGCGAAGTGAATCATTAGCTCATTGAATGAAGAAATATATAGCGAGCAATGCTGTGGGTATACATACCATTAGGCGAGATGCTGATGTTGTTACTCTCGACCAGAACCCAGAGCTCCTGGGGTATCGCAGTGCTCAGGAAGGCAATTGCAGCGAGGCATTCGGCGTCAAGCGACGGAAGCCCGAATGCACGGTTCCAGACGTGCAGCTCCATGAGTGCCGTTTGGGAAGCTCGACTGGCGGCTGTGTCGTCGGTGAGGGGTCTGCAGGTCGTGGTGGTGATAACGGTCGTGGTGATTTGAAATTTCGGTGGCTCGCCTAAGCAACGCAGGGACCGCCCCCCAGCAGGCCGGGACCCAAACGCAGGGTAGCATTGGCATCAACGGGCATCTCGCGTTATTCAACTGCTCGGGCAATGATCCTCGAGATGCATTGAAGCGACTTGGGTTCTCTCTCGAAGCGAAAAGATAATGCGAATATTAAACTGCCAGGTAGTGTATATCTGGGGATATCGCGCGTGCGAGATAATTCGTATTCCGGTGTCCCAAATTAGCAAATCTGGGGAGCTAGCCTGCCTGCTCGTTAGCTCGCTGGGCTGCATGCATGCACAAGTCGCGGCGGGCGCTCCAAAAGACGGGTCTGGACTTTTCGAGGTATATGCCTGAAACGAACGGCTTAGCCAGGGCGAGAAGGGAGCATTGACGGTTTCTAATTTCACTTTACAGCGGCAACTGAACACCACGATTGATTCGGCCTGTTGCAGCAGCAATTCAGGACTATACGCCTAAAACTGGTACTAGCTTCAATATCAATCAATTAATTTTTCGCGCTCAGGCCTTCATGCAAGGTTCACAATATTGCCAACCTGATAAGAAAAGCAGACATACACGTGGCAGCCGACATGCTCCAGGCACCAATGCTACTCCACTCTGTAATCTAGAGGAAGAGATTGGTCATATTGAGGCTTCTTTTCGAAAGGAGCCCCCTTTGCGGGAGAGGTTGGAACTCTAAATTGCACAAGAATAAACTAGCAGCTGGCAGAGCGGATGCTAACCAGAGTCCTGGGAACATGACATGCGGGAAACGAACGGGAGAGTCAATTGCCTTTTGCCTTTTGCCTTTTGCCTTTTGCCTTCTGGTCGTTCTTCTTTTCTTTTCTTTAGGCGTTTTCGATGCATCGAATTGGGAGACATTCTGCGAGATTGAGACATATCTTAGTAACTTCGTCTACTCTCACTTCAGTGCCGCGCTTGTCGCCGCTTGTCTCATGCTGACTCGTCATGCTGGTTATTTTTGCAACTCTCTTGCAATTGGACAGAATGGAAATCCGACCTGAATCATTCTTGAAATTTCGAGGTAGTTGCTCGTAAGCAGCATTCACAGGTCTGGGGCCTCTCTAATTACTTGAGACATATACATCCAGCTTTCCATCACGTCTTCAGTGGTCTGGGTCTCGTCCAGACCAGCTGCTATGGGGATATCCCGTGTGACCACCGTTCTGGGACTACCATCTGATTGGATGGTTATTCTCGGAACATCCAGCTTCCTTACAATAAGGTAGAGGATTTTGCCGTAAATGGTATATGCATCGTAGGATGTTCTAAAAAGAGGCTTTTCCTTCTTGTCCTCAAATGGTTCTGTGCCTCTTCCAATTTCAGGATCTGAACCCGACGCGGAATCAACCGTGATGGGCGTCTCCTCTTTCTGTCCTTTCTGCTGCTTCTGCTGCTTCTTTCTTCCTGTATTCCCCCGAGTGGCGCCATCCCCTCTGCGCGATCCTCGCTTTCGGGGCGTTGTGGCTGGCTTTTCAGCTTGACCCTCATCTCCGGACGACACTTGATATGCATTATCTTGGTTGTCACCAGTTTTTCCACGCGTCCTTGCCCTTCGGCGTGTCCGACCAGCTGGTACCGAGTTGGTATCGGCTTCCTGCAGACCAATCTCCACATCCACAGCTGGGTCGACTAGTGGGAGGGCATGCAAATCGATATCCTCGTCCTCATTTTCGATCCGAAGGTTCGCTATCTGGCTGCCATCCTGGCCACCGCCACCAAAACTTGGCTCGAGTTCGCCGATCTTCTCCGCTTCGTCGCTCGGAACCATCTTGCTGGAATTCGATCTCAGTTTGCCCTCCTCTTTGGGGCCCAAGAACTCCCTCCGCGGCATCACCAAAGCATGTCTGGTTGCGCCATCCTTGAAGAACACGCTGACCTCAAAGTCGCTACCGACAACGACATCCTTGACAGCCTTAAACTTCTTAGAAGCCCCCGCAGCAGCTTTTTCGCGTTCCTTTTCCTCTCTAAGCTTTGGAAGCACGAGGTCTTTCAGAGATGTGACTATTCGGGGCAAGGCTGGGTTTGTAGGATGTATCAGCCATGTATGCAAGATGCTCGGATCTTCCAGAAAGATCAGAGTCTGGATTGTTGTATGAGGTGTCAATCGGATGTATCTTCGGAGAGGCGCCATATTGTCCCTCACACACACACACACACACACACACACCCCTCTCTTCCTTCGTATTTCTCGCTTTCTCTCTTTGTCTCTGTCTCGCCCTCTCGTACGTGAGTCCCTGTGTAATGCGTGTGTCTCTCTCTTGTTAGGCGAGACGTGTACCGGTAAGTATTTTGACAGCGTTGGCTTTTTGATAGATACCGTTTGATCCGATATGTCTCCCCGAGTGGCTTGCTTCGAGACACGACGGGGACAAGCTTCGCACACAGGAATAAGTATCTCGTTTAGATAAGGGGCTCTATTGGTGGGAATATCACGGAAGGCCAGTGTTGGGCGCAAGCCTCACATGCGTGGCCCAGCAGATTTCCAAGACAAAGGAAAGATGGCCTGATACTGACTGATACTGAGGAACCTGAAGCAGCGCGTTCGAAGATAAAAATTTCTTTCCTTCTTCCCAGTCAGGCTTGGCTCCGGACGGTGGCGTTAACGATCATTTCCAAGATGCTGGGAATTGAGCGGAAATGGACTGCGCGCGCGTGTGTTTAGCTTTGGGCTGAAAACAAAATGTGAGATTAGACGGCTGAACGACGGAGATGGATGAAGTCGCAGGTTGATTGAGATTTCGCTAGCCTGTTCTGGGCGTGGTTTGTTGGTGCAGTTGAGCCCTTTCCCCGGTTCCACTTGGTGCTCCCGCGATCTCCAAACCCCTGCTTCCCGAGCCGAAACTGTCTTTCGCGGCTACCCCTGGGAGCTTACCTAACTCAACTCAACTGTCCCCTTTGGCCTCATGGCTGTTGGCGCCCCATGGTTTATTTAATTTTTTTGGCATGAAGCAAAACGGATGCGACAACCGAAGCGATTCCCGACGCACCTGTTTTGTTTTTTGGCGAGAGGTTTGGAAATGTAGTCCGGATAGGACAGGACAGGACAGGCAGCCAGCGCCAGGGGCATTGAAGCCATGATGGTTTTTGCTTTGTGCGGAATTCGATCTTTGCGTTCCAATAGGATACCGTGGACATGGCCGGATCGTCGACGGGAGCGTCCACAAACGTTATGTCGATACGCAAGGAGAACCAGGCTGGCTAGACTGGGGTGTTTTGCTACCTACCGATGTCACTATGAGCAATTGATGCATACAATAATAACATATTTGAATTATCCTCTGCTCACGGGGCTCTTCGTTTTTAACCTTCATTCTTCGCTAGCTTAGCTAATATACCGCTGTCTTGTGATCTAGATCGGATAGTTCGTTCGGCTCGCTCAGGCAGATATCCGTCCGCTTCAAAAGAAAACCACCCACACAATCTCGCACACCTACCACACTAGCACTCCTCTTTTCGCCCAAAAATAAGGAAAGCCTTGTGGAGATTCTGATTGCGCAATTGCGCACTTCCGGTAATATCTTTGAGAAAGAAAGAAAGAAAGAAAGAAAGCAAGCAAATAAAAGAGATTATTATTATTCAATAGCGCCTTCGCTCCCATGCAGCGCCTAATGTGTACAAAAAAAAGATCAATGTGTATGTATGTACTTGTACTTGATATGATCGAATACTTACTCTCTTCTCAATCCGTCCTGCGACTCGGCTCTCCGCGACGACAAGATGAAACCCGGCGTTGCTTCCGAGCAATCAGCAATCAATGCAACCACATCATTCGGGAAACCAGCCCGCTTGTATTTGGGAAAGGGCAAAAAGATCCATCGATACGGGATCTCTAAACCCCATGTAAATTAATAACAACCACGAACGCAAAACATGTTGGGGTTCAGAAGCAAGTCACCGCGCATGCAGCAGGGAAAACCTTTACCTTGCATGACAGAACCAGTACAGACAGACAGAACAAGAGCAGACAAGTCCGAGACAAGACGTAAGCGTGACAAGATATGCAGGATAATAACGGATGGAACTTGGTTTCTGTTTCTGCTTGTAATTGCAATTGCAATCTGCACTGCCGCGGATATCTACTTTCCTGTCTTCATTTCATGTTTTACCTTTTTTATTAAAAAGAAAACGAAACAAATTGCCATTTGTTGAAGCGTTTGAAAGAGGCTCGAGAGGCACACGGACCTCTCTCTCACTCTTGCCCGCTGCTGGAAGAAGCCGACACGAAAAGCCGTTATGCGTTGAGAGGGAAGTTCCGCGGGTGCTTAGACAGTGAAATTCCTTTGTCATTTTGATGTCAATGCTTTTAGGTAAGCCCGCACAGGACGAGATGAAAGGTGTATCAAAGCTTTCCGCGTGCGGTGCCATGCGTCGTTGTTGTCAATGCTTTCCGCTAAGCGGGAAACCAAGCAGAGGATGGATGGACGGGGTCTGTTCTCCCTTTTGGATGAAACAAGCAAACATAATCTGAAGCGGTCAGAATCCCCCCTAAGAAATCAAAAAATCAAAGCAATTGGCTTTTGTTAATCAAACGAAAAGCAATTAGCTAGGCTTTCGAGTGTTAATTATGTTATTGTCGCTTGAGAGATACGAGCTTTCGTAACAGTCTTAGATAGGAAAGTCCGCTCCGAATTAGACCCTGCGAGACAGTAAGCTGTTAATTCTTTAACTCCGACCAAGTCAACCCTAATCAATGTCGTCAATAGTAAAATGTCGATGATGATGATGGTGATGATAATACGGTCCCGGTTCGTTCTGATACTGAGAAATTGGTCATGTCGCCCATTGATCAGCGACAACATCACTAAGATTGGTATTTGGAGCCGAGATACGTTTCCCGGCACGAGGCTTGGTTGGGGGGGTTTTAGCATTTTGATGGTTGTGTCTTGGAGTCTAAGCTTATCCCAGGCGACAAGGCAGATAAGGGACCTCCCATGTAACTACTCGGCCCAGAATACCTCAAGCTCGAGCGAACCCATCATCCAAACTCAATGCCAAGGCCGCACGATCGATAAATGCTAGATATCAATGCCAATCGCCCTGTTCCTTTGCTCATTGACACCGTCCTCTTGCTTTGTGGTTGTCCCCATGCGATGTCGATCCTTGCCGTGCTTACATATTCTCAAACGTAGAATGCCCGCCAAAAGATGGCGATCGGCTAGATCAAGGCAAGAAAGAGGGCTACGTCCTGATCCCGGGGCCATCTACCTGGAATCCAAGAATCCATTCAAGAAGAGTTCCTCATTTTTCGGTATTCCCTCGTACAGGCAATGTCGAACAAGTAAAGAAAAAAAAAAAAAAAAAAAAAGAGTTTTGTCTCTGGTCTCGTATGCCGATGGTTATAACAGAACGAGAATATGCTACGTAGCAGCAGGGGGGTGGAGGCGTTCGCCGAATTTGGGCCTGGCCTATAATGATTTGGGGCCTGCAGAGGTCATTCGCATTTCACGGGCCCGCGAAACCTTACCCTTCGGTAGACCCGGTCTGCCTACCTCCTATCCTCCGTAGGCTGGCAATGTAGGCCTGTAGGCCTGGAGACTTGTAGGCATGTTGGTATGTATACATGTAAATATAACTCTTTTGTCTCTCCTTCCCTTGAGAGGGGGTGGGAGCAGCAAGCGAAAGGGCTGGGTTGGGCTGGGCGTAATCCCACAAAGTATATCTCGTTATACCTAGACATTAAATGTAAGCGCGGGTAACATTTTCGATTTCTCGGTTCGGGGCGCCAGCCATGCCGGTTTTTTTCCCTCGAACACGGCTTGGTTATGTAACGAAAATACCTCGTATTAGTCGACCTGGGGTGTATATATTAATCAGCTGATCCCCCATATATTTGAGATCCCGCTTCAGGAATCGACAAGTCTAAATATAACGCTGGTCGGTCAACCTGAAGGGAACCGAGGAGTGGATCCGCGGAGAGGGTGGTTCAAAAATGTATAGTGACATGCCATACCCATTAATCAGAAGAAACAAAAAAGGGACATGGTTCCTTCTACTTTCGTTCCTTTTTTGAATCGCGCCGAGAATTGCGAAGGCTCTCTCAACCACCAAAAAATGAACTGGTTACATTTTTTTGGATGTGAGATTGATTTTTGAAGGCGAGCGGAAAAGAAGGGTGTCCGGACCCATGCTCGATTGCCAGGAACCAGGAACACGATTGCATGGAAGATGGGGTAGGTGACCCAAAGCGGCTAAGGCGAGCCTCGTCTGCAGCCTGCACAATTGATGTGCCGGCCAACACGATGACAAGATCCGAAGGATGCCGTCGCTCAGGTTAATGCCTCTCGCCCTTGCTATCCACGATTAGCTAGCTAGCTCGTTAGCTGTATTTCTACTTTTTCATCCCAAAGTGCATTGCTACGGTACACCTACAGACTCGCCTTGTTTCCCCACGGAGATCGCGGCTTAGACTTTTGTGACTGTCAATGGCATGTGACACTGCTGGATTTCTGAACAGAAGAGCGAAGGGGTATGCTGGAAAAAGGCCCTCCGTTCCTCTCATTGGGTGGGATTTTTGATATGTGATATAAACCCGGGATGTTCAATCGCCCGGGATCTTGCGAGGCATGTCGAAAGGTGAGATATGCAGCCTGACTTGGTGATTTGACATATCAGAGGCGGCATTCTTTGAGCTTTGGGCCCTCGACGATGATGATGATAAGGAGGAGGCGCCATAAGCAGAGTGTGTTCGACGTGCCTGATATAGCGACGACGGCTTGGGCCTGTCGTCATCAGACGGTGCACCAGCATCACTCGGCCCCACATTCTCGACGGACAACGAGTCATTGTCGGATGATAGCGCTGACATGAAGAAGGATTGGAGAGCGGGAAGAGAAGCTGGGAAAGGGTTTCACTCGCGTCCTCTTCCGTAACGTGTTTGTAATCCACGATGCGGTTCGTCGGACGGGTTTTGAAAGCCAGCAAAGACCCACCATAGGTGTATTTTAATTCGGGAGAGCTGAAACCCGTTTCAACGATTGAGAGAGTTACACCTAGCAGGCCCTATCTTTGGGGGAGCAGCTATCTATCTCCAGCGGTATCTGAGGTACTAGCACCAATATTTCCAACATTTCCAACAGCTGCTCCCCTTCCCCACCCCCCCAAGATTAAATTGTCCATTCGTCCGCAGTCGCCGCTTGTTTTCCCAAAGGAATGGGTATGCAAAAGCCTCAATGCAGATGATGGATCCTTGCAACCCACCTATCAGACCTCAGGCCACTCAATGCGATCTTCGCGTGCTGGGGCGGTGACGATAGGCGGTGGGGATGTCGTGGGAGCCAAAAAAAAAGAGGATGGAAATTGTGGGTCGGCCCCAAAATCCATGGTGAAGCCCACGTGGTTCTGTCCTCCCGTTCGAAACCTGGCTGATTCTGGGTTCACCCCGGTAGTACCTTCCTGTTTCCTGGGAGGGCCCCAAGTCCTGGGCTCACACTCGCATCTCGGACCCGGCATCGCCCGCTTGATTTCATTCTCCCCGGTGTGGCGCCTTGTAGTATGTGTGGAAGGCTATCCAACAGAGACTATACCTTTGTCGATATGACGACCGCCGTCGGCCAAATGTCACGAGTCTGTGCTGTGCGTCAGGACACAAAATCATCTTTTTTTTTTTTTTTTTTTTTTTTTTTCCACACTACCAAACTAGGTAGCCATTGGGCAAAAAGTGCGATCGTCAGGGCATTTTCCTCGGGCCAAGCCTGCGCCTGTACCTGAACTTGCATTCGTGCGAATGCCCTGAAAGGAAAAAAAGAGTCTGTCTGCTAACGTATTACTTCATAGATGGGAGGCTAAAACATGCCCTAGTCCAACAAAGTATCTGCAGAGACGGCGTAATCCGACAAGGAAAAATATATACCGTCTACAGTGTGCAGAGCACCTAAGACATTCGGTCTGTAAATGTACTGGCGAGTCAGAAACATGCCGAGACCTAGAAAAGGGAGTTTCCTTTGTCCTCCTCCTCGCCTAAGGTTGTCAAAGGTGAATACATTTTTTTTCTCGGTTAAGGTTACGCAATTTTTTGTCCCCCTCACAGCGACCATGCTGTGAGAAGAAAAAAAATAAGTGCATTTGGTGGATGTGCTTGGGATAATTTTCCGCCCCGCTTCCAGCCAGTCGGTATCAGTAGTTTGACGTTTCCTCTGTGTAAAGGGGGTGCGAGGGAGATTCTGCAGGACACTAATAAACATCACACTCTAACTACTGCAGCAGGGCAATAAGTTTGATTTAAGGTAATTTCCACCGCATCCCATGATTGCATACGAAATGTACATACGAGCGTTATCAGCTTCGAAGCTTACTGAGCTCTGTTATATAAGCTAATTGCAAATCCAAGGGTTTTGTAACCAACGAATGCAAACTTATAATCTAAATAAGCCGTTGGGCAAGGCACCTAAGCAGGAAGCCGTCGGGATCGTTAAATAAGACAAGATAAAATAAAACAAAAAGGAGAACAGGCAATTAGAGGATAAGAAGCTAGAGGTTTCACCTTGACTTAATGCGTGGCAAACGTTCAAAGGTAGTTTGCGATATTTGCATGCATGCTATTTGTGAAAATAATAGGCTCTGTTGGTAAGGTCTTTGAACAGTGGTTCACTAGAATGTTTTGGTTACGGTATAGCAGCGGATCGTCGTTTGTGTTCGCCGGATGCGAGGGATGCTTTTACTTTCTTCTTTTAAATGGCAATATGATTCTGCAGTGCATCGTGCCTCGGGTATCATTTTGAGCTCTTGATAATATGTTGATAATACGTTGATAATACGAAGGGTGTTATAGCTTCATTCCCTTCAAGATGTAGGTCGGCAAGGAAAGATATTAACAATGATGCATGTAGGTCTCACAATCCAATAGGTACCTTCCTGCGGAAGTTCAAGTCGGCTAGTCTAGATGCTTCTTCACCTGCGAATTTTCGGCCAGAGGCTTCTCTATTCTAGAAGCACGTTCCGCGAAACTTCCGTCTTCGGCGAGGAATCTGCCGAAGCCGAATAGGAGGGCCGCAAGTTCCCATTTTCGAAAAGAAAAGAAAACCCATGTCTTAGCTTGACTTTGTGGTAATGTTACTGTACCTGAAGCTAGCTGAAAAAACACTAGAACGACCGACGCCAGTTGAAAATAAAGGGGGGGTGGAGGAGGATGCGTTCAGCTATTTGCCTTCGTTCGGTGTTTCAGGTTCAATGGGCTGCGTCAAGCAGCGCAGGAAAAACGAAATTGGATGCTGTGCAACTTTTAACATGCACCACTTTTATCGGCTTGGCCGCGTGCTTTGAAAAAAAAAACCCCACCAGGGCCGGGACAGACCAGAATCAAACCAGGCAGGACAAATTTGGGTGGTGTCTGTTTGCAACGAGCAAACAACCGAACTGGTGGGACAGCGATAGATTGCTGCGAGCAGAGTAATAGCTATTTCTTAATTTATAATTCTGTTAGTTCACGTGGCAATCGCGCTGGATTGCGAAACGCACGGCGTCTAGGGTTCAATGCAGAGATAATTACATTCTTCTATCAGAGGGTGCTGATATCGGTCCGCAGGAATGCAAACAGATCGAGATATATGCGACAAGGGCCTCGATCCCTCTCACCGTATCCCCTCCACTCTTTCTGTCCAAGCAAACGATATATTACGAAAGGAAAGGACCATCTCGATGTGGTCGTCTGGGACTTTCCGAGCATCAGAATGAAGAGAGCAGGAAAGATAAACCAGGGTCACATTCTTGAGGAGAAAGAGAGAGAGAGAGGAAGGGAGAAATTAGCACAGGGCGAACAGGGCCAGCTACTTTCTGAACAGCTACTGTCTCCCCCGTCGCAATCAGACAAATATGGATTGACAGGGTAGCAAAGGGAGGACCATTTTACTCCACATTCCAATTATTAACAAAATGATGAAGCAGGAGACTGAACAAGAAGATCCAATCTAGTTGCGCCGATACCCGCAGGGGATAATCGATCGCTCGATCAGTGCCTCAGATAAATATTAGAAAAAAAGGAATTGCACGGTCGGTTACATGATGGGAAAAACGTTTGTTCACTGGAATTGGGAACGAAACCCGCGCGAGACCGAGAGAGAGAGAACGAGCCGGGCCCTAGTTTAGCTGACGAGAGAAAATAGAGAAAAGGCAAGGGAAAAAAGAAAAAAAGGGGAATAGAAAGGTGACGGCGCACGAATGGCCGTATGATCAGGTACAGGAACTGGCCAGTACCTTTTTTAGTCGTCTGCAGCAGCATCATCGAGGATGTGCCTGGCATGGGCGGCGGTGGAGCCTGTTTCTCGCGCTGGAGCAGAAAAACGCTGCGCTCTGCTCGGGACTATAGTGATAATGTTGTATGTATCATCGTCATTTCGAGCCCGCTAGCCCTTCCACTGCCCCATTTTCCTTCGGAGCAAGGGGAATAGAAGAGTGAAAGAAGGAGAATGGAAAGGGGAGGAAATTGGGACCTGTCTTGCCTGGTCCCACTGCTCATGCTGGGCAGGAAGGCTGCGTCCGAGAAGGATCCAAGTATCTGGCGATAATAGAATCATCATTTCGATCATGCCTGCTGCTTGCCCATCTGAGGAAATCAACATCACCGTCATCAACAGAAGAGTACATGCAGTAGGAGCAGCAGATGTAGCAATAGCAACAACAGCTGTATGATCCTTGCCAGAAACCTCCCCCTCTTCCTCTCTTTCCTCGCGCTCTCTTCCACAGTCAGGAAAGAAGAAAAAACGATACTTGGGAAAGAAAGAAAAAAGGAAAGAAAGAGATCTAAGGGAGGAAAAAGAAAATGAACGCACAGGACCATTCTACGTCCCAGGGGTGAACGCCCCGAGGGTTGAGAAGAAGAAAAGCAGCAGGCTAGCCGGAGTTGGGATGGGCCGGATTGGACTGGGACTGGACTGGGAGGCCTCAACAGGGGCCCCGCAGAGGATGGAGGAGGGGATGGGAGGCCATCTCTGGTGGCCCCCGGAAAGGCAAAAAGAAAGCAATGAGGGGAGAGGAGGGAGATGGTGAGGGCGAGGAGAGAGAGAACCGCTGGCCGCTGTTGCTTGTTACTGCTGTGCTGTCCGGATGACAAGAAAAGAATACGGCCCACCGCACCTCATCTGAGCATGGCCCCAAAACGCAGCTTACGAAACTGAGCTAAACGAAAGGTGATTCACCGCGCTCGTTCGAATATAAATCCATCCCGATTCCCCCTTCCATCCACTCCAGATTCCATTGAACCAGTCAGACACACCTCTCCAACAATTAACAGCTCTATATATATCTCTCTATCTATATATATCATCAGGTTATCCATCTGCCTTACTGCCCTCTACTCTTCCTTCAGAGAAAGCATTATATTCCCACTTTTACTATCACACTCACACTCACACTCACACTCAACATCTCTTCACAATGTCCGCCGACTCTTCCTCGCTATCCGCCTGCAACGGTGCTCAAAACACCAGACCCATCCCACCAAGCCCCGGTCCACCACCAAACAGACCTCTCCCACCTATTCCTTCCAAATAAATCATCAGCCTATTGATCATTCGAGGTTAATCACCCGCTTCTGAGATTCACACGCACTTCGTTCCGACGATGCATCATCCATACCCACCGAGGAGGTAGTTTCGAAAACAAATCACGTAGGGTTTCAAGGCACGCCTGTCAGTCATTCAAAGTGCCTGAATTTAGCTACCTGCCTCCGGACGAATGCGGACCGCAAACAACGGCTTTTACTTGCTCGCAAACAAACCAAAAATCACCCATGCCGACTTCCAAAGATGGCCTTTCCGGCCGACTATCTCCAGCACTCGTTTCCTTCCAACCGCATTACACTCGAGATACCAATTAGCGTTACGAACACATACGATATTTTTTAATATGCATCGCACATCTTGGCACGAGCAACTGGAGCGAACCGAGCTTCCAGCAATCCGATACAACTCAAAGCAATCCCTCTGCCTGTTCGCTTCTTTCAGCTCGCACGTCGACGTGCACACGCTGCCCTCCTTATATCCCGAATAATGACGAACCCACGGCCGCTCAATAAACTGGACGGAAGAGAAGGAAAAGTTGCATTCTATTTCTCTCTCTCTCTCTCTCTACTTCTCGATTCTTTTATTTGTTTTTTTATTCTATTTTTTCTTTGTGTTTGGGACATTTCTTGGCTGCATTTACACGGGGTTATCTACAATTGGGTTTCTCATGTCTCATTATCAATATACTAATGTATCTTTTCATATCGGTTCCTTTTCACTTTCCCTTCTATTTCCCTTTTTCATGGTGCTCGATTTATTTTTCCTGGTTCATATGTTATAAAGTTTTGTGGGGTTACGCTTTCCGAGCAGTTTAGAGATACCATAGCATTATTCCTTTTTCCTTTCCGTGTGTACTTACCTACTTGTAATTTCTTGCTTCCGCAAAATCGGTTATTTTTTTGGTCCTTGGATCAGCTAGTTCTAGCGATAGCGGTTTCATTAGGATACTATCATCCGAAGAATACAGTAACAAAATGGCCAAGCGGGAATTTTTCCGAAAAACCCAATGTTAAACCATATGAATTCATGATTCTCCCACCTAAAAAAAAATGACAGTCCCTTGTAAAGTTTCAACCCTTGTCTTTTATGCGTGAAGCGACGACTTTTTTTTTTTTTGCAGGTTGTATCTCCAAACCCCATGCTCAAAAGGCAGGCAGGCGGCAGCTATGAGCGAGAAAAAACGGCTTGACTCGAACATGGAGATTGACTGACAATTTGTTACATCGTGCACGACAGTTGCACAAACAGCCAGTATGTTGATTGATTTCTTTTTGCTTCTCCGGTGATTTCATCGGTCTTCTAGCTGACATAGCCTACGCGCAGTGTCACATCGAGACGACACGACCATACTTGCATTCCTCGAGTTTTGAAAGAGCGAGAACGCTCCGTGATCGCCTCAACCCTAAATTGCTCAGAGGAATAATTTTCCTCAAGTCGCGGGGGGCAATTGCAACCCCGGGAGGTGATGAAATCATTTTCCTTTCTTCATTCATTCGTAGCTTGTTCATGATAAGTTGGAGGGCGCGGCGGCGGCGGGTCCGAGTTTGATCGTCTTCCGGAACCGCTGAGCCTTTGCTAAAGAAAGACTGGCGGAAACGCTGACCAGTTGGAAGGAGGTTATCCAAAGCGACCAAGTTCCGTGTTTTTTCTCGCTCGCGCTCTCTCTCTCTGATACACCCTCACCTCTGCCCGTGTCATGAGATCCCACTTTTTTTTTTGCACCTTCTGAAAGCCATTTCGTCATTAGCTGCCCGATTGCCGTCGGCTGGACGTCTGCTAAATGGAAGAACTGGAACAAGGCGAGCAACATAGACAGGCCTCCTAGAAGGCTTGAATGAATAACGGCGGGGGCCCATCAATGAACGAACGACCTCGAGTGTCCATTCATTCAACGATTCGCTCGCTTGATCCATTCATTTGATCACTTGGTTTCAGATGCTGAGTGTTTCTCCGGACTGATCGGTCTACCACTTGCCTTCCAACCCGAAATACTCAATCAAAAAAAAATAAGCCCGGACCGTTTCTCTCCCGTCTTCCAAGGCACCTGCAAAGGAGCGCTTCGTGATTCTGAGTAAAACGCTCAAAATGCCGTCAATGCGCCTCGCGGCTTCTCTGTTGGGGGACCCCCATTCACGCTCCTTCCAAATACCATCGATGTCCAAAGCGTTCATGGCTCTTCGGTCTCGGTTCAAAAAGTTCCGACGATATCCCCTGCCACTTCCCTCTCCTCTCACCCGCTCGCAAAGGCTGTCGCTAACGGTCTTTGTGCTTCCAATTTTAGCCAGACAGACTGACATGGTGCTTTATCTATTGAACCTGCTGCATCTGACAGCACGATCCAAGACACAAAAAAAAAAAAAAAAAAAAAAAAAAAAAAAAGGTAACAAAGAGTCGAAAACAAAACAATTTTGCACAAATGCACGTCCACTCGCCAGCATGGGTACCTGGGAGACACCTGCGCGATACTGATCCGTTGCATTCGCTCAGAGCAGGCCGTCTCGAGCCCGCCGCCGCCGCATCCAGACCGCTTTGGAGAAAACACCGAGCTGCGATTCTGCGACTTTCCTATAGAATTTCTCGATCTCTGACAGCGGCGATCATGAATTGCCAGGAGAATCACATTCCTATAGAGATGCCTTCTCGTTTTTTCTTCTCTTTCTCTCTTCCCTTGTATCCTCTGCCTGATTGACGCGGAATCTACTGCGTTTACTGCGCCATACGTGGTCATTTCAGTCAGAGTATACCTAAAGATTACTATTATTACTCTTAGACCTGATCTATCGTATTTTTCTTCGCCGCCCGTTCCCTCTTTTTCACTTGGCCTTATTATCATTCCCCAATGCCAATGTTTTTTTCTTGGGGGTTCGTATTGATATAGCGCAGGCAGGCCTCGGTTAGACCAGGGCCTGGTACGGACCTCTAACTAAATGGCTATAGCAGACCCACCGCTTCAAGGGGTAGCTGCAGGCTATGAGCTCCACTTTTTTGCTCACGAGGCATCTGCCAGTCCATCTTGCCGCTAGGGCAAATGTAAACGAATATCGAGATCCATTATAGGGGTGGACAGATTTCGTGCTTGGTGGGCGTTTTCGTCGGGTGTTGTTCGTCTCGTCTTGTGTATCGAGAGGTTAGCTAACGTGTAGGTACGTACATACGTACATACATACTTCAGTACATACACACATGCCCAGATGCATACACCAACGATCATGTCCCACCCCTCTGCTGCGAATGAGGACCCACTTGCATAATGCGAGGCCTGTACCGATCGAGCCTGACAGCCTTGTCAGCTTTTTTTGACTCGCCGAAAAGGCCAGACGTGCGTTTGATACGACCTGGCTACAAACCTAACTACCCCTCCGCCATGGCCATTGAGCATGAACAGACAGAAAGGCCATGTCTGCAGATATCCCAGAGAGCTGCCGTTGTTTCGGAGCTACCTCTTTCAGCAGAGATGGCTGGTAAGGAATTGATTAATTTGGCGGGGTAATTGTAAAAGAGGCACAATTGCCCGGCTAATAGGTTTTGACCAGCTGAGCATTCACAAGGGAAATTAATAAGCTTAGACGAATAACTTCAATCTACCGAGTTAGACACATTTGTTTAATCACGTCCGTCCGAACAGGCGGCTCCCACATGACATGGTATGATATGGGAGTATCTAAAAAAAAAATTAAAAAAAATAGACTGAAAAAATCCTTAGTTCGTATTTCAATTGATCGGGGGCGTGGAGCTAAAATCAACGTACAGGATCATGCTCAATGGGCTTTGAATCTCATGCCAGAACTTCGTGTAGCGGCGTGGTGGAGGACCTCCTCCTCCTCCGCCCTGTCTCTTCGCATCTACACCCCACTTCCAACATCATCACCATGTTAGATTGGGCATCCTCCAACAGACCGCTAACCCATTGACAGGCCTTCTTCCCAGCAAATGACTCAAGCGAAACAAAAATCGTCTGATTTTTTGCTCTACCATAGATCACGAGGTCATACCAGCCATGGGTCCCCTAGGAGGTTTTCATGCACGTCGTATCACCATTTGTGATGTGGCTCGTCCGAAATAAATTACGTTAATTGCGTATCTGTGAACTCTCGTTCGCTTCAATGCATACATTTACCAGACTCTCGGGTTTTTATCTGATATCGCTTTTTTTTTTAACCTGCCCAGCACTTTTTTGGGGGGATATTTTTTCCTGCCTCGTCTCTGCGGGATCCTTGCCTGCAATTGTTGCGCAATTATCAAAAGGGCTGGCTGGGCTGCAACAGCCTTTCGATCTCTTCTCGCCTCGTGCAACATGAGCTTGCTTGCTCTGCTTGCCATGCGCATCTGCCCTTGCTCCTAAGCCTTCGAATTACCCTCCCCTCCGGCCACTGCATGCGCCCGCGTCGAGCTTAATCTACCCGCATTTTCAACACCAGGCTTTCTCTCTCTCTCTTCCTCAATCTCGTCGCGAGTGGAGCATGAGCATGAGTAGGAGCAGGAGCAAGCAGGAGCAAGCATGGAAGAGCTTCCCTTGTAACCAGGGCTAAAACTGCTGAAACGTTTGATTAAATTGAAGAAGAAGAAAAAAATGCATCCACATAAATGTTGGATATACGTCTCTGAATTGAGCAAGCTCCCCCACTCCAATTCTATTGCTTTGCGGCCCCGAAATATTTAAGATTGACGACCCACGTCGGATCCTGCCTACGTACCACCTCGAGCGGCGGCGGTTCATTTCAGTCCCGTTTGGGGCCCGTGGTAATACAGTTCTCGGGCACGCTACGGCGCACTGAGGAGGACGAGGCTGTTTTAGCCAGAAAATTAATATGTGTCGAACAAGCTTGCACGATGTCTCGAGCTTAACCTGTAATTTTCTTAGTGCTACCGTGCGCTGGACATGCCCTGCTTAGCTTCGCAAGCTATACTGTCTTTTAGGTTAGATAGTTGCTTTAGCTTGGGTACGTGATGACCCTAATTTGTGCAAATTCACCTCCAGGAGACAATTACTTGTAAATACTAGTACGTTAGGGTCTTTACAATGCGATCAATTCATCTAGTCGACGTATCACAAGGATGCTAAGGAATATCACACTGCAGAGTGCTACCATATGATGATAGTCATGAAAACAATTTAGTTATTTTTCGTTCTGATTTTTCGCGCGTGCCTCTTCAATGCTTGAAGGGTCAGCGTTTTCTTGAGCTCAAGCACGAGCTCACTGACCCTGTCCGTTCATCCGATGGATGACATGATATTGAGAAGGTGGTTCGTAGGTACGAAACAACGGTAACCTGCCCCCAAGCTGTCTGTTCCCGGGTTCCATTTCCTTTTCCCTTTCCAACGTCAAAGACACGGAAACCCGGTATGTTTAATTTTAAAAAGAAATAAAACAAGATAATCGTTTTGCTCAAGCAAGGACATCCATGTGGCTGCCACGTTTTTTTTTTCATTCGTTTGCCAATTTTATCGAACATGCCAGAGACAGCTGAGGCTGGCTGCTCAGACCTGTGCGTCGCATAACACATGTGCGCGAAACCAGTCTTGATTAAACGTCATCACTAGCGTATCAGACTGATGGGTCCTTTCCCTAGTTTCCTAGTGTTATCTAGTGATTCAAAATGACCTGTGAGGCGGATCCACGGAACAACTTTATTCCCGAAGAACATGCATTCCTGACTGCCTAGTTTTTTTAAACCCGATTTTAATTTGCTCTTTTGCTATGAATGTCATAGCGAGTCAGTGCCATATCGTCCGAGTCCAGTTTTCTTCTGTTGAAGATTTAAAATTTCTAAGCTCTTCGAACTGGTTCAAATCTGTCTGCCATATCTTGCATATCTTTGCCAGGGCTGACCTGACGTTCCCAAGTGACCGCGTTTGCCACCATGCTCTGTCCAGTTAGATCCGCCAGAAACGTGCATCATACATCCTGAAACATTAGTCTAGCTCGCAAATCTTTTGCTTCCATTTACCGTCCATCCTTCCCTTCCCTTTCTTCCTTCCTTCCCCTCTCGTTCGGCCGCCGGGCCCAAGGAATCCTCCTATAGATTTCTGGAAGCCTGCTAGAATTCCGTTCGCCCAAACAAGCTTTGGCACTAGCCGCCCCACCACGAGAACTAACCAAAACCACCTGATGCTTGTGCGGAGGAGAGCTCTCTCTTTTTGGATTTCGGAAATTGATATGCGAGAGAGAGGCGAAGCCGATTACAGTAACCGTACGCCCTTCCCCCTAAGTTGTATTTTTTGTTTGAGAAATTGTGGATCTCGAGGCTTGCAACGATGTCTTCGAACCAGTCTTCTGGAATTTCCGTTACCGTTTTGACTGGCATTGAAAGTAAAACTGACATTGTCCGGCCGGGAGGAAATAAAGTCCGAAGGCTCGAGAAAGAATTACCGACGTGGTAGTCGTCACCGTTACAGCGTATATCGACACTTATCAACGCAATATTCTATGTGGGTATTGAGCTAGAGCTTGTAAATAGAAATTGCATTTGTTAACACAGGGCAGTTCGCCCATCTGTCTAATAAATATTTTTGAATAAAACCATCTAGACTATATATAAGTGAATATTAGAGGCATTTATATACTTATACAATACCTACACCACCCGAGCCGTTCTAAATTGTGACTTTATTTCGTCTCGTCTCTCCACTCCTTTTATTTCCTGGTCTTTTATCAGCTATAAGGCTGATAGTCTATGGCGCTAATGGTATTTTCGGAACCTCAAGGGGCTACCAGACTTTATGGGATTGACTATGCCACCGCTGGAAAGCTCAATGATGAACTCAAAGAATAGACCGGCGCTATAAAGCCCGCTTACTACCTTGTAGGCGTACGAGGGGAAGCGTAGCCGCAAGGTATATGACTGGTATGGTTAGTCTGAGGTAGCATTATAAAATGTGGGTCGTGTATATCAAGATTATCAAGATTACTGCTCTGCTCGTTTTGATGTACTGACCCTCGCATACATAATTTTAGTATTCTTTGATAATCTATTTTGCAAGTATCACTGTATCACTCCGAAAATTATACATATCTTATTGGAGCTATGACACCATGCATGCAATACCAGAGTATATCAAAAAGCCAAGCGTATGATCAATCGATTCACGCAATTATTGCCGATGGGGTCTTATGACGCTCGCAACACAATATGCAGATGTCCAAGTCGTCCCAGGATCATTGAAGGTGGTTTCGAGGCTACCTTGAAGGCGTTCGTATAACATGCGGGGTGATTAGGCAAAGCCTCGAAGCGCTTTGCAGGATTGGTTTCGGAGAAGCCCAGAGCGCAGGCTGCGCACGCGAAGGCGCTCCTCCTCGCAAACCTCGTTCATGGTTTCATCCGAAATTTCCTCTGAACTAGCTGGGAGCCGAATGTTGATGCTACCAAGGGACAGCCTTGCAATAGCGAAGGAGCCAAAGCCGTAAGTTCCTTCTGACATCCACGTTTCGTCTCCACCTTCTTTGCGCGCCCTTTTCGGACCTCGGGAAACCTCGAAAAAGAAGATGGTGTCGAGCTAAATGACCGTTCGATCATTCGCTGGCTGGCTTTCTTGCCCGGGACCCCAGAGCTAGAGCTCCGGGGCTATGTTCTCCCGGGGTGTGGATGGGATTTCGAAATCGTCGATCGAGCGGTGGGCATTTTTTCCCAGATGGCGTGACAACGTGGACTAATAGATCTTGGCTGACGTCGTCCCTCTGCACTTCTCTGCACTCTTCGGTTGATCCATTGGCTGTCAGATGTGTTTGAGATGAATTGTGATGACGCGGTGGAAAAGGTTAGATAGGGAGATTTGATTGGGGGCCTCTGGATAACATGCCGAAGGGATTCCGAAGATTTCAAATGGGTTCGGATTTTATTCCAAGTGCCGGAACTAAGGTCAAAAAGTGTGTGTGGAGGAGGTCCACGCTTGTGAAACACAGCCCTCAACAAAGAATCATGGATCAAATCCGATCTCACCTGACCCGAAATGCTGAAACACCAAAGACCGAAAGACACGCAGAAGACGCAGAAGAGATGCAAAGAGGCAGACGTCGGGAACGGGACTGCCCCTTCTTTTCGTCAATCAAGATAAGATTGTTCGTTCCTTGCATCCTTCTGGGTTGCATCTCACCATAACCTGTTTCTCTCAAGACTGGGAAAAACAGGCCAATCAACAATCGACAAAACTATCTCGAGCTCTTTCCCACAAGGCACGATGCATTCAATTTGCATTATTCGCCGACTTAAGCGGGAAAAAATCGAGCGAACAGGAAAATTCTATGCATGTTCTTTCTCGTCTTCTGTCGCCGCACTTGCAACCGTTAGCCGTACACACCTGCAGAACTGAATATCTGAGAGCGGGTCCCCCTCCTCCGTCGAACTTCCTGATGCGGTAGTCTACCTGCATATAATTGTCTCGCCCTAGATATATCAACCTATTATATCGCAACCGAAAGGTATTAAAGGCCAAGAAAATACTCGGAGAACAAGATGCGCATGTACACAAAAGGTTAAAATCTCCGTTGTGCGCGCAGAACGATCCCACAAAAGAGTGTCCAGGCCCGGTACTTGGTACCAATTGGTAAGTACATGCTCACTCTCATTGACACTCATATGCGGTCATGATACCCCTCGCTGGCGCCGACGTGAGATTCGAAACGAGATGCCCTAAGTTAGCAGGGGACTCGGCATCCACAGCCCTCACGTGCACCTTAGAAAAGTAAGGCGTACTTACATTACTTTACGGCATTTGCGGCATCACACAGCCTCTTGTTCTCTGTATTGGTTGGCTGTTGACAATGAAGACCCCGGGTTGGACCGGTCTATACTTTCAAGTTATTATTGCATCAGCACAGGCAATATAGGTGCAATTAGACAAGCATGGAGAATACAGAAGCGGAGTGTACATACTCTATAGGGATTTTCGCTGATCGCAGTGTGTTTTTGAGCTTAAATCCCCGATGCCGCTCGGGACCGGGGCGTTGCAGATTGCTGCTTTCAGGTCCTATTTTCGGGTACTTGAAGTCAGATCGCCGTAGACAGTACCCCGGGGGAGAAAACCGGGATCCAGCTTTGGATGCATTGAGTTCACGGGCTACCATTGGTAGATACTGCGGCGACTCCGAATACTGCGCAGGCTGCTGGGAAGCCTTCGGGATAGCGCTTGATAAACTTTTGTGCACTATATGTGTTACTATATGTGCAGGCAAGTTAGGTCGCACGAGACGTCGCGTCTACCTAGACTACGTGAATACCTCATGTCGCCGATTTACTAGACCCGATTTACGGTAGTACAGATGTATATGCGCCTTGCATCGCACCCAAGTTTCGCTCACCTATAGATCAATCTATCCTTCAATTTAATACATTGTTCCGTCGAAAACGGCTTATGGGTTCGAGAATTTATGGTTTTTTACTGGTCGTCGGCGCTGGTTTCGGCCTAGTATCTACTGTGAGGGAAATACACAGGGGTAACTATATGAGTTTGAACGAATAACCTGAATTATACATACTTTATGCTTTACTCTCTAAACATCGGTTTAGACCCACGAGGTTATGCCTAGATATTGACTACCTCATATGTACATGACCTGTACATGAAGGATTTGCAACAAGGAACCGGTAGCAATCGACGGCTAATACAAGATTGTCCATGTTAGCATTTATCAAAGTCGTTTCTATCGTTTTATTGCGAGTTAAATGGGTACAATCATGGATGAGAATTTTAATCTAATATAATAGAGAGATGACCACCTAGGTATCCTTGATCTATCTTAAGAATGAAGCTGCCATTTCAAATCTCCTATTAATAGTCATTAATATGGATATTTGCCGGCATGGTTAGTTTTCGAGTAAGGATTCGTATGATCTTTATCAGACAAGTATGATCTATATAAACCTATTCGAACGAGGTTATTCTGAAGATAAGCCCATTTTAGACAAAAGTGAAATTGCTTTATGAACTCTACGATTAAAGCATACTTATAAGGAAGACTTCATAACTATGGCTTTTTCTTTTTCTTTTTCTTGCTTGGATGTCTGATCTGAAATAGGGATGGGAGCCACACTCGATATCGCCAAGTTGGGGTCGTTGGGTGGGATAATGCCAATGAGACAGACAATGACCATGATAGTGCGCATCACTATCTGCGAACATGGCCTAGCTAAAATACAATAATACGAGCCTCTAGCTACCTCTGCCTTTATAATAGCCTGAATTATATTCGTGTCCGTACCCCACGTCGCCAACTCAACGGCGCTTATCCCGCTTAAAAGTTGTGTGGTATTTTAATGAGTGTAGCCGCGGTGCTAAGGCGACTGGCTTTTTTTTTTGTTTGTTTCCAAATTGTTTCATGGAGAGACTCCTCCCACTTCCATAAATAACCACCATAAAAACACCTCGACGATATCTCTCTGGCCAGTTGCCTCTCGTAAAACTTTCGTCTTCAGCTCGCGCCTGCCTGTATACCTAGAAGTCTGGACTTCTTATTTATATCTTCTGCTCGAATCTCGGTCTTTGACAGAACGAGTTTTTGGATTCTTGGACCTCATCACATCTCCATTTGCAGCCGCACCCACCACCCTCTTGACACTCCCCCGCAAAGCCCCTCCTCTGCCGCATCGCGTTTTTAACAATCACAAAAGAAAACCGCAACCATGACCGACCTCGCTCCAGAACAGCAGCAGGATCTTTCGAACGTTCCCCTCACTCCCGCTCTGCCTCAAGATGGCTCAGCCCCCGGTCCCCAACCAGAGGATATCAGAGACCAGCTTACTGTCTTCCACTCACCCGAGAATTTTACCGTCAAGCATCCTCTGATGAACAAATGGACCCTGTGGTTCACTAAACCTTCAAAGGTACCAATCGGGGTCCCATTGCTTTGAATCAGAATGGTTTCGTGCATACTGACAGGTGGCAACTACAGGGCGACCACTCTTGGGCTGACTCACTCAAGGAAGTTGTCACATTTGACTCTGTCGAGGAATTCTGGGGCATATATGTAAGTTTCAATGGTGCAATTCTAGTTTTCCTTACGCACCGACCGCTGACAGTCTTCGATCCCGCCTAGAACAACATCACCAAGACCTCAGAGCTCGCTCTAAAATCCGATTACCACCTATTCAAGGTCGGCATTCGCCCAGAATGGGAAGACCCTGCCAACAAGAACGGTGGCAAATGGGCATATCAATTCAAAGACAAGCGGGCTGTTCCCATTGATGAACTTTGGCTCCATACCATGCTCGCTGCAATCGGTGAAACTCTGGAGAAGGAAACCAACCGCGAAGTTATGGGTGTTGTTGTCAATGTCCGAAAAGGTTTCTACCGAATAGGCTTGTGGACTAGATCCACTGGTGTCGGTGGTGACGGAAAGACCTCCAAGGAAGCGCGTGAATATATCTTGGAGATTGGCCGGCGGTTTAAGGAGGTGTTGAGGCTCGTTGATCTCGAACAGGTTGAGTTCTCTGGTCATATCGATAGTGCCAATGCTGGTAGCTCCCGTGCGAAGGCAAAGTATATTGTATAAGAAGGAATATGTGTCGCATGGACAGACGGTTATCTACCATACGGCGTCTCTTTCATGTTGGGCATAATATTCAAACAAATTCTGTTTCCCTGATACGCTCTTTGCGCTCACCTTTGCATCCCGGCTTCATGTGCTCTATGGAAACAACCTGTTTGCCATATTTATGTTCTTCTTTTTTTTAAATGGGCGATAATGGCGGACACGAAAAACCTTCCTCTATATTACTTACTCACGAGGTGTCTTTATGTTCCTTCTTTTCTTGTATTTGGACGAAAGGCACTGCTGCTACTCAAAAATGGTTCTATCATTTGGCGTTGTGGGCATGTAATTGAGAATACTACATGTGCTTTTTCTTTAGACAGCCTTCTCGAGAGTCCCTGGAGTTCTATTACTTGATGTTTGCATTCATCCTTGCATTCACAGTCATATACATGTCTATAAGGCCTAGTGGTGGACTCTCTGATACACAAAAATCGATACACGTTCCCTAATCTATTACCGAACATGCCCTACGAATGCCGTGTATTGACGTAACTGAGATATGAGTTCCAACCTATGGACGAATTAGCAGGCCTCTCGCAACGATGAAGGGTAGAGAGGATGGTAACACCCAGCATACCTAAACTCACGACATTTACTACTAACAATCTATGATCTAGAGGAACAAATTTGAAATTCACCAATTGTACGGCTGTTTTCCCATCAGCAAGATATAACCCAACCATTTTTCAAAGGCAGAAGGGGAAAGAGACTCACTGGGCCAAAGGATAAGATTGGTTTTCAACGTCGACCAGTAATTCTTCTGTAGTTTCTCTTGCGGGTCACTACCTTCTAACAATGCCATACCTGTGAAAAAGCACAAGAGGTTCACGGGCGTGAATAACAATTGGTCTGCGGCGACTCTGGCGACTAGCTCTGCATTCGGGCTTTTTGGGATCTGGACTTTATTCAGAATTTTGTACCACTGGATGACGACGGGGCCGAAAAAGCAGCCGCCCCAGGCGGTCATGCGGACAGTACGGAGAATGTCATGGTTAGGGCCGCGCTGCTCAACGGCTTGCTGAGCTGTTATATCGCCGGCACCGAAGAGGATCTGAGGCGGTATTTTTATGTTTGGTTAGTTTTAGGTTCCTTGTAATGTCTACCGATTAATATTGTAAAGGAGAGAAAGAGAGACTGTGTGTGTGTGATAAGAAAACCGGCACGTACAGCTGTAGTTAAGACCTGTGTGAGCACAGGTCGGCTGGAGAGCTTTGCTTGGTACCTTTAAGGCGAATGTTGAAAAGGAGCATTCCGCATGGCTGAAAGTCAGAACCTGATATCTTTATAACCTTTTTTTTTGAGGGTCTTTTTTTTGGGATTGCAAGGCGAAAGCAACGAGGTTGCTACTCGTCAGCTTGAACCAACGGGAGAGCCATTGGATGGTCGGGAGGGGTATCTTACCAACGAAGCATGATGAAGCCGTATCAATATAACCCAAAACGCAAGCAAACTCCACTGCAGATAGGGAGATATCTAGATATATCGATCTGGATTCTGTGGTGTTTATAAATCGACTACCTTGCTAAGGATAGAGTTGTACAGGGGCATTAGGCAATGAGCTGGAGGTTTGAATGCGACTGCGCTGGCTCCAGGTCCGAGATTTAGTCTGATGGTGTTCGTATGCCTGCATGCATATTGATCACTCGCCGGAAATTTACCCACTCGAGGCGCTTCGCGTGGGTAACACGCATGCCATTGTTTGCAACATCTACAACGCGCGAGTTTAGAACAGCTGTTGACAAGAAATGCATGTAAAATGCTCTGTTACTCCCATTAGAATGAATAGAAAATGACGGCTATATAATTTGACTAATACAAACAAATTTGAATAATACTTTTGGTACATCTATTGTAATCATGTCTAGTAATCAATCCTCTCTGAAAAAATCGTCGAGGATTTCTCCCCCATGGTTCAAAGCTATACTCCAATGGCCGTCGCCCTCGAATGCCATAATCTCTGCCCCTTTCAAAATTCGCTGCATAGCTCTTGCAGGATCTATAGGTGTAGCCTTGTCTTCAGTGCCATAGTACAACTTGATACCCTCATACGGAATATCCTCCAACTTGAACCCCCAATCCGTAACCACGAGTCTCGAATCCGTCCACGCACCATCCGCGCCCCGCTCGTAAGCTTCGATAAAGCAATCCACCACTTCCAGTAACATTTCCTCATTCGCCAGAGCCGCTCGATCCTTCGCCCCAAGCGTCGATCCAATTGTCGCTATCTCCCGCCTGAATAACTTTGCGAGCTCATCATACGATTTATCTTTGATTTGTGAGTTGTAAACCGTTTTTGTCAACGGCGCAAGCAGCCACCATAGATATTTGACCGAGTGGAGTCTCAGCCAGCCTTGTATATCCATTCCCTTGGTCCCCAGATGTAAGGGAGCTAAACCGGCGAGAACGGCAACGCCAGATAACCGTTCCTTCGGGATCACATTCGCACACGCAAGGGAGTACGGTCCACCGCCCGACGAACCCATAACTCTAAACCTGTCATATCCCAGCGAATCTGCAATCGCTAGAACGTCGTGTGCATGGTCTGAGATTGTTCGGCCGGGGTGTAAGTCGGATTGTCCGAATCCCGGGCGACTGGGACCTATAACGCGAATATTGCGAGGATGAAGAAGCGACTTGAAAGAAGCTGTTTCAATAGCAGCTGAAGGGGTGCCGTGGAGGTAGAACATTGGCTTGCCGGATTTGGGACCGTAGCAGCGGTAGACGATTTTGCGGCCGGTGGGGAGGGTTAGGGTGACTAGTTCGCCTTCCTCTGGAGCGTCATGTGGCAGATTAGAAGGACCGGCAGACGCATGGCTGTTGTATGTCAATCGACCTCCGTGAAAGCAAGCCCTTGTACCAACGTTTCTTAAAAATGGGTTTGACGGTTGCACGTTGGGAGCTCGAGAGGTAAGTGGATGGTGTGTTGTTAGATATCGAAGAGCGGACCGGAGCGTGGATGCTTGTGGACTTCTTAGGGCTTTCATTTCACGGAGGGTTCTTGTAATTTCTGAATGGATGACAATGGATATGAAAGTTACTGAGGTAATAATATGATTTTCACAATGAGGGTGGAATTTCTTTTATGCCTCGTGTCTTGGCTATAATGACACAAACGGAGTAAACTGAGTTCGCCGTCGGAGAGGTCGCGCAGAGGCGTCTTCTAACTACCGTATTGGTTGGTTCGCCGTCCGCGGGGCCCGTAAGTATAGTAGTATATAGGTATATCAATACCGTATTCTGACCCTCTGTGACACTTCAACGGGCTGAGCGCCGCCTCGTATCACGATCCCCTGGTCAACTAGGTATCTCCCTGTACAGCTATATCATTAAATACATCGAGGCGGTCTTACTAGTCATCGAATCTGACTCTATGTGCAATGTTCGTTCAAAATGAATAAATGATCAAATTGTACCATGACCAACTCCAAACACCCAAAAAAGGTTACTGTAAAGCTTGTATCATTTTTGGGGATCATACATTTCCCCATGAGCCCCTGCCAAAAGTCTATAATGATGATAATAATAACACCTTCCCAAAACACATATGCCAGCCATGCCCACAAAACCCCAAATGTCTTTCGAGGTCATATCGAATTTTCGAGTCAAAAATGAGTGCGGGCTAAGCGAAATATCGGCCGCTCGATATCGATGAAAATGTATTGACGCAGAAACTGGTCAAATAAGTCGTACTTTTCGTGTTTTTTTTTTCTTCTTCGTATTGATTTTCTTATTTTCTTCTACTTGGTATCGTGTATTCGTAGGCGCTAACTGGATTGCTCTTAGGACCATTCATTACTAGGCTTCCGACCAGCCTTTCGAAGATCACAATCGCTATAGTCCCATTTCATCCGGAAGACTTCACGACCCTTTTCGATCCAAAATTGGAGACTATAGAACGTAAGTTAGCGTGTCTGAAAGAACTTAGGCTTCGTATATGAGGGTATGCATGACTTACGCTTTCTCGAACCCTTTTGCTGTATGACGTAAAGTATTCATGTTAGAAAGCTGAGAATGTTCGAATGTGAGGGTTCTGGGACCGGCGCGACTTACGATTCCTCCAGAACGGCTCGCCCTTCCCACCGTCCTGAGTTGCCTGCCAGGTGTTCCTTCCATTCTTATTTTCAAGCTTCTCCTTCATCATCTTCTCTAGCTCAGCTTTTAAGTCCTTGAACCGCTGTGTGTCCAAGGCGTTGTCCTCTTCTGCGGTAGGGAATAAGATAGCAAGATCGGTCAGGTGAGATGCGACGTCGTAAATGTGACCGGCGTCGAAGTTATCCTGGGTATAGTCCTTCATAAACAATCGCTCGTACATATCGCAATCGGTCATGTAGTACGGTATCTAAGGGTTAAGGGTTAATGGACTGAGGCTCCTCCATAAGATATGTTTGGGTGTCAAATCCCACCTGTGTATCCCATCCACCGACATCCTTCATTGCCTCGACATTCACAAGGGTCAACCAATCGTAGGCGAAGTACTTGAGCCCCCATCTACTGTTCGAGTTCATTGTCCCTTCCAAACATTCCACTACCCTATGGTAGAAGCTAGTGTACGGTGTGTCGTACTCCTTGGAAATGACCACGACGTCCATGTGCGACCAGAAATAGTATCCCCAATCCTGTTCGATGGCATAGTTGATATAGAAGTTTTGAAGCTGGGCGAAAGATAGAAGAGTTGGAGTTCGCTTTACTTTGGCGCCGAGCTGGTCGAGTCGGGTGTAGTTCAGGTACCACGGATTTCGAGGTGAGAGACGGCCGTGAAGCTATATGTTTTTTTCAAAAGGATTGTGATTAGCAGGAGAACAATGTATAGAATTTTGCGGATAGCGAAAGAAAAAAAAAAAAAGGAGGAAAGAAGGAAAGAAAGAGAGAACAATGGAAAGTGCGACAGGGAGGCGGGGCGTGTTACATTCGAATCCATGACACCGGTATTGTCGATGACTAAGATCTGTTCGGCAGGCCATCCGGCCGCGATATAGGAGACGACAGCCTGCTCCAACAAGTACCAGTTCCTTGTAAATCCAATGAGAAGCGGCGTCTTCAATTTGCTGTCGGGCACGGTGTTCTTTGGGTTGACCTTAGGGATACTACCCGCTTTTGCGAGCGGAAAGATCTCCTCCTGGAATACCGCAGTCACCTTTTCGTCTGATCCAGGAGGTAGATCGGAGTCCGGGGGCAATAGATGCGATTTCCAGCCGGTGGGTAGGTTGTCCCTAAGAAGGTCCGGTCTGACATGATTTGTGATGATTCCGGATAGGATGAAGAACAGGACAATGGCGACTGTGAGCGAGGCGATTGCCCTGCGATTAAAGGTGATTGGAGGCATGTGCACAGAGCGCGGTGCGGTGTGTTGCGGTGTGGTGCTCTGTAATAGTCGAGATCGGTATTACGTCGATGTGAGCCCGAGTAGCAAAAAATACGGAGCACAGCCTGCTCTTCAATCCTAAGAAATGCGGATATCCGTGCGTATGTCGAAGCCCAGAAAACCTCCCCCAAAACGAAAAACCGAACTACAATCGGGCCGAAGAAAAAGGAACGAACGGATCCGGGGAAAGATCGAGAAGAATAAAAGCAGGTCGGGCAATAAACAGCGAGTAAGAACAATCAGAAAGGGCCTATTACGAATATAACCAGAAAATAAATATTTCGACAGAGTATGTGCGAGGCCTTGTCCTTTTCTCCTCCCTCCCCCCCCAATCCTCCTTCATCTTGCGGACTCGCATTACACCTGCGACGGCAATCTCTGACCCTGGTAACCAACACTAACACTGTTGGATCACAAAGATACCAGTCTCAATCAAGCAGAATACCAGCTCGTTTCGCCACATACGCCGAGGGAGACGCTCCTGTCGAAATTTACTGCCGTTGCATTTATCCCCTCGAGCTGCGACCTGTTCGACGTATTCATCGTGGTGGCAGCGTGTCGGAACACCCAAATTTAGATGATCACCAGCCAAATCTGTTCATAACTTTGAGAGTCTAACCCCGAACCAGGAACCAGATTGACCCTGCTACTCACCCGGAACTTTAGACGGTGGGGCAGCTCAATAAGCGAATACAGCTCTTTGAAACCTGCGAGTCTTTTAGTTTCCTCAAACTGACTACAATTACTATTTCTGGTCTTAGTCGACCGATCCGTCGACGCACCAAGGGGCTCCAGCTCTTGGGTTTCATGATGTTTGGCTTGTGCTCTACTAGACAGAGCAACGGCTATATGTTGGCAGCAGTGCGGTGATTGCCTCGTGCGTCTGGCTGCAGTTGAAGATGGGATGCTTGCAAAAGCTTTCATGCAATGTCTGTGGGGGTATTTTTATTTATTTTTTTTGCTCCGACAGGAATGCAATTTTAAAACAGAACGAATACAGAGATTTCGATGCCGAACACCTTTTTTAAACCGCCCAATTGACGTTTGAGCTCTCACCAACAAATATGTTGGCCAGGGAGAACCAACCAACGACAGCGAAATCAGAGCAGCTCGTTGAGTATCAACCGGTTTGGGTAAAAAAGACATCCAAGCTTGAGGTAGCCCGAACGCGAATGCATCGATTTAAATGCGAAGAACGTAAAAGTTGTATTTACAAAATGTGAAGCAGCAACATTAGGGCTAGCCTCATCCGAATAACGAGGCTTCAGAACTAATTTTCGAACTTTCTCGGCAAATGTCAACCATCTCATTTCAGGATATGAACGTGTCACTGTTCCCCTGGACCTGCAGTCCTCGTCCCGAAATTTGCTCGCAGTCTTGGCACGCCAGAGAGCCTCCGCCTATCTAAACCTCCGCTGGAACTTGTGGGAATTTTTGGATGAAGCTGCGACGGGGATTTTCAACGCTATATTTTCCAGAAGCATCAGAAAACCTTCCGAATGACGTTGACATCAAGATAGAGGGGAGAAATATATAACAAATAACTTACGCTTCATATACGACCTTTCCGAAACCAATTGGGAATTCTAGAAAGAAAAAAGAATGCGGTTAATTTTTTGATATCATTAGCCTGTTGTTGCTACCGAGATGAAGCCAAGATATAAACACACAACAGGTTAGGGGCTAACTACCGTTGAACTCATTTCCGGCCTTCAAACTTGACCAGGTTTCCTCGACGAACTCATCAAGCGGCATTCCAATTTTTGCACCGTCCTTGATATCTAGCGAAGAAAATAATTTTATTAACTATGAGATGGAAAGTTGGTATCCAAAAGACGTTTAATACTTACCTGGTTGGTGGACCTCATCATGAAGCTCTTCGCATTGTTAGCAAGTTTTGATTGATCACTGAATCAAGGTGAGTCCACAAACCGGTTTGCACAGCAGGCTATGGAACATAGTATTAGTATGGTGTTGCTATATCTCGAGGGAGATTGTAAACTCTCGCAAGGAAAACAGTCGACAGGATCTCAGCCTTTCCAGGCTACAAGTACACTTACTGGGAATATTTCAAGCACCTGCACCGATGTACCCTTCAATTGGTTTCGAAGCGACAGCGCAAACTGGTGCAAGGCTGCCTTTGTCGCGCAATAATTTGGGCATCTTGCCATGGGTATTATAGCTAGGAGAGAGCTAACATATGCCAAAGCGGAGGCTTCTTTCTTCAAGAGAAACGGGAGGATAGCTGTAGTCAAATGGATGTAGGAGAGATAGTTCAGAGTGAACTCTTCGCCAATAACATCTAGGTTGACGGTTTCTGGCTTGCTAAAATTGAACCCGCGTTGAATGCCTGACACGTTAATTTCTTAAATTCGAAAAGCATGCAAGGTTTTGTGAGGTATAGGTGAATATTCATGAATATGCCATAACCTACCAGAGTTGAGAACTACAGCATCGATATCCGGATGTTTGTCGGTGACCCTAAAGAACTATAATCAACACATGACATTGTTGGAACTTTTTTGCGAAGCACGTTTTGCATTTGTAGATTTGAGGAAAGCCTCTCTCTATATTAGAGAAGGTACATACCTTTGTACGAATGCTGGGATCTCTTGCAACTTGGTAATATCAAAGACCTCATAGGCGCCGCCATTCTGCTCAGTAAACGCCTTGAGTCTATCTTCGCGTCTACCAGTGACCACAACTTGGATTCCTTCTTTGACAAACTTTTCGGCGAGGGCTTGGCCAATACCGCTAGTTGCCCCAACTATGAGAACCTTTTTGTAGTTGAAGCTAGTCATGCTGTTGGTATACTTTTGATAATAGCTTAGTGTTTTCTTTGAGTGAAGACGATGAATGTAGATATTGAAACTTATTTATTTTCGGTTATCCCATTTCTAGATACCACTTGCTTTGCTATTCAACTTGGGCCGGCGCGGCGAAGATTTTACATCCGACCCGACGTCACCTCAAACCAATTACGTTATGCCCCCTCCCGCGAGAAGACCCACAGTGCGATCTCCGCGTGCCACAAGGGGAGCTTGACTGGTTTGAGGGATTATCTAGACTAGCATGGGATGTATATGTTTACTAAAAACTGTTATTTGGTATCAATATATTTCTATATGCAAGTGGTATCGAACAGCCAAGCTATATCAAATCCAACGCCTAACAAACCCATCGCCTCAAACAAGCTGTAATACTTCTAGAGAGGAAGAAAAAGAGAAAGAAAAAATCGCTCAAACGTATAATATACATGAAAAAAAGGAAGACTAATAGGGTAGAAGAAGAGAAAAAAACAGCTCACTACTGAAATGAAGGATCTGAAGCAGCCATGCCGACCATCCACACGACCGCCACAAACTCGGTAAAGCTCAACCATCCGTGCACACAATCCCGTCTCGCGGGCGTGCTAAATGCCAGGCTCCGATCCCAAACAGTGCACAGCCTCTCGCTCGGAAGGTCAGATGATATCAGACCCATCGCGACGGCATGGTATGTCGCAAGTTCTCGCTTCCCCTGCGATTCTGGCTTGAGCTTCCCACAGGCGATGTCGTACTCGATCACTTGCTTCCAGAGCTGTCGGAGTGTTCGTTCGATTGGAATGTTCCATGGGACTTTCATTGATGATGTGTCCGAGAAGGCGTATACTAGGCACTTTTCGGTGTCGTTGCAGGTGAACTGGACGGCTTTGAAGAATTGTGCAAAGGTGGATCGGATTTGGATCCGTAGCATCTCGCGATTGGAATGTGTGAGTCCCGGTGTCGATGGAGCTCGAGTAGGTAGGGAAATTCGGCGCGGGTTCGGTGGTTGCGAATCTGGGAAGCGAGCGTATAGCAGCGGTCCTGCTGGGACCGAAGCCTGTGCCAGGGGAGACGGTGGGGTGGACGAAGTGGATGGAGTTGAGGGGTTCGAAGGAGTTTGGAATAAGGACACTGATGGGACAGTATGCAGGTGCTTGGTAGGAAGCGGACCTGCCTCGTTTGTTCCCGTCGTCGTCGGCGTCGCGCTGGGGGTGCCTTGGTTCAATGCACCATATATCGCATCGTAAGAAGGTGGAGTCTGTACTGAGTTCCCTCGAGGACGGAACCCATCCGCTACGTAAGAGCTCGAACCGGCTTCGATAAGGGCCACATTGTTGAGTTGTAGTTCGGATATCGATCTGGGTAATCCTGCGACATAGCTTCCCGGTAGACTTTCCGCTCTGGTTTGCTTTAGCGGCGGGCTGATTGGGAAGCTGCTGGCCTCGGAAAAGATACTCTCAGTGGGCGAATCGGGCAATCCAACAGCTGCATCGAATCCTCGAAAACCCACTAAAAATTTCTCTTTCGATGGGATCACGAGCTTCGAAATTGGTTGTTTCCCTTTCTCTGAACTCGGGCCGGCCAACCCCTCCTGGCCCTCTTCGGGATTCTTTAGCGATTTTTGATTGCCCTTGAAGCTAGGTAGCGCCATTTTGATATTGATATCGTTGGGGAAGAATTCCTGCTTTCCTCGGAGCGGGCTTGTGAGGGTAAATATATTTGCGGTTTGGATACAAGGCGGCAGGATGGGCAGTCCATTGTGGCTTTTGAGGCTGCCTGGGAGTAAAACTTCAATCATCCTTGCGCTTGCGACCAAGTTTTGGATCTAGCTTGATTTGATAGTTTTCCTCTTCTTCGTTCGTTCATCAATGGGTCTCCCACGATGCTACAAATCGAACCTCCCAAGCTAGTCTCCAGTGAATCCAGCCAGGAAGGTGTCGAATGTCGACGGTTAAATCGTCATAAACGCACCAGCGCGAAATTGGCTTTAGGATTGAGAGAGGTCTAGGCACCGCCGCAACGCGAGTTTGGGGCAATGAGGCCTGCCGGGGATGCGTAACAAGCGTAAGTAAACGCGAAGATATCGTCAGAAAAAGGATGAGTGAACACAGAAGCTTTGATGAGAAGGCAGAGGTGCCTTCTTAAAGGTGCACACGACTAATTTCTACATTTTTGTCTGATGCTGCGACAAAAACGGCTGGAACATCATCACTGTCATCGGATTCAATGGGCTGAGGTTTCACGGTTAAGCTTAAGGTTGAGCCGCTGGTGCTAGGTTGCCCATGTTTGCTGCGTCTTTGGCAGGGCGGTGACGCGTCAGAGGGACCAAGACTCCAAATTTAGTAAGCTGGAGGGGTAGTTTCCAACGACCAAGCTTGAAAGGTTCCTTCTGGTGTCGTAAGCTGTAATGAAATACCTGGTTTTGGGGCCTAAGATTGCGTAGCCCTTTGATTAGAGAACATATACTCTAAGGGCCTCCTGCTTGGAGGAAACGTCGGATTCGCCCGGTAGCATGCCTCAAAAATACCTTCACACCAGATTCGGCAAAGGAGTACCGAGCCCCAGCAGGAGAAGCCGTTGAGGAATGCGAGCAGGGCCAGGGTGCGGATGGCTCTCCCAACCATCCATTCATTTGTTTGCCGTAGGCTAAACATGCTCTATCACAATAAAATTTTTTGAATATCTTTACGTCTAGATCCAACCTTATTGGAAGTCTGGACCTGGCGTAGTACCCGATTCCATTCGCATTGGCGATTGGGCTAGCCTCAAGGAATGCGGGGCAAATCCAACCAACGAAGCAATTGGTCAGTTCAGATCCGTGACATGCGGACACCTTGCATTGGCACATTGATTCACCACCGCTTTGAGGGTAAACAAACGTCAGGGCAACCCTGTGAAGAAATCTCGAATCAGATTCAAGAGCATATAAAAACTGGCAGCTTGGTGAACAGAGGAAGAAGTTTCTTCGCTGAGACATGCTTCCAAGTCACCTTCACACAAGCCAGATGAACAGAATCACTACGCGGTGTTAAACCTAACCGCCAAACTCGGAATCTCGAGAACGGTTTCCTCGCATCGGTCGCGATCCCAAACTCAACAGAATGTCGGTATAATATTTTCAACCTCGGTCAAATAAGTTTTTTCGAACAGATAAATATGAGGCCGTCAATATTAGTGTGGCTCACTACTTTCGCCACAGTAGCAGTAGCGCCATGCGCGTGTATCAAGGTTGCTTGTGGTAAGCTCAGCTAGCAGCCAAAGAGGCGTCGAGGAGAGCCAAGAAAAATTACAAGCTAACGTTAACCCGTCCTCAAGGATTCCGACCAGTTGCAGTGCCGTCGAGAGTTAGTTCTCCAATCTTATTCGATTCGACTGATTGCCCTTGTGGTGGAGTTTGCCCGGATAATATCCTGAATGTGGAGATATCGATGCCCTGACCGAGTCGCGGTCTATTACCCAATCTTTTGGAGCTAGACAATCGGAATTTTGGTTTGAAACATGGCCCGCCACTGTGTTTCTTCGGTTGTAGAACCGGGTGAAAGGGTCTAGCTGGCAAAGTCATTGCCATTGCCGGGTTTTGGGATCCCATAGGTGGCAATCACGGGGTGTCTCGGTTTATAAACTAGTATATATACACGTATGAAGCTGAAGTCCGAAAGGTCTCGTGTTTCCTCGAATCTAGCGACCCCCTCACATTGTCGTTTAGGGATTTAACCATGAAGCTAGTTGCTGTTATTATGTTATGTTCATATGATTATTGGCGGGATATTGAATCCACTCGGTGACTTCTTCTGTATTTCACATATCCTGCATTTTATGCAGGTTGGAGGCCTTTGCGAAAGGGGTGTGAACGAGGTGGGTTTTTTTTGATATCGCTTGTGAGCTGAACGAGCGATCTTTCTTTGTTATCACAAATGTTACGGTGTCCCTGCAACGCCACTAAAACCTGTTTGCTACAGCTCCGAGTACTTCCTATCACCCGTCCGTTCAACGTTGTGGAACAGTCTCCAGGAGTGGAGGCAATCCTCGACTTAGGGTATAGGTGACACCTTTTGGTGCGTTAAATACATCATCTGCAGTGCGATTTTCACCGGCAGATGGAAAATCGCCCATATGGTGAGGGGATGGTGAAATTGGATTCTAAAAATGCGGAGAGAGTGTATTCCGATTACACTACTCGAACAAGGTCTCGAGGTCTACCGTTATGTTTTGTTTAGAATAGGATATATATTCTGTCATCCTATTACGCTTAAGTCGCCGTCTAGCACTTCCGCGGAGTTGAAGTTGGGTTCCAAAAAGGTTTTAACTAGTAGTCAAAACAAGGTTAGTACGCGATTAGGTCACAAAGTTAAAGGGATTGTCGGGTCTCAGTCAACAAGGAAGTCAAACAGGCTCTTTAGGAGCATCCTGCTGCTTTCCCTAAATATATTTTTTATTTTTTGCCATCTCGGTTCCTTTTGAAAATCTGGGGTAATGCATAAAGCAGAAAGTTCGGTCTCGGATGCGTACAGCGCCACCTTATTTTAGTTGGATCTGTGTGCCAGCTAAGCTGCAAACCAACGAACGGATAGGATTGGCCTGCAATGTCATCCGTCCTACAGTTATCATGGGGATCGAGTCAAGGAAAGGATTCCTAAATTCACGAGATAGCGGCCCCGGCAACATAAGACCGTTGCTTACTCTGGTTACTTGAGTGATTTGTTATTCGTCAGATCAAAGAATAAGGGCGAAAATTGATGGAGAGAAGTAAGATTAAAGGTGTCTTACTGGGCAGTCTTTACCTGTGCCGATGATGCGATAGATAGTGTTAAAGCGCTATCTCTATCTCTCTTTCTCCCTCTCACTCGCTCTCATTTGCTTTTGGGAGGTGAGAGCGTGAAAACTGCCTAATTGTGTGATTTTGGGGTCTGGTGCCTTCAATCATTTGCGTTAATGCTAGCCACGTGTAGGGAATGAGCTAAAGAGCATTCAGCTACCAGGCGGACGGATATCGGAGTAGTCCTAAGATATCAGAACCTAAGTGGCATTGACAAGCGACAGATCATGGTGACACCTGACCAGATGATAGGGCGACAGGACAGCCAGCCCCAAGGTAGCCGGGGAACAGAGAGACCGCAAGAAAAGTAAATAGCATAGATAGTGTATCGTCGATTGAGCTTGCTAAGTCAGGATCTAAAGGGCATGTTTTACGTAAGACCACATTCAACATTCAGCCTTTTTGTTTTTTTTTTCGTCATTCAGCAAATGTATAACATCATTTCGTGAGATTGGGGGACAGTTTTAAAAAAAAACCAAACCAGAGGCTCGACGTCTGGTATAAGATTACTTACACCCTGTCAAAGAGAGAGAAAAAACGAAGCTACGGCCTGGCCTGGGGGGTAAACGAGAGTGAAAAGGGTTGTCGGAACTCCGAGCAAGCGTTTGGATATAATTTCTTTGTTGCTGAAGTCGAATTGAGCTTGTCGGAGCCGCTCCCGGATGCCAGCATTGTCCGAATCGTGGTGGTGGTCATGCGGTCTTTTGGCTACCACCAGCAAACATCTCGAAAGCGATAACGCATCCCTCCACCGGGTTCGCCTGCCTGCCGATGGATGCAGCCAGAAGGTGAGTGGTGGATATCGCCCGGAGGTCCTTATCTCTGAGCTCTCACGCCATCAGATAGGGTAAAAGTTATCACACCATTTCGGTCGAATCAGGCGGGCTGCACCGTTCGCCTCAACCAGCCCGGCCCAGCCCAGCACCAGCTTGCGAACGACTGACCCAGTTTTTACGAGCCAGAAGGAATTACGCTCAAACTCGCATTGCGGTGATATCTTTTGTGTCTGTCCAGTAGTCGTCGCTTCTGCGGTAGCTTGGGAGCAATGCTTTGCGATGATGCCCCTCCTTTGCGTCTGGGCACACAAATTAGAGCATCCAGAAGGCATCATGCATATGCCGATTTGATAAACACCCAGTGTTTACGTACTCCTTCCACTCTCAGCGGTATGTCCATGTTCCTATCATCGGAGATTACAAGGCCTCGCATGTTATCTAAAATCGCTGATCTACTATCTAGTTATTTTAATTCTCCTTTTTTCTTTTTTCCATTTTCTTTTTCCATTATACATATACGACCTGGAGGACTCCTTGTTGACTGGCTGTTGGGATCCTTATCCTGATATGTCGAACGACTGAACGAACGAACGAACGAACGAACGAGAGGCAGACAGAAAATTTATTTACCTATCTCCAGGATTAGAGCACATCTAAGGAACAGGGCTCCGGAACCAGGGTCGACCTAACCTTACGGCAAAAAGCAACGAACTCCTCCATCCTCCATCGACCACAGGCATGCAGCTGCACTTACCCAAGATGTGGGTCTGAGATTAGCGTCTCCTCCATCTGCTTCCCCATATCGGACAGCAAAGCTAACCCGTTCAAACTGCGGGTACGTTTTGGGCAACACGAAAAAAAAAAAAAAAAAAAAAGTCACAAGTATAGAAAAAAGAAAGAAAGAAAGAAACAAAGAAAGTAAGGATTGTTGTGCAAACTAGGAAATGACGACTGTGATTGATAGATAAGGTCACATTCCTTAGCGTTCCAGAATTGAACGGTTTCTAATCCTTCAACGATTTAACCTTTTGGCATCTCGCTCCGGTTGATACGAGGTCCTTCGGAGTCTTTTCTCTCTGGTCTCCCTTAAGTACGATACCTCTAGCTGTTTCTTCAAAAGCCTGTTAGCATTCGCGGCTCTTCAAGTCTCATTTCCTCCGTCCTCCTCTCTTCTGACATTTCATTGAGCCTGTACTATCCTGTCGACGTTGGGACGACCTATAAGCCGAAAAGTTTATATACTCCCTCGTACCGAACCATAATATTTTTTTTTACTTTTCATTTTCTTTTTCCTTTTTTCCCTACGCTTTTCCCCGGATTCTTGGCTGCTATCAGGGCAAACGAACAACGCGGAACAACCACCACCGTTACTACATCACTCCTCCCTCATTCACTCATACAACATCTCGAACTCCATTCCATCTATCAACAATGACTGCGATGCCTGCAACTAGGGGGACGTTGGTTGTAGTCAATTCGACCGGCCGGCAGACATCCAGCGTCATCAGAGTGGCTTCTGCCCTTGGATATAGAGTTCGAGCGCAGTTAAGATCGGCGACCAAGGGTCCCAAAGTAGCGCTCGCACAGGAACTAGCTTCTCTACAAAACGTCGATTTGGTCGAAGGCTCGTTGAGCGACCCGAATATCGTGAACAACCTGTTCAAGGGCGCAGACGTTGCCTTTATCAACACTACATTCTGGGGAGACGAGGTTGCCATTGGAACATCGTTGGCAAGGGCCGCAAAGGAAGCTGGAATTAAGCATTACATATATTCCAGTCTCACAGATCACAAGAAATGCTGGGGGGGCCATCTACCGCACCTACCATACTGGGCTACCAAACATCAGGTTGAAGAGTATATCCGATCCGAATTGCTGAAGGATATGCCCACTACCTTTGTCTATGCCGGTATCTACAACAATAACTTTTCAACTTTCCACCATTTACCGTTATGGGAGCTACAATTAGTCGATGAGAAGAATGGCGGCGGTTTCTACTGGTCCGCACCTTTTGACGAGGACTACAAGATGCCCTTCCTAGATGCCGAGCACGATACCGGCCCAGCTGTCATTCAAATCCTCAAAGACGGACCTCACAAATGGAATGGAGCTAGGTATGCAGGCCTCCCTCAAAAATGATGTGTGTTTTATTACTTTTTAAGCTAACTATGTCTTCAGAATCCCGCTGGCATTCGAATACCTCAGTCCTAGGGATATTTCCACGATATTCTCCAAAGCCCTAAACCGACCATTTACTTACAAAAAAGCCCCAATCGAAATTAAAGCCAAGCTGCCGGATGGTTACCTCACACAAGTACAGGCTATCGGCGAGCTCTTCGGCATCCATCGGGCAGATTACTTCCCACCCGGAGTTGCCGCACCAGGTCCCGCGAGGAAGATCTGGCGAGGATGGCGAGGAATGGAGGAGTACGCACGGGAGGTGTTCCCCATCGAAGAAGCCTATAACGGCAGAACCTGGATGCACGGCGATGATGAAGACGAGGACATAATGGATGGGGATGAAGGGTTCGATGAGGAAGAGATGGCGGGCAGTCCCGAGAATACCGTCGTAGGTGACGAGGATTCCGCGATCTACATCAATGATCACAAACATTGATTGTATTACACGTTTCGGCGTACCGGGTGCATCAAAAGAAAACCATATATATTTTTTCCCCACTCTTTCTTCTATATTTCTTTACGAATTTTTTTTTTTTTCTTTTCTTTTCGTTCTTATTTTTTCCTACGACAAACGTTTGCTGCGGGAAAATCATAACGATACCTAGGCATCTCCAACCTCATTTTCAGGCGTATCAAGGGCTACCATTGGATATTCAAGATTCGCAAAACAAAAGGCAAAAAAATCTTCACGCTACTCTTTCATGACCCTCTCGGGGGGTTCTTAATGTCTCTCGGTGTGTACACGTTCTGTTTTGGAAAGTTTTACGCAACCAACTTCCCAAAAGACCAAAATCAACCAAATAAAAGTTTTTTTTTCTCTGCTTCTTTCGCATGATTTGAGTCAGGGTTGATATCATTCAAGCGATCTTTGGCGTTATTCTACTGCTGTCTTCTATTTTCTGTATCAGGATGGACCCCAAAAAATACGTGGCCAATTTCCGACCATTGTACACCTATATTTCCAAGGAATATACAATCTACCTATAGATGCATTGCATCTTTCTTATTTTAAATAAGCTCTCATGATGGGACGCATCGGGATGAGACGTCATCCCATGAAACGCAGCCGTGATATAATGAGGGTGCCGTTTACTATAGAAACCTTGTTTCTTTTTACCTAAATTTTATGTGATAGAAAAGGGACAGAACTCTCACACACCCACGCATTATTTAACAGGAAAATTTTTCTCGTCTATGACTGCTGGACCCAGAATCTATTATGGACCGAACCATGCTATCTGACCGGTGCCAAGCAAGGATAGCGAGAGAGAGAGAGACTTTTTTTTTTTTGCCCTGGTGGATCTGGGAGAATTGGGGTTAGCACATAAGACTCAAAGTGTGTGTGACCCGGGCTGCCGTTGAGATTGGCTCAATCGTTCAACTCTTTCTCCCCCCGCAAGCTAAGGCAATGGCAATTTACACTACAACCACGAGTTCAATTTCTGCGGTAAGGCCACCTGCCGACGGGCAAAACTCTCCGAATGAGCTCTTCGGGAGCTCTCTTCGTTACCCAATCGACCCGCCCATGAGGTGTCTCCGGCTGTTCTGGCTGGTATAATTTATAATCGAGAAAAGCTTTTTTTTTTGGTGCCTATTATTGTATGTACATGCGGTTTCTCTCAAAACCAGATGTTATGAAACACATGCGAGACCTTGCTTGGAGCTGCATACTTGGAAGCCGCAGGTTCGAGATAAAAAGTGTGCATATGCTTCCAAGCTTCACACACCAGCTAGACTCCAACAATCGACCGCCTCAGTATCAACCCCATTCCCCGTCGTCCCGTTCCCAGGAGCTGCAATCTTAGATCCACCTGCATTACCTGCGCTCCTGCCTCTGCTGCTGCCGCCGCCCCCGCCGCCATGCCTCTCATCCGGCACTTTGAGCGTCGCATTCGCATCTGCGTTCCCATTCGCGGAACTGCCCCCTACCGGCGAATTGGACATGCTCGAAGTCGAGCTCCTAATAGCCTTCTGCTTCAACATCTCGGCCAGCTCCACCTCGTCAGGGTGTAAATGCGCGCCGGCTTCCCGCAGTAACTTTACGTTTTCAGGATACCCTGACTCTGCGGCGACGTAGAGCGGGGTGTGATTTTCACGATTACGGATGTGCACTGAGGCGCCACGGGAGAGAAGGTGGCGGAGGACTTCACTGTTGCTCTGCATTGCGGCATGGTGCTATATTGAAGGCATATCACGTCAGCTAACGTTGAACAAATTAAATTCTTGGTTTTTTACTTTTTTGCCGCTTCTTGTTAGGTAAACTATGTAGCAGTCGCAAAGTAGTAGTAGTAGTAGTGTCTACTGAGGGTACTGCAGCTTTGCACATACACACATGCACGCACCACATGCACGCAGAAAACACAAAAAAGACGACGACGCCTGAGAAACTCCTCGGAGACAATGGATGGATGGTGGAAAAAAGAAAGAAAATGGGGAAATAGTGAACCCCACAGACGCCATGCTGGTGCAGCGCGTCCACGAGACCACGGTCCGTTTCTGGACGATCCCTGGGTCGTTCTAGGGAACAATCACGAGACTCGTGAGATCCAGAGAGAGGGGTCCACGCCATCGATGCAGGAATGGAGCCACCGCGACTGTTTATGGCGAGAGCGTGGGGTTATAATCTGCGACAGAGGCGCCTAGCAAGGGGGAAATCCGTGATACGCTACGCATACACACGGTTACAATTCATACACGCCCTTTCTTCAATTTTTTACTCCTTTCCTTTGATAGCCCGCCTCTTTTTATGTTTTTTTATGTTTTTATCTCCCTCACCGAAAGTCACTATACGGCAGTAGTGGCAAAAACTGCATTGGCTCCTTCATACTGGTTTCTTTTACGGCGGCGGCTCTTCCTCGACTTTCACCATCGGATCCACCATTACTGTGCTCCACAGCCTGCACAACAGGAAGACCACACTCCAAACTCGCTCTATCACAACTGCAGTCTCTAGAAGACACTATGGAGGACGATGAAGAGGAGGAGACCGGGGAAGGAAGATGAGGAGGGGGAAGATGGAGCTTCTCAGGCGACGGCGACGATGACGACGACAACAAGCTAGGAAATTTATCGCTTACCAGCGGTGTCCTTCCCGCGTAATCCACCTCGTTGAGTAACCATTCTCTCTGCGCGGCCAGCACTCGTTCAATCTCCTCCAGGTCGCCATCTCTGATCGCGTATCCGAGGCGAGAGAGGGATTCCATCTTTGGGGTTAAGCCAGGGTGCTCGAAGAGGGTTTGGGATTGTTCGGTGAGCTCGCCGCAAAGGGAGTGTGACATTTGGAAGCGGATTTGGGTATCCGTTAGACCTTTGCCAAGGAGCCAGATGAGCTTTGTGAGAGCAGCTGTTTCATCATCGCACGGGGGAAAATTGTTAGCTTTTTCCTTCCCTTGGAACTTGTTTAATCGTAACGTAGAGTATTTTTTTGATAGTGGGTGGATATTTTTTACCTTCGGATGTCAAGTCGTGACCGAATACTACGCCTGCTCGGCCTAATGCTGTCCCCGGTGCGTATAGCGGGCTTACGGTACCGGTCAGACCTATATTGTCACCAGACGGTTAGCGTTTGAATTGTTTCCTTTTTTGGTTTTCCAGACGCAGGAATGCAATGGCTACAGAGTACGAGGTTACACCGGCATTGATATGTTATCGTTCGTAACACAAGATAACAACCAAAACATGGTTATCTCGATCGCCGAGCTGTCGGAGAAAGAAAGAAGAAAAAGGATACACAAGGATGGAAGGGGAATGCTTACATTGTGTAACATTGACAATGATAATGCCCCTCTTGCACGCCTCCCCGAGGACGGATATCAACCGTTCGTCCTCAGGAAGGTTCCCGGCTCCAAACGTTTCCAGAACCAGACCCTTTAGGTTCCGAAGATTTAACACTCCTTCTACCATTTCTGGTAGGATTCCAGGGAATATCCGTAGACATGCGACGTGGGCGTCTAGGTTTTCCTCTACGCTGAATCTTTCGATCGCGTTTGGTCGAGTGATCAAATCCCAGCGAGCCGTTGTGTTTATACCCACTGTGGCAAGAGGGGGGCAGTTGGGGGACTGGAAGGCGGCGAAGGCGGTTGCGTTTACTTTTGTGGCCCGGTTGCCGCGGTATAGCTCGTGGTTGAAGAATAGGCAGACTTCGGGAATCATAAAGTGGCCAGCTATAAGGAGCGAGCCGAGGAGGTTGTCGGTTGCGTCGTTCTGTAGCTCCGTCATTGGCGTCTACGTTAATTTCAGTGTTAGTATTCCGGAATTTTCTTTTGTGTTTGAGCTGCTGCCTGGTAGGGTAATATTGTACCTGTGAACCTCTGCATTGGCATATATCAGTTAGCTATCTACATATTGCTAGAATATGCCTCGAGTGATACATACGTCAGAATAACAGGCTTGCCGAGATTATGCAGCATGAAGCTTAAAGCGGAGCTCGTGTATGCCAGTGAATCAGTCCCATGGAGGACAATGAAGGCATCGAATTCCTTATAGTTATTGTATATTGTCCAGGCGATCTTCTTCCATCCTACAGATATCACGGCAGATCAGTACGGACTTTTGTTCAGAGCACCCTAACCCTTCTAGCTCCCCATTATATACCTTTCGCATTAATACTACTACTATCAAGCAGCGGATTGAATTCTTGCACGCAGTATCTGATTTTCTTGTGATAACTGGTCAACGGCGTTCTTAGAGATTTCAACGTCATCTCTTCGCCGGTATCCGTGCGGGCCATCAGCTCCTTTGGAGGCGACATATCATTAAACGACGGCCGTATGGACAGGCATGCGTCTAGAAAGCCGGTTGCCTGTTGGAGATATTATACATCTAGCTATCAGTGCTCCGGCTTCTTGAGAAGTTGTAAAAATGGTGGAGTTTTATGCATTGATACGTACGGGAACATATCCGTCTGGGCTTCTTCTCATGCAAATTGTCCCGCCTGTCCAACATATGAATCCTCGTTAGCATCTTCATGCTTTTACAATTTTTTACAACGTTGAGAAATTCGGCGAGTCTGATATTCGAGGTTATGACGCAACACATACCAGTCATAATGATAAGGACGCGGGATTCGGCTACTGCTTCTTCGTATTCGAAGAAACTCTCCCGGCGCATTTTTGCGGTTACCATTTTTGGAATGTTAATTTATAAATAGGTATAAAGAATATATTATTGTTATTCTGTTGGGGTTTTCCAAAAGAACGCTGAAAAAAAAAGCGAATGTTGTTGATAGGATGATAGCTTCAAGAGATGAGGTTTCGGCAAAAGTGCTTGTATCGGATTACTGTTACAAACCGATACCCGTTGTTGTAATTGAAGTGTTCAATCTGCATGATCCTCTGCACTTGTCGGCGGGTATTACTGATTACTCTGGAAGGAAAGGCCAAGAAGGGAGGAAATGGAACGGTCAAGAGCTTGAGATATATATATTTCCAACAAAGAAGAGACATGAGCTAACTAAGGGTTGTTGACTGGTTGGTGAGCTCACGCTCAGGGTCTAAAAATGGGCGTGTGGTGCTATAAGGCACGAACTCCGAAATCGCCCTGGAGGCCTGGCGTCATGATTTTCGGCAGGCGAAGGAAAAAAAAATTAGAGCAGAAAACTTTCTCACGCTTACTCTCGTGCTGTCTGGGTATAAAACTCTCTCGCTATGCTTCCTATTCCGTTGGTGGTAAGAGCGCACACCAATGTTCCATTGATAGCCGGAATAGCTGAGTATCGATTACCCCATTGTAACTCTTGGGATGGTGGTTTGACCCATGTCTCGGTCCGTTTTTGTTTAGAGAACACACGAGAAGAGGAAGAAAAAACTCTTATCTTGGGTAAAAGCTTTTCTGAAGAGGGAGATTGGCCGAGAATAAGTCGGGACGATAGGAAGCGGCTACCCTATCACGATGTCATGGTCATTGATTGGCTGGCCAGTTCACTGTCGCATGCAGGAGGTCAGAACCATGGGTGCGCGCATAGTTCCAGCCAGGCTTCCTCGCTCTATTCAACGCAGTCGGCCTTTTCACTGTCTACCTGTCACATGGCTGGGCGTTAAAAGACAAGTAAAACAAAATTATCGACAATGAGCAAGTAGGGCTAGCTGCAGGTACGGGCCTCGCCCGAAAAGAAGCTTAAAAGGCAGAGAAGGGCTAAGGAATGGGGGAAAGCCAGGCAGGCAGCTACCCGATACGAGCCAGGTTTCTCCGCGATTTGGAGAGAACTCAGGTCAAGGGGCTCCGTTCTCGTGTGCGATTTGGTAATGAATTGGCTAATTGCCTAGCTGAGGACACGAGTTCAACGAAAAATATATATCGTTAAAAGGTAGTGGTGACATTCAGCTCTGGTATGAAAACCTCTAAACACAGCAAGTTATGACTGGACGGTCGGGAAAAGACGGAATCGCATTTGTAAGGGAAACCGGTGAGGGCGGGCTCCTTCGAGTGTAGAGGTGTTGGTTGTTAGGTAACGAGAGGGTAATATCTCCGACTGACTGACCATCACAGGTCATTTTGAGGTCATCTTGGGCACCTCAGGCGCCTGGCTTAGGCGATATCGGCGGAAGCATTGAGGTCGAGAAGGGTGATCATGTTGATTTCCATTTGGGTATGTTATATATAAGTAATTATATTCAGGGTGAATATTCAGCTACTCCCTGTGAGAGAGAAGTGTTTTCTACATTTAGTAGGTTTGTATATAGCATTATTGTCGACCGAGATTCTTGTTCCCATGATATAGCTAATTTAGCGTTGATTAAAACAACAGAATAAATAACTACCCATTATATAATCCAATACAAATTTTGTCCCGTAGTCTGTGATTCTCGTTCCCGTTACCTGCGACTCGATATATATATATAAGTTTAGGTATAGTGATGGAATACCATCGATATTATCTACCAGCCATGTTTGATGTCCAATGTAGGAAACGACGCTTGGACTAGGATAAAAATATACTAACCTGGATATATATACATGTACTTGCATATATAATGTAGCGAGTGTGTTTATGGTTTATTTATCACCACGATCGATCTGTCTCACCCATCTACCTTTGTACTTTGCCAGTCACAAAGAAAAGGTGGGGGTTATAAGCTTTGAGGTTATAAAACACGCGGAGCTGGTGTTCGTGGAGCCACGCGCGCTGATGCTGAGGATCGGGACATAAACACCATCATGCCGGGCCAGCCAGCCAGGTCTCTAATTAGACTGGACATGTGTGTAGTCCAGAATGTTACTAAGCTGATCCTCCCGAACTAACTTGTATCGACCATTTTAAAACCAATTTTTAAATATATCATATCATATATATCAGGAGTTAAACACCGACTAGATTTGGACCCTTGCCCGGGTGGCCTGCCTTCTTCCTGCAGAAACGGGCAGCGAGGGTGTGCATGTTTCAAGCGAAGCCTCCCCTCCTGGCTCGTCTGGCAGTCTGGCTCGTCCTGCTCGCCTGCTATTGGCTGGCCGCCCGAAATTGAAGATTCCTGTGCCTGACAAAATCCGCTTGGTCTTTAGCCTTTTCGTGATGGAGCCTTTCCAGAATCTTGACATCTTTCCTTCCTTCAGTATTCTTTCCATCTGCCCCCCTCCAAATCTCAGCCCCATCGATCGCGATCACGATCGTAAACAACAAGCACCGACGGGAACCTCGAGGCCATCCAAAGGCTGCCACTGTATCGCAACCAAGCGCCAGTTGTTTTTCCCGGTCCATTTCCCGGTAGCAAGTCGTAAGAGTAGAATTAATTGGCTGAGGTGAACCGCTACACATTCTTACACCCTTTTTGGCTTTTTGACTTTTGGCATTTTCGATTTGCAGTTTGGGTTTATTGGATTGCCATTTTGAGGTCAACCTCAAACACCCCAACTTTTCCCATCGCTCACACTTTCAAGTCGTATCCTTCCCTTTTAAATTATATTGATCTCACCGACAATATCTTTCGCTCTCGCCTCAAGTATCGACACCTGCATGCTGTGGAGGGAAAACCAACAGGACACAGTGCTGGACGGTCCAACCGAGGCGTTTAGCCGAGTTTTTACTTTTCCGTCCAACAAATCTTGAAACGCTGCATTGTTCGCAAACATATCCACTCTCGAATCCCATCGAGTGAGATCCCACCTCCAAAACGTCGTCGCGACGTTAAACACGCTCACGAATCTCGAATCCGACGAAACAAAAAAGTATTAGATGTCTTCACAGCAGTCTCCTCCCCCTCACACTGGCCCACCCTCGAATAGGAATCCTTCCGTACCTTCGACCTCACGGTCCATATCGCCTCATAAGCGTGCCCGATCTCCCGACTTTTCGAGGGAACCGCCCAAGGGACCCCGGGCGTATCTTACACATCAAGGTGCACCACCCGCCGTTGGTGCTGGTGCCAATGTATATGGAGGCAGACCGCCTGGTGGACCGCGAGCGCGGTCTCCTCCACCTCTAGGTCCAAGATCACGCAGCACCGTTGGTGGACCTCTAAGTGCTGGTAGTGGTATGTAGCCAATCTGCAATGCGATAAGCGCCCTGCATTTTGAATCAAAGTCGAGAATGTCGGAATGCTAAATCCGTTTATTTTTTAAAAAAAACATTAGGTATGAGCCCCGTAGGTGAGAATTATAATGGCTTCCGACCACGTGAGTACGACGAGGGTTATCGCGCTCGTCCTCCACCACCGCCAAGGTTGAGAGATGGGCCCCCGGCTGGAGCTCTGGAGCGACGGCCATCAATTGGTGGACCGATGAGTGGCACTTATCCTCGAAGGACGTCCTCCCCACGAAGATCTAGAAGTCCTCCACCAGACAGACGAGGGTGGAATGACCGAATGGATAGGTATGGCAGGGAGGACTTTCGCGACAATCGAGAAGAATATTTCAGGGCAAACCGGGATGAACGACATTACCAACGGGAAGGTCATCCTCGAGATGCTCGGGAACGAGAATATCCATATTCTTCATCATATCGTCCGGAACCGCGGGAACCGTACAACAGAGAATTCCATCATCGCCCGAGTGTGAGCAGCCAGGGACTACCAACCGTATCGCCTGTTGATGATCCGAACAAGCTCGCCAGGGAGCAAAGGGAGCGAGACGCTGCTGAGTAAGTTGTTCTTTGCACGCTCTGCACGCCCAATTGAGCAAGTTGATTTTTTAATATTTTTGTGGTGCAGATATAAGAAACGTCGTACGGCGGGAACTCGCCCAAATGACCTTCCTGAGAGGAAACGCTCAACCCATACGAGATCACCATCGCCATCTAGAGAACCCCATAACTCGACTCATTCACCTCCTCACACCGTATCCTCCCGCTATACATCAAACCCATCTCCTTCGACCAATTCTCCGCCGCCTCTATCGGACCGAAATATCGATAAGACGGCATCTGACGGTGGTTTTGGAAAACCTGATAATCAGCCACCCCAGATTTCGACCCCGGTAACTCCACATCCTCCGCACACACCAAGTACGTTTCAACGCAACCTTACACGGCCAACAACATCCGTGCCGATTCTCTCTGCGCCCGCTCCTCCCAGTGTGCCATCATTCAGAGACATCCCATTAGGGCCACGTGCGTTGTCCAACAGTTCACTACGAACGATTCCAACTGGTCCAAGAGTGCCACCAACCGGTCCTAGGTGGGACAAAGACAAGAAGGACGGTGATAAAGACGATGGAACTCTGATTAAAGAAGAGCCGCAAGACAAAGATCGTATGATTATGATGGACGACAAGCCTCCTATAGATGAGCCGAGCCCTGTTGAAGAAGGTGAAGTAGTTAACAGTGGGGATGAGAGGTCGGTGGTTGGCGATCACCGCGACTCTGAAATGGAAGATAATAAGGTCTTTCGAAAGGAATTTGCTGCTTCAGAGACAAAGTCAGATAGAGTTTCCGGGGTAGCTGCATTTTCCAGCGCCACAGACGTTATGGAGTACAAAAGGGACATCCCCAAAGAGATGTCTGTCAAAGAACCAACTGAGCCAAAACCTGTGCCGCAAGAGAAACGCCCTTCTACATCATCCGAGAATATTCCACGCGATCAACCTTCCCTACCCGCCTCTCCGACTTCTCGAAATGCTCCTTTGCATTCGCCATCTGCAGAATCCGCTAAATCATCAACGATACCCACCCAACCTGCCAACTTTGTACCTACATCTCCGTCGTCGGCGACTTCGAGTCTCCCTCCATCAATACCTACTGGCCCTCGAGCGCAATTCAATTCTCCATCTAGTAGGGGTGGTGGTTTCTGGAACAGACAAAGAGGTAGTATGATGGCACCCGCGCCTTTCGGCCGAGGCATGGTATCAAATACTTATCCCAACAAGAGGGAGGAAGAAGAACGACGAGCAGGACCCTGGAGCACAGGGCGAGGAAACCTAGCCAGTGGGCCATCTGGTAGACCCGCATTTGCCCCATCTGGTCCTTCAGCGCATTTTAATCGGCCGTTCACTTCTCCTAAATTGACAAACACAGAGCTGCGTAGAGTGCCGAGTGTTGAGAATATAGGTGTTCCAATCTCTGAGAGAGGATATGAAAGTGGCGGCGCACCACGGGCGCCTTCCGACGACCAAGGACGATCACTTGAGCTGCAACAGTCGCATGATGTTGAAATGTCAGATGCTCCTCAACAATCGTCGATAGTGCCAGCAACCGAACCAACCCTCAAGCAAGAAAGCCCTGCTGATACGAGAGTGCCCACGAGCGACGTTAAAATGGAAGCGCCGAATGAAGACGAGGATGATGCACTTACCCCTTCTGATGTTACAAAGCGAATCGAAGAGATTGATAAACGAATAGGGTTTTTGGAATCGCATCTTAGCCAATTAAGCACACTGAAGCAAAAGAAGCGAGCCGAGTTGGAGGAGATGGATCAGATGGAGGCGGAAATGACAGCGAAGATTGAAGAAGAACGGAAAGCGAATGCTCTGAAAGCAGAGTCAGTAGCTGAGGACGGAGTGGCCGCGGGTAGTATCGCCAAGCAAGATAGTTTGTCTCCAACGTTTGCTGCCGAATTCGCAGCGCAGTCAATGGAGGACAAAACAACAGCACCCGGGCCTTTGGATAGTTCACCTGAGCCGGAGCAACCGTCTACTCCTAAAGCAGCTGTTGATATCACTCTCAATGTTAAGGAAGATGAGGATATGATGGTCACAGAGGTGAAGGAAGAACCTAGCTCGGCAGCCAAAGTATCCTTCGATAGCTCTTCGCTACCATATTTCTCCGCTGGACCTCAACGTGAGCCAGTCGAATATGAATTCTGGAAAGTTAATATCATACAGCATACAAAGAACCAATATATTATCGCCCAGCACATCATGGAACAGAAAGCTAGTGTGGACAAGAAAAGAATGAAACTAAAGAAGGAGTATCGAGACATTCTTCCTAGCTGGAGACAGGATTGCGAGAAATTAGACACCGAAGAAAAACGGAAGAAGAAGTCGGATTCAGAACCCGTTGACACTGTGCCTGTCGAAGCTGTACCTGTGCCAGCCACGCTTGAAGTTTCCGGAACTGCCAGTCTTGGTCGCAGGAGTGGACGAGGCGTCTCTAGCGATTTTATCACCTCTGAGTATGAATTCGAAAGGATTATGAAGCTGTCTGAGAAGGAGGAGGCTGAGAAGGCGGAGGCGGAGGCGAAAGAAAAATACGACGATTCCCGCGAAGCAGTTGTCCCTGATATGATCCTGGATCTGGAAGAAAAGATGAGATTACAGTACATTGATACGAATTGTATAATAACCGACAAATCCGACGTCAAATCGATCTTTAGATTCCAGCGACCAGCCGACAATTGGACCGAGGAGGAACAAAAACTGTTTAAAGAGAGGTTCGCTCAGTTTCCAAAGCAGTGGGGCAAAATCGCATTGGGTATCGACGGAAGGGATTACAAGGCATGCATTTTGCATTACTACCAGACTAAGCAAGCAACGCCTTATAAGGATCTCGTGAGACCAGCTAAAGCGACTAGGCGCCGTAAGACAGGCCGAGGTGTCGCATTGACAGCCGCTCGGACCACGAGAGCTAGGGCTTCTGCATTGGACGAACTGGCGCGCCGCAATACACCATTAGAAGACGAAGATGTCGATTCCGAGGATGCCCCGCCAACAAGGCCTCGTCGAGCTGCAGCTCCGGTGTTTGGAGACACGGGCGATAATGATAACGCGACGCCTGTGCCTTCCGGCAAACGTGGTGCAGGTGGCAAACCGTCGATCATTGTTGAGGATGCGTCGACTCCGACACCCGCAGAGAAAACAACAGGTAAACGCCAGAGAGGTCCAAAGGTTGATAAAGATAAGAAGGAAAAGAGCGCATCTAGAGCTCGGACACCAAATGCAACTCCCGTTAGCGAAAAGGTTGATAAGACCATGAAGAACAAGGGTGAATTACTTCAAACGCCTCAAGAGCTGAGTGCTTTAGGTGCCCTTGCGAATATGAGTGCTGCGGTAATTGGAGCTCCTCTAGCAGGTCCTGTCGTGCGAGCCTTTGGTCAAGAAATAATTCAGCCAGTTCCACCTTTGAAGCAAGAACCTGGAACGAAAATCGAAGAGGATATTGGAAGGCTACAGCAACCGTTTGTCACACAGCCGTATCTTGATCCGCATACGCGCATGAATCTGCCGACGCAACCGCCGCCCCAAGCCGAGATCGTGGCCTCGAGGCCCATCGCACCTGGAAGACGACCCGGACCTTCGGGTGGTAGGGGTAGAAAGGCTCCCGTTGTTGATGAAGACGGTGTTCCTATTGCTCCAGTGACTTCGAGTTACTGGTCTGTTCCCGAGACTCAAGATTTCCCTCAACTGCTAGCGTCCTTTGGAACAAATTTTGAGGCGATTGCTGAACATCTTGGTACCAAAACCACAACTATGGTAAGTCACAGGCCTGAATATGTCTCAGTTAATAAGATTTGCTAACCCATATATAGGTCAGAAACAATTACCAGAGAGGCTGCGAGCAGGGAAAAGATTATCAGAGGATTGCAGAAGAAGCCAACCGAAAGATTACTGCTGGCGAACCACTTCCTCAGGCGCCGGCCCCCATTGCACCATCTTCTAAGAGGAGATACGATACCTCGAACTCGCAAGCCAATCGCAATGCGGTCCAGGCACAGTCTGTGGATTCTGATACAGAGATGATTGACCCAGGCACAAGGAAGGTTCCAAGGCTTCCACCCCAAGGCACGGTCTTCACACCAAACAGGACAGTTGCGGTTGGGGCTGAGGCAAGGGTTCCAGCCCAGATGCCAATCCAATCCAAACCGGGACCAAAGCCAGGAACCTTCAAGGAAACTCGACCTTCAGCAAGACCACAGGCGCCACCCTTCGTCCAGAGTGCCAATGGTATTGAAGATTACCGTCCTGTAATCCCACCCCGAGTTCCGCTTGAACCAACCGGCAAAACTCCTTCTCAAGCTATTCAGATTGCCGATGTTGAAGAACCGTCGGCTCGTCAATTTTCTGGACCGCCAGCCAACCACCCAAGATCAATGGACCTTGAGTTCGAACGGCGGCAGCGACAGCAAGGACTGCAAGATCCAATGGTTGTTTTGCAACAGCAGCAAGAGCACTTGGCACGGCAGGAGCAAGTCGCCCAGTCTGTCAAACTGGCGCAACAGCAACCTCCCCGACAACCACAGCCAGCTCAAGCCCTTCACGCTCAGCGTCACGGCTCCCCGATGGTGATTCAGGAACAACAGAACCCATCAAGATACCCTGATCCTCGTGATCCTCGTGATCCTCGCGCACAGGATCCATATCGACCCCAGCCTTCGCATATTCAAGATCTTATAAAACAAGAGCCACGAGAGAAACGGTTAAGTGGCGAGAAACTGGTTCCAATGCCTGGTATCGAACGACATGCAATACCCCATCCATACCAAGAAGAGAAGCGATCAAGGACGCCTCCCATGCCGACAAGGCACCGTTCTCCTCCTTTACAAGTGCAAGCCCCACCGCGTACTTCGTCGGATCCTGTTTCGAAGATGGTACTAGGACCGACCTTTAAGGACGATCGAACGCCTCCAAGAATGGCAATAGAACAACAGGCGCCAGGTCCACAGCCATCCCACATCATGGGGCTCCAGCAAACGCCTCAACCAAGTCATAGGAGACATGATTCTGGCCCTCATACTACCCCTCCTGCCATGCAAGCACAAGTACAGCAGCAGCAGCACCTTCGTAGTGTCTCTTCGTCGCGGTCCGCCTATCCTCCTCAGCAGCCGCCTACACAACAGCAACCGCCGCCGCCTGTTAGTGCACCAGTTCTACCACCAGCTCCTCCACCACAGCAACAGCAACCAACATCCGCGCCGGCTCCGGCTCCGGCTCCGGTTCCTACCCCAGCAGCACCGACAAAGTCGGCCGGTTTCAGCCTTGCCTCCATCTTGAACAACGAACCTGAAGAGGCTCCTCGTCCTGCTCCCCCTCAGCCTAGAACAACTGCTGAGACTTGGTTCGGAGGAAGCTCGACGCCTTACAACCCACGGGAGCCCCCTGCACCTCAACGCCCACCACCTGAACCAGTTTCCCATTACAATTCTCCGAGTCTTGCGTCGGCTGTCCCACACTCTTTTGGAAGACACTCACCGACTCCAACAGAGCCTTTTTATCACTCCCAAAGACCACCCTCCTCGATTCCATTGACACAGGCTCCACCTTCTGGTTCGCTGTTCCAGAAAAATTTTAACCATCCTCCAACCTCGACTCGGACACCTCCACCGCGATCGACATCACACCCCAATTACCCACCTCAACAGCCACCGCAGCATTCCCAACCACCCTCAAGCTCCGCGTCCGTTCATCCTTATCACGAACATCCACCTCAACATCACGCTCCTCCACCTCGGGACCCTCGGGACCCTCGGGACCCTCGTGATGTACGCGATCCCCGGGACCCATACGGACACTATCCTCCACGCCAACCTCAATATTCACCACCGGCATACCAAGGTGCTTATCCCCCACCTTCTTCACAGCCGCCGATTCACCGGGAACCGCCAATTCATCGTGAACCGATTGAAAGGATCCATCCAGATAGGACTATGGCTCAGCAGCACCCGCAGCATATTCAGACGCAACAACCGGGAGGGTATCCCCCGCCTCCACAGTTCCATCCCGGGCGACCCGGTGAGCCACAATTACAACAGCCACCACCATCGTTGTTACCCCCTGGTGGGTTTTATGAATATGGCAGCAATAGGCCTAGGCAGATGGATAGCCATGAGAGAGGAAGTAGGTAAAAAATATTCAATGTTAGGTAAACAAATATGTATGGCTGTGCGCTATTTTGCGATTGCCTATCTGCCGAATTCCAGGTAGGAAATAGATATTGGATGTTAAACTCTGTTCCTTTTTTATTTTCCTTTATTGAGGACTACTTTGTATATATGTACCTCAGATGTCCGGGTTTCATTGTATTGTCATTTCAATCCCGTTGCGTGTTATTGCGTCTAAGGGATATGTTTCCATGAGCTTGAGAAAACATCACGGTTCGGAGTTGAGACCAAAATTTTGATAGCTTTTTTGGTATTTTATGTCATAGTAGCATACAATGGAATATGTTTATGGCACTGCATCGGCTCGTAAAATCTAGAAATTTCCCCTTTGGATATCTTTTCTGAACATACCAAAATCATCCAATGTCTTGTTCGTATATTAATGCTGTAGTTATTATAAGAGTAGGAATATTGGTTTGGAGGTTTATAGTTTCATTAAGGTAAGCGACCAGGATATATCCTTGATGCTTATTATTTACTCGTTCGCGCCTCGTTCGCGCATCATAAGCTTTATAAGACGGTGGACGAAAGTCATGTTATTATAGTAATAGAATAGGTTTATAATCTGCGTCCATTGGTCCTTTATAGATGTTGCATTAATATTTGAGGAACCGATCGCCATAGTGTTTAATTCCTGGTTTCTAGGCACCAAGGAGGCGAAAAGCTTAGTTTTTCTATCTCTTTCTCGGTTTTAACTTCGGAGAAACGCGAAGATGGTCAAGGAAGAGATTGCCGCATAAAGCCGAAGATTTGCCTAGACTAATGGGCATGTTAACTTTTGTCTCAATTCCTTTGGTTTCCGACAAGGCTGTCTGGGTGTTTTCCGAGGTGATTGCCACGATTAGCATTAGTACGTCTCGAATGGGAGAACAATGATACTTTTTTTTATAGAGATCATGTCCAACAAACATGTTTGTGAGAAACAATTATCAAAGCCATTTTGGAACCCACCTAATATACCAGGATCGAATGGGATTTTCGATTCGAAATATTCATGTGATTGAACTTGATTTCATTTTAGATAAGTTTTTGATTTATAGTTGGGTTTTTTCACCCGATGATATAATTGAAATTTCAAGAAAATGAAATTTCGTTCACGAGACCAGAGATTTTCACCTCGTGAGTATAGCTTGAGTTTCGATTATTAACTTGAGACACAATATGATTGAGGCGATTGAGCCAAGTCGGATTAAGGTTTTTTTTAGGATGTTAGAAGAGTGAATGAGATGAAGAGAGAGGAATAAACCGATAGGTTGATGCGCGCTCTTTTGGCTGAAAAACGCTATTTAGCCCGAAACTTAGGGTTTAGAGTCTAGTTCCGCTGGTCACAAACAGGAACGGTAAAATGAAACCGTTCCCCAGAACCCCGCTTGGCCTATTCGCTCGTGATTGGTTCTTAGCGTTGGACTGGCGCTGAGAGAGAGCTAGAGAGAAAGAGATATGTGGAGTATGCATCTGGGAAATCACAGAAGAGGCACTACTGTATACTGCAAATATCAAATTGCATATAATAGAGTTCAACTGAACCCCCCACCGTTGAAGCAGCGTGTTCGTAAATTTTCAAACGCCAATACAAGCCACAAATGTGACTAACCCGTATAACCAGAATCGCCTGATATCTAGATGTAAAGACCCTGTGAGAGATATATACCTTGGTGTCTACTTGGCTCCTGTGCATTGTATGATCATGGTACATAATAATGCAACATGCAATGCATCCTCTTGATCGACCTGGGAATACCCGTCGTTTAGAAAATTATCCATGATGTAGATCACCCGCTCGGATCCCTCTCAGCTTCTCTCCATCTGCATTGTGGTGGCGAGGTACTTGGAGACGCATGTGGGTGGGAGGGATGGTATTTTATTGTCGTTCGTTGCTTGAAAAACCATTGTTTGGCGCTGATGGTTGGGTCTTCTTCCCCCTTGGATATATTAAAAATGCAACTATCGGGTAAAATGCTGGAGTTTTATATGCACATGATGGCCAGGGGTAAAGGAGATCTGTAGATCAATAGGGTTCTGTCCCGAGCGAGGAGTATGCAGGTAGACAGACTGTCTGTAATGTCCTGTGGTCGGCATTGGCATATATATCACGGACCCAATAATAGTTATATCTGAAGCTGATAACATGATGCATGATAAAGCCGTGGTATAAAAACCTTAATTTACAAAAAAGGAAGAGGGCATTCAAATCCTCCCGGAGTATTTGGATGGCGAGATGGCGCACGGATGAAAACTAGGCATATTTGTGAAGGATATCAGGTATCAAAGTCCGAAGGCACTAGAGCTGCCAAATGGTGGAGTAGGTGGTTATATAGGTTGCAATTGCTGTAATTTGTGGATCTGTCAGAGTGGAGATAGCAGCAGTAGCGTGATCAGCTTTTTATTGCACGAGAAAAGAAGATTGATCAATTGAATAGAACAGTGCACCTCTGCCTAAGATATATTGGGCCCACGCTTAACAGCTTGCGACAACAGGGCGACATATATTGTAATCCTGAAGTTCGATATGTCAGAAAAAAGGGGACACGGCACCCGTAGCCGAGTTATAGTTATCATGCGTAGATCAGTATTGTTCTTCCATTCGACACACCTAAAAATCAATACCGGCCGGTTAAAACACGCAAAGCGGGCTCGACTTTAGGCGGAAGGTCTGCAGCCGTCAACATCGCGCACTGACGTTTTAAATTCGGGCGGCTACGCACCGAACGCACAGCCTTCATCTGCAGCTGAGTCTGTTCCCGGGTTTTTCAACTGGCGAGAACCACGGTCCAACCTCACACCAGGTGTTTGCTTGGTAGAGACGGGGAACGAGACCAGTCCAATATGTTGTTTAGGGACTTTATTTTCTTGCGCACTGACAGTTCGGGCTACATGGTGGCGTATCTTGGAGTCTTATCAGAACATTCTGTCGGTTGAGGCTGCGACCAAGCCAAGACCACTCTTTAAATCCACAAATACTGCCATGGCTGGGCGCCGAGATGCCATGGAGTGGAGAAGACGGTGGAGCTGTGGAGTGGCCATGGAGAAGTTACGGGGAGACATGCACCGTGGGACGTACAGAACTATCTTTTTTCATCATCGCAGCAGCCAGCTCTCGAACAAATGGTTTCGGATTAATCTATCTCAACCGAGCTTAATTTTAACAAACTGCCCAGTAGTATACCGCGTGGCGAGCCTGGCTGGTCCCGGTACTGAAACGAACGAGGCCAACGTGGGCCGGGTTGGCCGATTGGGGCAATGGAAACCGCGACTCGGAAGCTGGCTAGCACAGTACCAACCAGCTTCCCTGACTCAGATCATTTTCCCACGTTTTGCCAATTAATTTTTGGCTCGGGGAGGGCTAGTTAGGTCTTGCACGAATACGAGGCAGGAGATTAACCCCGCCATTAGGATCGAGTTAATCCATCGCCAAATGCCTCGTACTCGTATCTCAGACAATAATATTGGCATCGCCCATCAGAGAGTTTTGGGACCCTTTTTCTTTTCAGCCCTGGTTTTTACTTTCATTGGAACAATGTAACGAGGTGCCGAGAAGGGAGGCCGAGAGATTTTTTTCTTGGAATAGATTAATTGTCGTGTTATTGGAACGCATGGCTGTTTAACTAGTGCAGAAGCCCTAGTCCTTGCGATATGGTATTGTATTTGACAAAATATCGCCAATTGGGTGCGGCAACGCACTCGCGTCCAAGTAAGTCATCATTTCATCGACAATGTTGACAACGTCGAGGATCCCGTTTTAGCTGCAAAGTCTATTTGGCAGGTGTTCTGTTGAAACCTCAAGGATTAATGAGGGAAATGGAAATGAAAACAAATTAATTGGTGGAATTCGGGTGTGATACCTTTTCGGCTACAGCTGCATTTTGGCAAATTTGTCATGATATCAGAACTTCTGGAATTCTTGTGCCATAAGGTATAATTCGGATCAATAAACATAGTTTCAAGAAGTGAGAAACTTGATTCTACAGACGTTGAAGCTATCCAATATCGCATATTCGGATTCATGCCAACCCGATGGTGACTTATCTCTGCAAGATATATGTCATCTAGCTTGCGCTTGGTTAGATCCCATGAAGATGAACACATGTTTACTTGCTGGACAGGTATGGCACGTTGGAATCACCGGTTGAGAAACCCAGCCGTCAATTACCACGAGTGCAAATTTAAAGGCGCTTTTCTCGCCAAGAAGAAGACTCCTCTGCGCATGATGTTACGTTCAGCTCTCTGGAGGTCGCCGTCATACTTTGTTGTGTTGCGAGAGCGGCATAGTATGCATAAATTTCTCTCTACAACTTCCCAACTTTGAAATAGGCATCTTCAAAAGCAAGGTTTTGCTTCCAGCGATGCATATGCACCTGTCACGGGAGATGAGCAAGGCTGTTATGATTCCAGAGCTTGAAATGAAACAAATACTGCAGCGAATTATAGTTTTCTCTTGTATGTATCCAATCTTCCATTATATATTTTAAATTGATAGATCAAGTCGTCGCTAGTCGACCACTCGCCAAGCTTGTAAATATCCTACAAGTGCGCCCGTACATATGAATAAAAGATTAAAAGTTTTTTTTTCTTAATGGTGCTCGTAATAAGAGTCATTTCCGTTTTACCCCCACAAAGGGGAGTTGAAAGTAGATTAACGTAGTTCTGCAGACTACAGAAGCAAGAACGGTAACTGTGCATTCTCATAAACTCCAAAGCAAAGGGGTATCCAGACGCCGATACGTTAAATGCAAAAAAGACTTAAAGTAGATAACCAAAGGATATTACAAAGAGAAAAAAGAACAAAAGAACAAAAGGGAAAGAACAGAAAGAGCGGATTATGATTGTATTTTTACTCTATTTCTCGGGATACTTTCAATGGAAGGTTTCTTGTGAAGTAACCTCCAAGAGAAATGTACACTGATGTCCCTCCACATCAGCTCGCAACTCCTCCATGAGGTTGTGATGTAGATAATAAAATTCCACAAACCCTGGGCTGGAAGAACTAGCGCAGCGGTGAGGTATAGACCAAAGACCTGGTCTGTCGGGTGGACGATTCCGTAAACTCGGTTGAGAGAACTGGGCAACTGTATTATTTGTTAGCTATTAAGATCTTTTCTGGTACAAAGAAGAATATTAGATCATACCCAGGTAATGAGAAGACCAACGAAGAAGAGGAAAGCACATCGAGTGTAGGCCCATGCGGCAGCGTTTGCCTTCATGGTTTTTCGGTTCGCAGCAACGGCCCTCTTGTTCTTCACAGAGACAGGAGCAGCAACAACAGTAGCTTCTGTCGCTGCTACTGATGGTCTTTTAGCAGTGGAGGAAACGGATGATATCTCTAACTCAGAGTTGACAGAGGCTGATCGGTTGTGCAGTATAAACTCATCGCCGTCAAGGTCGTCATTTTCAACATCGACTACGGAATCGTCAAAGTCACCCGCCTTAGCACTGGTGTTACGCTGAGCGCCTCCGGCTTGAATAGTGACTGTGTATTTGTATGGTTCGTTTTCACCAGCATAGTAAGTGCAGCCAGGTGGTTGTATCATGTTGTCAGCGTGGTCGATTTGAGTAACAGTTGTCATTTGGATAGCGCCCGCTGGTGACTTTCCAGCTGGCGCGGCGCAACTGGAAAGTTCGGTTTGGCTCGATGACTTGAATGGTTCGTTAGGTGAAGCCTGAGGGTGCTGATATCTTTGGTCGAATCGGCGAAGGTCGTTACGCATCTTGAACACAGTTTTCCCGGCAGAAATATACAAAAGAATGGTGATGAAGATGACAATCCTATTATAATAATAATATTTATTAGCTACCATTGGCCCTGAGAGCGTTCGTTTTCTAGGTACGTACCAGACTGGACCGTAAAAGGTCGCAATGCGCAAGACATCATATTCTTGCGATATCCAACACCATAATGTTGCATCTCCGTAAATGTGGCCCTTGCCTGGCGAACGGACCCAGAGCATAATTAATCCTGACAACAGAGGGAGGCCGAAGGCGCATCCGACATAGTATGGTTCCAGCTTTCTCAGTTGGGCCGAACTGAACTTGCAGTTGACTGTGAGATACACGTTCAGTGCCATAAAAGCGACGAACAGGGCATCGGATGGAAGGAAACTATATGACACGTTAGAAGAGCAAATACTGGGTGCCTGCTTGTAGTCAAAGCGGAACTCACGTCTGAATAAACAAGCCCTCTAAATCAAACACGGACGTTAGTCGACTGGCGTGATACTTTTTTTCACTTCGGCCAAATGGATAGGTAGAGCGGATCCACACTTACGCATGTTACACAACGCAGAACCTCGGCCGGCAGCTGGACCTGCTCTGGCAATTGTCGTCGCAACGGTGCAAAGGATGTTGGCAATGGCAGCGTAAAATGCGAGTCGATTGATTGGTTTGTGAAATCTGGGGGATGCCAAGAATGTGATGATGATGAATGAGGCGCCGAGGATCGAGAGTACAGAGGACATTCTCTGTACAGCCTCTATGCTGTTGATTTGAGACGGCGTTAATGAGTGACCCATTTTTGATGTCGCTTTTTTTAACTAAAGAGAGAATTTTGGAATGTTCGGTATTATTTCCAAGTGGGAATCTGCAAGATATATTCTCTCTTTTGCTTAAAACAACAAGACTGGCATTGACGGCCTGGTTCGCTTGGAGTGTCTTTGATGTATTCCTAGGCAACCTGGTCCCTAGGCAATTTTAAAAAAGGCCCCCGACTCAGGCGAGTGTCGAGGATTGAAACTTGCAGATGAAATGCAGTATCTGCATCTATCCCCCCAGGAGGAGTAGACAGTCTGTAAGCTGATGTGTCGAAGGATTGGAGAAATAGTATAAGAAATGGGGTTCCCAAGAAAAAGGCACCGGCGGGGAGAAAATGCAGAAGTCAGAAGCTTTTTAAAAGAAATGCAGCAAGGGAAAACTTAAAACGTCGTATAGATCCACAAGGGCAAGCTCGACTCGGTTGTCATGGGTGGTGGTGAGAATGGTCGAGACATCAGGGTATAGATATACTTTCAGGCAAGGTTCTTGATCCATTCGAACGGGCGACTCTATGGGACCCATTCTGCGGGTTCTAGTGCACATTGAGGTCTGAACGCTGGAGCAAGAGCCGGATAGGAGTTCTTCTGCAGCAGAGCAATACCGGTAAGCTGGCCGAAATGGGGATTTCCCTTTTTTCTTTTCTTTTCTTTTCTTTTCTTTTCGTTTATTTTCTTTTATTTTCGATGCGCTGCTAATCTGCATGCAAGTCATGCACTAGAAAAGCAGACCAGTCTTTGAAACCAAAATGCTAATACCTGTGGTGGTGGTGGTGGTGTTGCAAAAGAAAGCACTCCCCAAAAGCAAAAAGAAACTCTTCCTCCAGAAATATTTCCTGACAGTTCAACCAGCCCACCTTTTTGGCTTCACCCCGGCTCCCCCGTTCTCGAATTTCGTAACCCGCACGTTTTTGGTGGGACAGGGGATCCTGGGGATGACCCCGTTTGGTGCTGCTCATTGCCAAGTTTCTCCGCGCACCATGGCTCGTCTTGCCTTCTGCAAAACGATTACTACTCCACCCGTCGCTGTCCGAATTCCTCGTGTGATAGGGGATTTCCTTCTATTATCCGGGCCGCTCTTTTTTTTTTGATAGAACGCCCTCTTTCACTATCCGCAGCACTGCACTGCACTGCAGCGGTCAGTTTTTCAAATCCCGCTGTACACAGCTCGCCACAGGCGCATGCTATCTATGGATAATGCAATGCTCGAAGCGATTTCTGGCCTGTGCGGACCGCTTTTTCAATTGACAAATGGATTGTTCGTCCTTTGGTCGAGCTTACGAAAAAGCTAAAACTCTGCGAGGAGGTCGGCGCCAAGCATCAGTTTCGAGGTGACATGCATATGTCTTTTTTGTTTCTACTTTTAAAGTCACAGCTTTCGTGACCCTTCAGAGTCTGCAGGGCGCACCGCTTCTCTACCCTTATGTAATTCTCACGCCGGATTGACTTATAGGAATTCCCAGACGCTACCAAGAAGGAAGAACTTGGGCTCGCGATCTGGTCCCCTTCAACAGTTTCTGCCACGTGGGGGGGAAAGCGATGCCATGAGGAATGTCGTCAGGTTTCTCCGATTATTGCTCTGTTCGCAACTCAGCAATCCTGGAGTTCGAGGTTTTGGAGTTCGAGGTTTCGCGATGCCTGCCTCATCAGCCATCGGTTTTACAGGGCAGGAGAGGGAAGGCGATGGCCATCCTGCACGGACGAGCCCGCTGTCGCCTCGTCTAAACTTGTGGCTCCTTTCGATACATATTCTTAATTTTGCGGTCAAATCATATGTTTATCCGGCCCGCTATAAATATTTTTTTGGTTGTTTTGGGGGGGTTACTCTTAGAGTTGCTGCTGCTGTCATCATGCAAGTGCAGACGAAGGGGGGCATACTATTATGATGGGGAAGGCAACGCTGGTAGGCTGGATTTTGAGAAGTACGCACACACACTCTCGAATCTGAGCTTTGATTTCAGAAGGGGGAGAAACTTGTTTGAAGGAAACATTCGAAACTCAATATGCTCATGCATAATGTTGTCGCGATTTGGACTGTCAAAATGCGCAATTTGATAACAGGTTATCTCTACCGCAGTGTATAGCAGATGCAATTATAGCATCAGCTTAGCCAAAACGATCCCCAATCCATTAATGAAATGTCTACGGCGATTTTCATGAGATGTGATATTATATCGCCGTGACAATTTTGGGGTTCCCAAGGCTAACTACTAAGAGATTTTTTGATTTTTGATTATTATTTTTTGGATTTCTTGGTCTCGCGATATGCCTCGTATCCCCAGACAGAAAAATGCTGGGTCTTTCCCCAGATAAGCACTGCACCCCAACCTCCAACCTGGAATCTCTGCTGACCCACCAGCCCCAGCTGGTTGGAAGAAATGTCCACTTTCTCCAGCTTCTCGAGTGAGACTGGTGTCTGTTTGTCCCTGCAACGCAATCCCAGTAGTCGTCCAGTCCGCGAACCTGGTATCAAGACATACTGAGGAAGCTTAGCCAACAACCCTCCAGGATGCTTGCAGTGATCTACGACAGCGGTTTAAATGACTGAGCTCTTTTGATGGGATTTGCAATGTGATGAGGGTTTTTAGGTATCACCAAGTCGTTGAAAACCCCCTAATCTCCGCAGCCGTGGGGAGATCAAGAGTCGACTTGATTTTTTAGTAATAAGAATTCAATTCGCATTCTACAACCAGATCAAGATATTCATCTGCGAGAAAATTTAATGTAGGCAGCAAGATCAGGGTTACGGCGCCGGCTAGCAATATCCCACGACCAAGCGAGGAGAATAACGTGGCAAAGATTAACGAGCGCTTCCAGGACTGAGAGCTCGAGCAAGTATTCGAGCCCATCATATATTAGAGTTGTAACAGAAATTTCATTGTTGTTCATGAATTCTCAAGATATCGCTGCTGCATGCACTGTTTGACTGGCTCACATTACCTTGCATACTATCTGTCTAGTCTGTCTGTCTTTTGATTTCCAAACTTCGCGGCAAGCGGGTTGGCCTCCCCTACCTTGATGCAATTCGCAGATTGCACCGTGGATCGAGGTACATTATTGCGATTCTTGGCCGCATCCTGCAGTTTACGCTTCGCAGGCTACGATAACCTCCCGAATGACTGCCAACATCACAACCGATATCGCTAGAAAATCACAATTGCGACCGAGTTTCAGTTCCCGTCTGCAAGATGATACGCCGTATCGTTCGGTGAGTCTCGAAATGGAAGTTGAGACTGATATCCTCAGCCCCGGTGAGACTCGAGTAGCACAATCCAAATCCTTCCAGTATATCGGGACCTCATTATCTGGAGGTTTTTTTAGGGTTCTTACAAAATTACAATTCCGCTCTAGGAATCGCTTCTGAAAGAAAAAAAAACCGAAAGAATATTTTTTTGGAAAGTGGCTCGAGCTCCTTCAAAATCCCGTTGTTGACTGATTACTTGACTTTGGCGAATCTGACTGCATGCACCGGTATGCCGCAGCGAAGCTCCCAGGCTTCGCCCCAACACCAGAGATATCTTTGCTGTTGCTTACTTAAGTAGATACAGTATTTTGAACCACCCTATCGGAACCTTGGGTACTCAGACAGCTGTCCAATAGCACCGCCGACGATTTATCCTCCCTATCTGCACTGGAAGGCTCCGTTACTAAGCTTAGTACCGTTTTTTTGGCACTAAAAACAAACACTTTCTTAGTCTAAAAACCGGCAGAACGGTATAAAACGGTTGCGCTATGTGTATTTTTAACAACTGGAAGTCAACGGAAGCAGCTAGAACACTAGTCGAATTTCAACTCTCTCATAGTTGATCGCAATACACGGCTACATGAAAGCGATGCCATTCTCGCAATTCTTCGATGCGGGTTCTATCAGCTGCCCGTTCGTGCTTTATTTGTTCATCCATTTCCAAGTTTGATACTTTGAACTTAAACCAACTCCGGCGAAAGATATTTTTGGCAGGGAGGTGTCAACCGTCAGGTAGGGGTATTGCTGCAGACTCATCTGCAGTGACAAGGTTATTGACGGAAAAGCACCGTCGGTGGATATCGGTAGACGATTTCGCAGAACAAATGTCAATCCGGCCCACTGGTTCCGACATTAATAATTAATTCCATGTCTCTACCAAGAATCAGTACCAGGAAATCATCCTTGTTGGTGATGTGATCAATTTCGACAAGGCTACAAGTTTGAAAGCTGTGAATCGGTCAGTATGTTTTATAGTGGGGCTGGTGAGGCAGCCCAGTTGCTCGCTACCAACAACTTAACATATCTAAGCACCTCGCCTCATACGAACCTTTTTTTGGTATTCTTATCTTTATTACTTGGGGTACCGGGTTTCTCTAACCCTCCAGTCTCGCATTTGCCCGTCAAAGTCGCAATTTTGGGCTGCAATCGTGACAGTAGGTGACGCTGATGCGCTATAATGACGGCGAAGCCGGGTGAATGCTAATGAGATATCACAACTCCTCGCTATTCTTCATTGCTGAACTCCTTTGTTACACAACAGGTCAGGCAGGGAACAGCTACATTTGCATTCTGTCGGCGAGGTCAAAGCATAATCTAAACTGACCGCTGTGCTGTGTAGGTTTGACGAAAGGAAAATGTGCAGCCGTTTCCGTTCTTCGCCACCAAATCTGAATTCACAGTTGAGAGGATATTCCGAGCCTGGCGGGAAGATAATCCGCTGCAGGTTTATTGATTAGTCGTCCCGAACGAGCATCGAACAATTTGAATATCCGCATTTGGCTTCCCATAAATCAAGATATTTGGGTGATTTCTCCTGAACGGCTCTGCTGCTGGAATTGGTTGACCCAGCCATTGGGCGTGTTTCTGCATGCTTATCAGGGTGACACCAGCCACCTGAAGCGCCATAATCAAAGTGCAGTCTATATCCTTTGTTGCTCTCGCCTATTTTGCATAACTTATATAACTAGAAATTTGCAATTGAAGCCAGCGCCGGTATTCGGGATTGAATCCGATGAGTCCTTGAAACTCAACTTTCTTTTTTGTCGATGCGTAGTGCTCTTACATTTTACAGCTGCGATAATTTCGTATTCAGGCAGTGATAGCGGGCCGTTCCTTACCAGAGCCTCAACCTCATGCACACTGGCCTCGTATATGTCATGTCGAGAATGCAAATGCAAGAAAGTTGCGGGAAAACAAAGTGCCTACCCCGAGCCTTAACTTGCGGCCTAGGCCGGCGGGTATCCACAGACATGAAACAATCTATCTCCTATCTCCTGGAGGTAATAGGGGTTAGACTCTCACTGGATTGTGAAGCTCCGTGGGCGCCATCCATACGGATGAAAACAGTAGATTTATTTATATGATTCTCAGAATAGCTCGCAGGAGTAGTTCGAGGTTGAACGGATGTGTTGTACTAGTGCGTGCCAGTTTGCGGTGCGCAGTTCTGAGCACCAACACATCTGCCCCACCACCAAAGCTGACGGAGTCGCAAGGGCAAGCTAAGCTCTGGAGCCGCCTGGCCCTGATGTCAACATACCTCCGACCAAAGCCTCTCGACAGCATACCGATCACCATAAACGCTCACGATGCCGGTACGAATTGTCTTCCCATACTGACCACCTATATGTTGCCGTGTTTCGGATGCTAATCTTCCATCGTAGGCTTACCATTCAAGCTTCCTCAGCGACACCGACGCCCGGGTGATAGGTACGCGAGATGTTCAAGCTCCCCATACCTCAGTTTTGTCTTGACAAGGACTAACTGTACGTCTGTCATAGGCAACTTTGCTCTGTTCCCTCTTCGGACGAAGACTAGAGGCCCGGCCTATGTACTACCACTGCTCGGACCGGAAGACGACGAAGTGCACCTCGATCCAGAATCGGAGTCTTACGATATCTTAGACGAGACACTACTGCTATTCAGGGCGAATACACTGTTCAGAAATTTCGAAATCAAGGGACCCGCGGACAGGGTGCTCATCTATGGGATCCTATTTATCACCGAATGCTTGGGGAAGATCAAGTCAAACATGACTGGAAGGGAGGCGGAGAAGGTATCTACATGTCCATAATTTGGTCCTTGGGATCGAATTAGCATGCTGACGGTCGTGGGAATCCGATCTCGTAGGCATTGAACACGCTTGCACTAGAACACTTCGCGTTGCCAGGCGACCCGAGCTTCCCGTTAAACGCACTGTTCGCACCTGCAAGAGATAGGAACGAAGCGGATACGCTTCGTCAGTATATCAGTCAGATGAGACAGGAATTAGCGATCAGACTGTTGTCGAGAGTATATTTTGAGTCAGCGACTACTCCATCAAAGGTATTTCCCAGACTAGCTGAATGATCTGTGAACGAAACTATGGCTAACGGAAATCTTAACCAATCTCTCAGTGGTGGCTGAGCTTCACGAAGAGGAAGTTCATGGGTAAGAACCTGTAAGGTTCAGGAGTTTGTATAATCTTAGGATGCGTCTATCCGGCTATCAAATGAGGCTCAATTACGATTTCCTGCTAGTAATGGAGTGACACTCGTATGAAGTTACATATAAATTCGCGTATATACCCTATACCAATTAAAACCCACCAGGCTATATCCCAAGCTTGCGTAGTCTCTCCTTCATACACCGCCCCCACGTGACCCGATATCGGTGGGTTGTGCGGCGGGTTTGTGCGTAACCTGGCCACCTTCTGGAAGCATCGCTAAACTCGACGCCCGCCGCACACCTGCCTAATTTTCTGTCCTTTGACAACCGTGTTAACTCAACCGCCACAACGAAACGGTCCCCTTTTCCACCACCGTCATCCCTACTTAATCCCTCCGTCTATCCTCATCGTCGGTACATATTCTTCATACCCTTGGATACTATCCTTCCCGCCAACTCCTACAAGTCACAATGTTTGGTCTAAATCCTCAAATGTAAGTCTTTTTCGCACTAGAAAATTCAAAAGAAAAACGGAACATCCGGCTATGATGACGTTATGATCTCGACTAACGGATAAACTTTCTGCGCGTAGTACGAATGTCGTCGTGGTCCTCGGACTCATGCAAGTTGCAAAGAAGGTCCCATTTGAGAATGAAAATGTCCTGTGGGGTGTTCGCGCAATATACGTTCTGTCCAACATTTTCATCTTTGCCTTGTATGTCTATGCTGGAAAACAGATCAAGAAGAAGAATGGTACGGCTCTTTCAGACACGTTCAGTTACAACCTACAGTTTGGTTTTCTTTTTAAAAATTACAGACCGGGCTACATCAGCGAACAGTTCTTAAACTAACACGAGATCTGTAGATATGACGACTCTGAAATACGTTGAACCAGCCACCCCACTCTCCGGCGAAGAGGCCAAGCTTGTCACCACTACCGTCTCGCAGTATGATGAAAGTCAACTCAAGTCCCTCTACAAATCCCAATTGACCGGTATGGCTATGGTCGCCTTCATGCACTTGTACATGAAGTACACCAACCCGCTGTTGATTCAAAGTATTGTCCCGATTAAGGGTGCCTTGGAAGGAAACTTGATCAAGATTCATGTCTTCGGACAACCCGCTAGCGGTGATCTTAAGAGACCGTGGAAAGCTGCTGGATTCATGGGAGCTGCCGGTGGTGAGACTAAGAGCGACAGGAAGAGCGTTGAGCAGGCGGAGAAACAGTACAGGGGTGGTGCAAAGGAGGAGTAGACTAGATTCTCTGATGCCTTCCTTTTTTTTTTTTTTTGGTTTTTACCTGTCAGGACATCCTGGAGTGGAAGGTGATTTTTATACCTTTTTCTGATGGGAGTTTCGCTCTGGGTTCATTGGTTTTGTAGATAGTTCTGGTAATAAAATTCTATACTATTCATTTTCAGTACCGTACTGTGCCACGTAGGTCGTCGAGATAAAACGGTTGATTTGTGATACTCGTATGAAGAAAATCTTTGCATCTGAGGTTGTAATGTAGTAGTAGCTATATCATGTCGAATATCAGGTCGGTGTTGCTGCCACCAACGCGTCTCCCCAGCAGATTCGACCTTCAACTTTCGCGTCTGTGGAGCTCTAACTAAGATAGCTCTTAACCAAGGAACGAACGACATACTCCCAGCACACAACCGCAACCGCAACCTCTCAAACTGCTCGCATTACAAGGATTCTAGTAGTTTCTATTTAACAGTAAGCACAATGTCGGACGACGAGATGGATATTGACGACGGTCCCGTCGACACTGGGATCACATTCTCAACTATCGAAACAAAGGGCAAACGGAGTGCTGCGAACCTGCCTGTAGAAGTCGGAGACTCGTTACCTTGGTATGCTTTGGGCTGAGAATTAAACTCTGCTCCGGCTTGGAATCTAATAGGTGCGACTGGAGGGTAGGGTTGAAAAGTACAGACCGCAAAGTTTAGACGATGTATCAGGTCATGAAGATATATTAACCACAAGTACGAACCTTCTTCCATCCTGCAGCTTTTTCAATTTCTACAATAGAACGAGCAATCGCTAACATTCCTTTTAGTAAACAAGTTTATCGAACAGAACGTACAGCCACCAATCTGTATCCCATGTCTAATGCGACAAGCTAACATTTACATCTCAGAAACTTCCACATTTGCTCTTCTACGGGCCTCCAGGAACCGGCAAGACGTCCACAATCCTCGCATTGGCCCGTCGCATATACAATACCAAATCCGAAGCCGCTCTCCGTCATCATGTCCTCGAACTCAACGCCTCAGACGACAGAGGTATCGACGTCGTCCGCGAACAGATCAAAACCTTCGCCTCGACGAAACAAATCTTCGGCTCGTCGAAACCAGAAACTAGCGGCGCCATGGCACAATTCAAGCTTATTATCCTTGACGAGGCCGACGCGATGACATCGACGGCGCAAAACGCTTTAAGGCGTATCATGGAGAAATACACATCGAACGTTCGGTTCTGCATTATTGCAAACTACACACACAAGCTCAACGCTGCGCTTTTATCTCGCTGTACCAGATTCAGATTCTCGCCGCTACCTATTGCCGCTCTGAGGCGGAGGGTGGACCATGTGATTGAATCTGAAAAAGTACGGATCGATCCCGCCGCCGTGGATGCGCTGTTAAGTCTTTCGAGGGGGGATATGAGACGGTCGCTGAACGTTCTACAAGCATGTTTCGCTGGCTCTACACCGCTAGACAAAGACGGGGTGGCGTTGTCGGGACCTGATGTTCAACGTGATGTGATTACCGAGACTGCGATATACGACTGTGTCGCTGCGCCGCATCCGGAGGACATTCAGGCCATCATGAATACCCTGTTGACGGAAGATATGACGACGGCCTTATTAACTGTCACGAGGATCAAGACGCTCAAGGGGCTAGCGCTTACGGATATATTGCAAACCGTGGCAGAAGAGCTGTGTAGACTTGACGTTTCACCGCGGGTGAGGATCCAATGGCTAGCTGGACTGGCAGAGATCGAGGGGAGAGTGGCGGCTGGTGGGAATGAGAGTATCCAGACTGCCGGCTTTGCGGGCGTGGTGAAAACAGGCGCAGAGATGATTGCGAAGAGCTAGTGTTAAAGCATAAAGCATATTAGATATTTTGCCAACGTGCAATAAACACAGTATATGGATACAAAACTACTATATTTGGATATGGTGACTATATTTTGGCATTTCAATGATATTTGATAATCTTGCTGGCGGTTGTGAGGCTATTATGCATTGCCAGCTAATCTAAGCATATATCTAAGGTTGGGTTTAGCCTCGAAACCAGGTGACAAAAAAAAAAGACAGTTGACCCGTGTGTAACTTTCTAAAATGTCGTGCTATTCTGGTGATGGGATCTAATGTTATTCACCATATTTCAGTATCTGGGTAAAGATATCGATCCCGTCTCTCCCAAATGCAGTTCCAATCCCTATAGCTACCGCACCTGCCTTTCTCATCCTTTTATAGCCATCCGCGTCTTTCACCCCACCGGCGCCAATTATGACTATATCGTTAACCTCTTGATGCACACTCTTATCTAGCATTCTCCTAATTGTAAAGACGTTTCCCAGACTCAACGGGTGTATGCTCTCACCGGCCAATCCACCAATACCTGTTCCTGAAGCCGAGTTTACAATTGATTGCAGTTCACTTGCGCTCGATGTGTCTGATGTGAGGAACAGCGAATTGCCAAGTGTATTCGTAGCCGTTATGAAAGCTACGACACCGGGGAAGGCCTCGATTGCACGCATCAACTCGTCGAACTGGTTCTGATAGGTATATGGCGGTGTTTTGATCCCCACGGGCACGGTGGGGATTGTTGATGTTTTCTGTAGGACTTGTAGTCCTACGAGATATTTAACTAATGCGGAAGAGGTATATGCCGGTGGTGGTTTGTCTGGGATGTTTGGACACGAGAGGTTGATTTCCGCATATGCGGAAATGGAGTTTTCGTGGGCCCATTGAGAGATCTGGGTGACGCAGGCAACGACTTCTTGGTCTATTCCGGTTACTGATATTATGAATGGTTTCTTCTGAGGTTCGTTTGAAGAATTGATTATGGATTGGATCGAGGAGAGGTAGTAAGGGAGGGGGTGGGGTGAGTAGCCGTAGGTGTTTAAGGAGGAGGAAGGGGAAATGAAGGCGTGCTGGTGGATTGAAGGGTCATCTGGGAACCCGGTGGTTAGGAACGAGGTACGGGTCGATACAGCACCGGTGGATGGGAGAGCATAGAGGTTTGCGAGGTCCTCTTTGGTGCTGGCCCATGGGGATGAGGTATTTAGGAGAGGAGGGGAGATGTTGATTGCGGATGCCATTTGGGTATATTAGACCTTCTAAGGACGAAACATAAGCATTTAGTCCAAGTCTATATCTTTGGTATCAACAGGCTATACGTATACGATTGTGGTCATACAATATAACTGACGTTTGGCTGTCTGTCTGTATAGCACGTGGAGGAGATTTGTGTTACGGTCCTAAAATGCAACAACAAACTGGACGTTGCCGGTTCGAGTACGCCTCTCCTTCTCCTTACTCGACTCTTCTGGTCAAATACCAATTGCCACTCGAATGTTGGTAATGGCGATGTCAACGGACGGTGGGGTTGTAGACGACTGATTCCAATGCCTGATTGCAGTTGCTTTATCAATCGCTAAACTTCGACTCGGCACATCAAACAGCGCCCTCGATGGTGTAGTTGGTATCACAACAGGCTGTAAAAGTCTTCAGATAACCTCTGAAAATCGTAACCTGCAGGTCACCAGTAAGCTACCCATCGAACAAACTCCTCATATGCTTCAAGCATATCACTAACAGAACGACCTAGGTTCGAATCTGGTTCGAGGGATCAATCTTTTTTTTTTTTTGGTCCTCCTTTTTTATGATTTTTAGCCATTGTGGGAAAAAAGCAGTGATGGGGTTTTAAGCGACCCCGTGCTTTTTGTGAATGGCATTGACACGAATCGGAGGCTGCAGCTCGGACTCGTGTAGCTCATAGCCTGTAGCCGAGCTTCAAACAGCCGGAATTCCAAGCGTCGCCTTTGAAGCTCAATTGTCGTCCAATCTAAAGATAGCCGGGAATCAAAGCGGGGAGAATGGGCATTGGCATTTTCGTTTCTTTTTGATAAACGGCCCAGCAGCCTTTTGACAGATGCAATGACAATATTGATATCTGAACCGAGGCATTCGAGCAGGTGTGATATGCGCGAGCCCCCGGAATGGCCCAGTCAATTCTTGACAGCGCAGAACAACATACTCGAACCCCATCCACCTGCGTATCCGATGCGTCGAGTATGGACACGATACTGATGCCTCGTCGACGTGTCTCCGTGTGCCTTATAAATGGACATATCACATACATCAGCGGCTAGCGTGGAGAATTCGATGCCTTCAATGCTTCGAGAACAGAGTGTGAGCCTCGCCAATAGATAAGGAACCCGCCCCGACACGAAACGGCTGGGAGCTTTGATATCGGTGTGATTGGTATAGCATGGAACTCGAACGGGCAAAGGCAAATTATTAATAATACTCGCAAGCAATGGCCATATCCGACACCTCGCCTCCCACATCCGCGTCTCACGATCTCGCTTTCTTCTTGAAACATTTCGTGGAGTGCAGCGTGCGACCTCAGCTCTTGAACACCGCTCCGTCCATTCGCTTCCTCGACTACTACCTCGACGACGACCAGAAGCTCTATAACACAACACATTTCGGCCGACCTTCAAAGCAGGACTCCAAGATGGACAAGACCGCAGAAGCTCAGGAGCAGGTGCCTGTGGTACCGAAGCCTAAACCAGTTGACCTGTCACACCACCTATCGTCGTTCGCAAAGGGCCTCACTCCGTCCAAGTTGAAGGGCTTGTATAGATTAGGCGCCCGTAAGAATTAACTTTGTTTTTTTTTTCCAGAATACCTTTTCTTTGCCACTATGTTGATAGCCATCCGAGAACTAGAAACTAACATGATATTGTGATTTATCAACACAGAGCCCGGTATAATCAATCTCGCGGGCGGCATGCCATACTCCGGCTACTTCCCCTTCGAATCCATTAGTGCCTCTGTCTTAACTCCAGACCACTTCACCGAGTCCATGAACTCGAAATTCCTGTCTATGCTCAAATCCATCCGAGGAACCCAACATCTCACGATTCCGAAATATGATCCACCGCATGGTAATCTTGTAAACGATGTCTACCTCGCGAAAGCACTGCAATACGGTGCCTGCGAAGGCCTCCCCGGTTTACTCAACTTCGTTAAGGATTTTGCCCTCAATTACCAACACCAGGGAATGATCCCCTACGATTCGCCCAGCGTGATGATGACATGCGGGAATACCGACGCCATCGCAAAATCCCTAGATATTCTCGGAGACACAGTTAGAGGCGACAAGGTTCTAACGGAAAAATACATCTTTTCCGGTGGTACTCAGGGTATGTACAAAACTGCATGTTAACTCTGCCAAGATAACCACAATAGCTAACGTCGCATGGGTTATAATCCAGCTTGCGAGGTCCGAGGTCTTGAGGTTGTGCCCGTAGAAGTTGACAGCGAGGGTATGGTTGTTGAAGGAGACGATGGGCTACAAGAAATTCTTGAATCGTGGGATGTCGCGAGGGACGGTCGTCGGCCGCATCTCATGTACACGGTAACGTATGCGATATGTCCCACCATTGTTTTGGCTATACTTTCCATTCCAAACATCTTGACTCACGCTCTGTCATATCTGTAGAATGGGTCAGAATCCTACATCCGGTGTCTTAAGCCTTGAGCGACGCAAGCAAATATATGCCCTTTGCCAAAAATACGACATTATAATCCTCGAGGACGACCCTTACTGGTTCCTCCAGTACGGCGTCTTCAACGACATGCCCGACAACGAAAAGTTCCTTTCGTCGTTAGCATTGTCGTATCTCACAATGGACACCGACGGTCGAGTTTTGCGGTTCGACACGTTTTCCAAGTCAATGGCGCCAGGAGCCCGGTTAGGATGGATGTATGCATATCCCCTAGATAAACATCCCCTCATATTTCCAATATCACTGATTTTATAGCAAGCGCTGACAAAATATTTTTTTTAATGTAAAAGTGTCGGTCATCCAACCATCGTCGAACGCATTCTCCGCCATACCGAAAATAGCACCCAGATGCCCTCCGGCACAATCCAAGCTCTTGTTGCCAAACTCCTCGTGAATACCTGGGGCATGTCCGGATGGATAACCTGGCTGTCGCTTCTCTGCCGAGAGTACGAACAGCGCATGAACATAATGTGCACCTCTCTCGAAGAATCCCGAACAGTCACAATGATACACATCAAAAACGTAAGGATGAAGGACGACGACGGAAATTGGATCGAGGGTGAGAAGTATAGCCTGGTGCAGAAGGCCGTCAAAGAGCTATACGAGTTTGAGAGGCCGATGGGGGGTATGTTTGTTTGGGTTAGGGTGTATTTTGAGATTCATAGACTCTACGACGGAACGAACGGCAAGGAGATTATGGATGCGCTGTGGGAATACCTGGCTAAACCGGAGCTGTCGTGTCTGGTGTGTCCCGGTGCGTATTTTGGGGCGACTGAGGAAGTGGGCGATCGTGAGGCGTGGAAGCACTTTAGACTATGCTTTGCGGGCGTCAGTATGGCGAACCTGACAAAGTCTTGCGAGAATTTTGGCAGGGGGATGAAAGAGTTTTTCGAACTGACGGCGTTTCCGCCCAAGCCGGACCCCGAGGTTGTCGGATTAAAGCAGGAGGAGGAGGATGTACCCACTCCGCATTACTGCTAAATGTACAATAAATCATTCCCAGGTGTTATTTTAGGCTGTTTTTTCTTTCTTTCTTCTGTACATGACATGACAAATTTGTATTGATTGGGTTGTATAATAAACTTGTCTGGATCACGTCTTAAACTACGTACTTTCATATTTATGATGGCACGCAAAAAAATTGAGGAGCCTGCCAGAATATCTATTCTACGCTGACCCGAAAAAAGAAAAATTTATATTAATAACGTAATCTTCTTTTAGACTAAGAAAAATGATCTTGCTTTGACAAGCTAGCTTGCATGTGTAGACCGTAATACGCCCATCGCCACCAGGTACATGGTATCGACTAACAATATAAGAAAATAAAACGATATGAAAAGGTTTAAAGGGAAAGCATGCGTGGTTTATCAGTCGGAAGAATGAGCCTGCTGTATATCCTTTTAGGTATAACTTTGTTTTGCCCACATATCAATCATTGCTCAGGATGTGAATGGTATCCCGTTCTAAAATGCTGCAAGCAAAGGGGAAAAAGATAATATAAAAGAGATGATCGCCGTGGTCTTCGTTCTCTCGTCTGCTTTATAAATGCCAGTTCTTCTAGCAAATCACTGTCCATCCCATTGGAGCGGTAATTCGCCGCCCTCGATAAGTTCGATTCCTTGCTCCTCATCTATCAATTTTGCAAATTCCTCTTCCGTGAGGATGCCACCTCCCTTAGCGCCTTCCGGCCTAGGTAGTGCAAACACTTCTCTTGATACCACTTTTACTTGCATCAGGACACACTGTGCAACATGCCATATATCTTCGAGCGTCTTGAGCGCTCCTACGCTCAGTCGTATTCTCTCCTTTGCCATGAATCCTTCTTCTCCATACAGAAGCCATGAGCACGCTGATAAGTGAACAATTGCGCTTAGTGTAATTATGCATGTGAAGAATGGTGTGTGTTTGATGAGCGGTGTCGGTAGTGTGATGAGTTTTGATATAGCATCAGCTGCCCTGATGGCTTTGGTTGTATGGAAAGCAACCGGTTTGGATGTTGTCGTCCATTGTGTTGGCGGCGTGCAAGAGGTTTCATCCGGGACAAGAGATATTGCGAGATGTGATTTTGGTCTGTGGAGATATATTGAAGCGCTAGGAGAGAACAGCACTGTCAGTCTAAGTTTGGTAGTAAGAATGTCAGTTTGCAGACTTACGCATTTATCACCATATGGGCCTGGAACAGCATCTCGTCAACTTTCCCGTCCTTGTCAACTAGCTCTTTCTTGTTGGCTGGTAAATGAAGCATCCAATTCACCAGGCTGCTATCCGCGGAGTCTACTCTAGGATCATCTGGGTTTTCACTACCACCACAGGCAAGTACTTGCCCTAATATCCGCACGGCCTCTACTCTGTACGCATATGAAGAAAACGGCCGAGTATCTTCCGAAAAGTAACGTTCGTCAAAGTCGACCAAGGATCTTGTTGGTGGTATCCTGCTCGTGAGATACTCGGCTTCTTCGCATGGTAACGGAACCGTGCACTCTACGCTCCATAGCCTAAAGCAATCCCGCTGGTGGACACCGGCAAAAATCCCGTCTAGGAAATATAGCTCCCACCATGTCCGCCTCCAGCTCTCTTCGATAACTGGGTCTCCTTCGCCCGCAGCCTCCGCAAATCCTTCTAAATTCATGCCGAGTTCTAATGCCATGTCAATGGCGATATCTTTCACCTGTCCGCTTCTTTCCTGCAGGTTATCTGCGTGCAAACCAATAGCAAACAATAGCATTGCCTGCACGGTGAAAGAGTTTCGAGGGGCATTTTGTTGGAATAGAGTAAAGTCGGCGGCATCTCTAAAAGATTGGTGGGGCGCCGACGGTGCGTAAAATGATCCGATGAATCGCATAACAGGTAACAGCTGTGTTAGCTTAGCTGCCGCTGTTTTGATGAGGTACGCTGGAGGCAATATGAAAGGATGAGCAGAATGGAAGTAGGCATAATAGAGTTGGATCAAGTTGGCGGTTGGTTGGGGCGGGATGTGATCGTGCACCGAAGCGAAATTAGTGGAACCGCGGTAGTGATTTCTGACATTCTCCAAGGCGTTTGAGACTGGAGGTCCGGTACTAGCTGTGCTTCGTGATAATGGTGGGGAGCTTGTGGGCGAGACCGTTGCGTTGGATGCAGTTGAAACTGATGCCTGCCGTGTCTGCGACGATGCTCTTGATGTCGACCCTCGTTCTAAGCAAGACCGAAAGGAATGTCAGTTTATCCTTCAAATGGAAAAAAAAAGCTTCGTGAACGCCACTATTATCAACGCGCAGCTTCCTCGAGTTCGAAAAAAAAAAAAAGCAAACAGGGCATCGAAATTGAGGGGTGATGATGTGAGAAGGATGGGAAATTGTACCATTACCACCGCCGTCACTCATGACCCCAAACCCGCCTTCTCCGCCACTAACACTTCCTGCTCGATTCTGAGCCGATCTTCTTCGACTTCCTTTCCATCCTCTTCGGCTTTTCACGTACACACAATCTCTGCCATCGGTCATACATCTCCCGCAACTGGGAGTCCCCGCATCGCATTTAAGATGCCGACCCCGACACTCAGTGCAAGCTAAAGGGACAGGAGGAGGGCCTACAAATCTCGCTACTCGTAAATATGGTTGGCCAGACGTGCCGGATTGGGACCCTTGTGGAGGAGGCGACGCTTCGACTTTCACGCCGCCTTGCATTACATCGCCACCTTCCGTGTAAATGGATGATGGTATCGTTTGGGAGTGCGATAGAGGAGCTGATTGTGGGAAAAGAGACGGTTGTTGAATGCTTTGTGGTGATATCAGGTATTCTGTGGTGTTTGATATCCCGGGGTGTGAGTTGGATCTTAAGGGGAGGGAGGGATATCCCATTCCATTAGTTGGCAACCCAGAAGGCAGCACGCCGATGCCCGAACCAGGGTATCTGTAGGCTCCACTTTCCTCGTCATCATAATTATCTGCGGAGGGGGGAGGGGGTTGCTGGTGAAGCTGAAGGTTTTGATACTGAGCTATTGCGACAGGTTGTGAAAAGTCCGGCATCTCGGATGATTGGATGTTTTGAGAGACAGAAGAATCAATATTGCCACCGTCCTAGACCACTTGACAAGCACCTGGCAAGCGGGGCGATCGAGTCGTATGCACAGCGATAGAGTTACTCCTCAGAAGGCCAGGAAAAGAAAAATCAAGGGGGGTCTCGCGAGAGAACTCCCTGATACCGGAAGCGCTCAAGACGAATTATCGCAGATAATAGATTGGCGTTACACAAGGGGGTTTAAGGATACCGACTGTCAAATTTGAAGAAATTGTTCTGGAACCGAAAAGCTGGTGACGATGTGCTGCTGTGCAGAATGAATCAATTGGGTGGTTAGCATGGTTGTTACGTACGAGTAATGCTAGTTATGGTAACAGTGCAAGAGAACGCAGGCGACCCTACCTTAAGGCTCTAAAACGGATAATAGGATAATTCGGATGACAAATAGATCTTAAACAAATCGCAGATTCTATTCTGTGGTGAAAATCGAAGCTTGCTAGGTAATTAAACCCGCCTTCGAGAGAGCTTCTCGACAGCCTCAGCCCTTCCGCAGCTGGAGATGTAAACGATGCGAATCCGCTTTCTGAAACGGAGAGGCAGCTGCGAAAAAAGGTGCCTGGTGTGGAATCAAATCTGAATCAAGGCCCTGTCAAGAGCCTCACGGTACCTGGAATTGTCGGGATTACGTGCGTTAAACTGTCAGGATATTCTTTAGGTTATTCGAGAAAGTGATGCGTAACAATTGAAAAGAGTGGTCGGCGATCATGAAAAGACGGCGACTAAGCAGGCAGATAAGCAGGAGGAGCGAAAGGAGGAAAACAACCCCTCTCGAGTTTCTAATGCGAGCCTGGCAAGCTAAAAGGTTGTGCCACGTTATCGGGTGAGAGGGAATGCCACTAACGATACTTGATAGGAAGGAACTACCTCCGGAGCACTCACAGGATAAAAATTAAGGCTGGCTGGAAATAAATACGGGGATGCATCCCCGCTTTTCAAAAGCAAAGGTCCTCCCATTCAATTCCTCTTTCCCTCAATTCTCATGAAAACGTCCTGTTCTGGTGCTCTGCGAACAAAAGCGAAATGCTCTTGATCGGACTCCTATAGCACCTCTTTTTTTTTCATTGGAGCCCGAATCCTTCGATCACCAGCAAACGATTGGAAAGCAAACCGATATCTGTGCGGAGACCCCCACTATCAGCAGCGACCTTTCCACTTTTTCTCCCACCCTCCCCATCTAAGATCAAACCACAACTCTTGGGGTGTCGCCGGGCGACAAACTAGCAAGCTTCAAGTAACTCTCGCCAATCTTGCAAACCCATCACATTCCATATGAGACTCGTAGCCGAATATGATGCTTGCCCTTGGGCCAGTCCCCAGTGCGGCATCAGCATCTTGAGCTCGTACGCATTTATTGAAGCTTTCAGATGAATATCTTGGGGGAAACACAAAAGGCTGATTTCCCCTGGTCGTGCGACCGCGGTTGCTTATCATCCCGCGCTCCCGGCCCTAATTCGGCCTAGTCAGGTGGCCGGTTCTCTCGTCTGAAATGCCCAGTTTTCTCCTCTTGGGGCCACCCGTGGCTTGGGAAAACCTCGTATCTTCTGCTGGATCATCACCTAAGCAGAGTGCCGTGATATCCATTCGATCGAGATTGTGATTCCTATTCTGCGCATGTTTTCAGCGCTTAGAGACCCCGTATTTTCGTGTTCGAAAGTCGGATGTGGAACCTAGAGATTTTGGAATGGAGCTAAAAAAATGCTTGGATCCGATCCTTGCCCATGCCCACCATGACTGAACGGGATCTACCACATCGGAGCAGTAGGCACGTGATCGGTACAACTGCTTCGTATTGCTGGTTTCGGGCTGAATGTTAGTTCTGCTTCTGATATGGCAGCGTATCCCACCCGATGGTTGGTCTGGGGAGTTCCACTGCTAGACCATGCAGTTCCTCCGGGTTGGCTTGTGGTAAAGACTAGGTGGATCAACGAATATCAACACACAATATACAACATACTAGATTATTCTCAACACCTGTCAAACTGATACAATATAGCAAGGTTAAAAGACCTGTTGTGCAATTTAGTTTGTCTCTTGGTCTCCCATGTTCTAGGCCTTGATTAACTTCTAAGCCTTGTGTGGACAACTGTTTTTAGTTGGACATAAGAAGGGGAGTCAAATCTAGAGAGCGTGTTAGCCGTTCCGTTATTGGATGTAGGTGCGAGCCTATTCACATTTTCTTAGCTCTAAGCTTATTTCGTTGTGAACGGCCAGGTGCGTCCGACATTGTTAAACATGGGATCATTAATATTCCTTCCAAACGAAGCTTTTTCATCATATTGGGTACATTCTTGAGCGCGCTCCTCAGGAGGGGACTCTGCTGCTTTTTGAAATCATGCCCGCCTTAGGGAAGCTATAGTAGTCTCTATATGCCAGAAAGTGAATCTAGATCCAGTCTCGAGATCTTCACACTGTATTCAAACATAACTAGAGCAGCATAATTAAGAAAAATGTTTGACATGCACTATTGATGGAGTACGAAATAATGCTCGAGTCATCTGATACTTTCTCACACTCGCCCCGATCCGCCGAAAGTAACACCCAGCTGGAGCTCACTACGGCCAGACAAACCAATGAACTCGATAGAACTAAGCCTCATCCATGTGCCACCTCCTGCCGGGACCCCAACCGGAAACCGGCTGGGCGGGTATCAATCTCATATCTTACCGCCACTTCCGTCCCGCTTACCAAAAAAAACCTACAGTAGAAGGAAAAAGAAATCTGCCCCCCGCATTTCTCTTGCTATTCTACGTTACACCGCATTTTCAAGACCAGTATCTCGGTTTTTTTTTCTCTCGCTGCAACTGACATTTCGCGACCAAGATATTATCCTGCAGAGTGTGGATCACGCCTTCCCCTGTCCGGAAAGAATTGGGTGTTGTCTCGGCTGCATTCTGGCAAATAAACGTGCGACACCTTGTTCTTGTGTAACGATAAGATACAGAATTGAGGATGTATATTTCAGTACCCTTTTTACACGGCTTTGTGTAAATGGATACTGGTCCAAAGAAACTAGATGTCTGCAATTTTGCCACATTGAGCTGCAGTGGTGCAGCAGGCATGCGTGGTGGAGCGACTCATTCAAAATTTGGGAAAACGAGTACCGAGAAAATCCCAGATCCCAAGAAAGCCTGTGCCATTGGTGCAACCCGAGGTTTTGGTCGTGGCTTTTTTGCCTTGCCGCTGCACTCAGCTTGTTTGCCGTCGAATCAAGTTACATTTGCGGAACGGAGAATAGTACTTCTTTTCGTGCATTGATCATTTGATCAAAATATATGCATTCTTCCGTGTCAATTTGACACGGACTTTTCGACTGCGATAAAGGCACGGGCAGGAATGTAGGAATAGTCAGATTCATGTTTGTTTTTTGAGTTCATTAAGTTATTGTACTTGAAGGTCATAACCCTAAAGACAGTTGGATGCGGCTGTAACAATGTAATAAAATATCAAATATGTGCATATAGAAGCTGTAACGAAAACAAGTAAGAGAGACAGAACTAGCAAGCTTGGAGAAAGGAACCAATTTTTTTTTTTTTTTTTTTTGAAAAAGCAGAGTGTTGGTACGCCGATATGAATAAAGGCAGACCCGCGTAAAACACCAGAACAAAACATAAACCAATTGAAGATTAAACAAATAATAGGCTATGAGGCTGCAGTGGTATCATATTTTCGCAATAGGCTCAGGAATGACAAAAGACACTTTTTTTTTAACATGAAGCAAGAAAGAAGAAAGAAAAAAAAGGTGACACTGCGCTTTTTCGATCATAAGGTCGTGAGAGTTAAAGTAGTTGAGATATTCGGAGCAAGGCGGAGAAGCCTGCGAAGACTTCATGCTTATTTCCCGCCTCGGAAAAATCGTTCGATGAAGCTTCCGGACGATGAAGAGCGGCTCATTCCAAGGGAAAGCCTTCGCTTCGTATCAGTAGAGCAAGCCTAAAAAAAAAAGGATTAGCATAGGTTTATTGACAAGGTAGTCAGATAAGTTTCATGGACTCACCCTCTCGCGGCTAGAGCTGGAACGTCTGTCACGTTCATGTGTCATGGATAGAGATCTTTCCATTTTGATGCTGGCACGTCTGCCCATCTTGACCCTCTTCTTGTACTTGCGCTTCTCGTCTTGCAATTGTTCGAGCTGTAAAGAAAACCATCATGTTAGAATCCATGAAAAGGGTTGTTGACAGATTGAGCTCTAGCTCTAACGTACCTCCTCAAGATACTCGTTTTGTTCCTCGCTCCAAGCACGATTGGCAGACTTAAGCTTCAACTCAAGCTCAGCAAGACGTTCTTCTTTCTTCTCACTCCACTCAACAGAGATCGTGCTAACGCCGTCCATATCGTCACTATTTCGACGGTTAGCGTCCTTGAAGGTGATGCGAGAAGCCTGAGGTGTATATCCAGGTGTGTCGAAGTAGATCTATTCATGACGGATTAGCGCTGACCCTGACAAACAGATGAAAATAGGATCTAGAGAAAATATTACTTACAGATCGATTGATGCTTGTATAAGGACCGGAAGATTGGGAACGACCATTTCGAATCTCATGTTCAACCTTATCCAGAGCGGCGTGTCTGTCCTTCAAAGTTCTGAGCAGACGAAGATTGGCCGCAATCATCTGCTCAAGGCCACCGCTTTCACCCAGTTGGAGCTTCTGAAGGTCCTTTACGGTCGATGAGAGGATATCTGCCGTGTTCTGGATGTACTCGTCAAGCTCGTCTCTGCTAGAGGCTGGGGAATCGTCTTCCTTCTCGGTATTGGTGGCCTGGTGTACCTTGGCGATGGAGACATTGATATCATGCAGCGGCAAGATCTGGTCCATGGCTCGCACGGTAGTACCAATAGTAGTAAGAGGGAGGTTCTCCGACGAACGATTGGTAGGGGTTTTGGCTGGAGATGGTGGCATATTGCTGAAGAAGTATGGAGCTTCGCTGCTAATTGGGATGGTGATCTTGTTAAGACTCTCTTGAGACATGGATCGATGCATGGAATGAGATGAAGGAGGTCTGGATGGGTCCCTGTTGAGGATTCTGATCGGGCGATCGAAATCAGGGACGGTGAGAATGTTGCTTGAAAGTGTAGCCATTGCTAATGCTGGGCTCTTGGAGTTGTTTGTGAAGAGATGTCTAAGAAAAAAGGCAACAATTTTTGGCACTTTGAAGGAGGCTACAAAGTTTTGTGGTGAAATTGGTTCGACGGCAAGTGTGAATGGATTATTGGTTGTCCAGTCAAGAAGATATACCGGTGCTCAATAAGCTTGGGGTAGAGATGATAAAGTTTTTAAAAGAAAGGTATGAAGAAATATATCCGCTCGGGGAAAATGCGATGATATCGAACTTAGGGCGGCCGCTGGGCTGGTGTGCAAAGGAAATCCAATCTAACGACGGGTTCACCTTCCTGATAATGCATGAAAGGGACTTCGAAGTTAATCAAAGATGAAGTCCGATATTTAATCCACGACAGCTAAAGCTAATGGCGAGGCTAAAAAAAGAAAGAAACAGGAAAGGTTAGCGTTCTGAGGTCTCCGTCTATCTATGAAACATATCCGGCGCCTCCAAAGCTGCGAGCATCCGAAATGCTGTGTTGGAAAAAAAGGGAAGGCAAACAGGGGCCTGAGCTTGACTTACCGAAGAGGAAAATGTAGCAACAATGGCAGGTTCGAATTGCGAATCTACTGCAAGGAGCTATCGACAGAGAAAGAGAAAAGAGAGCTAGCTGCGGCTGATTAGTCTATGAAGACTCGAATTCAATCGACCGGACTGGCGAGTCAACAGGCTTATATGTAGCCAAGGACTTGAAAAGTCACCGGAAGGAAGTGGATATAGCTTACAGATCTCGGATGAGCCTTGGGTTGTTCCCGGATATAACTGGGCTTAGTAACCGGAGCGGTATACCAACCGGCTTTAGGATATGTCGCAAACGGCTGGTCCGCTTGGGTTTATGAACCTTGGCACAATCCCCGAGCCCGAGCGCTATCCTTAAGGGGTAACAACCTTAAAGTGGATTACCAAATCGATGATTCGAGAAGTGACGAAAGTCAAACAATTGGGGTGTTTTTAGAACTCGCAGTTAGGAGATATTCGTAATGCGCCGGGCCGCAAGCTTCAGAAGTCAGAAGCTAGAACTTAAGGGAGGATCAAATGCACGGAATATATATGGAAAGGAAGCGCAGTGACTGGCAACGTAATTTCAGAAAATAAGCAAATGCAGCAGCGACCACTTTGAAATCTGTTGGGAGATGTCCGAGGGAAGACAATGTGTGCGATAGCGAATTCTCACGGTTCAATTCGCAAATTGTGGGACCTGGTGTTTCGAGCTTGGAAGACCCCAGAAGAACAAGATTGGACAAGAGGCTTATGTCTCCTACGATCTTATACCCACGATAGTAACCGGTCCGAGCAAGTGGATGGAATCTCTCCTTTATATACACCCCCTTTGTTCGGGTTCGTGAAATCCCCGTCGAAGAAGCTCGGTCACCATCCCCCCCTGGTCCAGAGTCCATGCAATGTCTCGAATCTCGGGCTGAGTTGTGGCCAAAGAATCCAGAACCACTCTCGCTCTCGCTCCCGTTTGATGGCCAATTCACATTCTTGAAACTTGCCCGCGTGTAACTGGCTCAACCTTGATCCAACCTCGAGTCCCTCGCATCCTTGCGTCTTGTCGCCGAAGAAACAAAACAAAACAAAAACCACCACTTCGTCTACACACAGTCAATCAAAAAATAGATAGAAATGATGAAACCATGATTTCAAAGGGCTACATACTCGCCTACACTATCCAATCTCGTTTACAACAGGAAACTTTTGAAATGGAATTATGAACCGGCCGTAAATTCTTTAACGTAGCGCGCAGTGCCGCATATGCACAACGGGGATACGATGTGATTGCACACACTTGTATTCTTTGGGTACCCCGTCTTTTGGCCTATCATTGGAGAACCACTGGATCGCTTGGAATCTTGCTGAGCAAACGCTGCAGATTCCGACTAAATTTGTGGCCCCCCATGGAAACACCATGCACTCTTGGGTAGGGAATAGCAACTTTTGTGCATAAATTTGAGGAAGGGATTTTAAATAAAAAAAATATCTTGGATTCTTGGGGTCCGACCATACGACGGAAAACTTGGACCAGAGACGGGGTCTTTCACTCTGTTTCCTTGTCTCCTTCCTTTAACTACTTCGCGTTCGAATATAGCTGAGAAAACCAAGGGCTTAGCTAGTGAGATATTACACAAAAGAATAGCAGTCGTCGACCGGATTCAATCGACACAGTTACCGTGCCCAGATCCTGCAAATTGCGATTAGTCGGGGAAGCAAAGGCCGATCCTGCCGTGAAACACGCAAAGGACGGCAGGTAGATGGATGGCTCCCACAGTACAGTCGACGGCGAGAGAAATTGCCCGGCTAGTTGGCTATCGTGGAGGTTGCATAAGATGTTAACATCGGTAATTAAGAAGGTAGCTACCCCAGAACCCACCGGTTCCACCTGTTCTACAAAAAGCAATCCCGTCAATTGGGACCACGAAATAAGAAACGGCCTCGTGACCGATATGCTCCCCAGATGTGAACGGCACTGTGACGATGTACATCGGCTGTATGTAATGTGAACGATATGTGCACCTCAAAATGCAATGGGAACACAATGTCTCTTAAAAAGGGTACCTGGGCCAGCAGGTGTGCGCTCCGAGAAGGCCGTCCCGATGACGTGGTTCGTCACTATATGTTGAATAAGCCGTCCTCCCTCCATTCCTGCACTCTTTTTTCTTTCTTCTTCTTCTGCTCGGTCTCTCTGTGCATTAGCGGGCTGTCTGGCCAAAACTACGGGCGGAAGGCACGGGTGTTTAGGGTGTATAGTGTGCTTCGTATGCTTAGTCTAGCTAGTCCGCCCTCGCTACTCGAAGCCGGACCTGGTTGTTCTCCTCGCTCGTCCCCCAGACTTTCTTTACCTGCTCGGGTCAGCCGACCCTGCAACACAACCCCAAACTTCCAACATCATCACGAAACAGCAGAAGGAAACATAGGCATCCCCCACTCGCGGACCGAACGGCATCCCACTCTTTACACCCAGAATGGGGGAAATCTCCGTCCGAAACGGTCATCGATGCTCATTTCCAGACAGCAGAGGCCGGTACCTGACATTGGGGCCGACCCAGTCTTGGGAGCCTTCTCCTGACGAATTACGAATGGATATCGTCATATGGCCATCATCAATGCTGCCAAATTTTGGCAAACTGTCGAAGGAACTATATGCATTTCCAAGCATTCCGTGTGTTTTTTTTTTTCCCGTTCTGTTTTTCAGGTCTCCCCCTCCTTCCTTCCCGTTTATACGCCGTCTAGCTGTCGGAAACATGTCGAGGTTACCTGCCTCCTCCGTAGAATTATCGCTTTCTTGAGGGATATTTATCTCCAACTGGCATTTCTGCCATGTCGACTGTCGATGGTATCCTTGCATCGAAAGGTACTATCGATATTCGCAGTTGAGCGAGCATTTCAATACCTGACTAACCCCCCATTAGTTAGTCTCAATTCTCCAGGTACCCACTGTGATGTTTTCCGAGCCGTTAGCTCGACGTGTCGCATCTAGAATCGACGCACAGTAGATCTCTTTGCTTTTTTCTCTGAACAACCAAAAAGTCACTTACTCAGTTGTGCTTGCAGTAAATACTGCACTCTCGAGCTCTTAGCTTCAAAAATAAAAGGCCCACAATCCCCCCCCCCCCCCACGCGAACTGCAAATCAGCATGAAGCACAAGGGCAGAAAGAAAAGCTCAGAATAGTTGCTGCTCAATTAGGTAGCAATAGACAACAACGTGCAAACCGTGCAGATATTAGAACAGTGGGGAAATACTTCAATCTTGCAGGGAATAAAAAAATTTTCCTCCCTACATGAAACATGGGATTTTTTGGGGATTTTTCTTTTAGGTGTGCGCTCGTTGACTTCTTTGTGGAGTCACAACGGGGGGATAATGTGAGACGTTTAGTGCTCTTTAGGGAAATATGGGGAATTCGAATAGGTAAGCGAACTCGGAGATCTGTGCTCTCGACTACCCACGAGGTTACAGGTGTGACAGTGAATCACATATTGAGGTTGATGTTACCAAATGAGATTAGTCGTGGGATATATCCTTCTGTGATTCATTTTGTGATATCGAAACTCAAGTTGCACATCCACGGAAGCACAAAAGTAATTTCACCAACAGGCACAAAGGTCAACAACGATTTGAATAATATTGCTGTATAAAAGAAACAAACGGAAAAAAAGTAGAAACGCCGACAGAACCCCCCTTTCGATGCTTCCAATTGCAAGCCAGGCCCGAGGACGGCTGTGTTATGCATGTAGTGTCATCAGGCGACACGTCCATAAGCGTCACGATAGTATCACCTCAATAACCTGTCGAGTTCTGCGGACGTCACACTGGAATCTATACGACAATAGCTAGCTTAGGCTACCACTAAGATCGAAGCCATTATAACAGCCGCTCGTGCATACCGATCCCAGGGCTAATCGAACTTTTCAACCTTCATCTGAACGTGGGGTAGGTGGCCCTGTAAATACTACTTTCAGAAATCGTCAGCAGATCTCCAAAGAAGAAAAGGGAGCTGAGACCACGTTGTTGTTCTCCTGGCCAGCTGGGCGCACTGGCGACTTTGCGAGAGATCAATTGCAGACTGCCTCCAGCCGCGATATGGTTTTGCTGCCTTCTTCAGCCATCCCTGAAACCACATCACCACCATTCTTCAGCTTCAGCACAGCTGTATGCACAGGTATGTCAAAAGTAGACAGCGCATTAGGAAGACCTCTCAATTGCAAAAACCAGTATCATATCTGCATGTCTCCCACCTAAGGTTGATTGAAATCATAATCATCCGCCATTTGGCCTTAGCTGAGAAGAGGACGGACCAACACCCACAAGCTTACAGATCAGAAAGTAAGAAGATTTAACGGTATTCGCCATATCTTATGGATATAACTAAGGATAAAGGCTACTAGAATACTTCACAGGATGGCAAGAACAAAGACAACCACATCGGCATGGCAAGGAGTTGAGAACTCATCGTCCTAGTTGGATTCCTTAAGCTAGAGCCCAACGGCTTCACTAACTTCAGAGAAGGACAGATGTATGTATAACAATGCATATCCGAGTGGCCATAAAGTAAGTAACGGTACGCAGCAATAATCTAGAATCCACTATTTTCCAATGCTAACGCTTCATTGTGTATAGTCTTCAGCTTGAATCGCCGATTGTCCTGGGCTCAGCCGTCTCTTGGACGCATCTACAAGCATGCGACATCGAATATTGTTTTTGTTTCAGCACGATATAGAGGAACTTATCACTGTATACGTGATGGTTGCCACAACGAATAAATGCAAACGCATGCGTTTTCGTTGACTTCAGTGATTGAAGCCCACAAAAACAGGTTTACAGACATCATATGACCATGTTACTTGATGCATCAAAAATTTTTGCCAAACACGGGTCCAGCAGTCTACTTCACAAGGCAAACACAGTCAGCAAGATGTCGAGCTAGTATAGTATACTTGCTGTTTTAAGATTCACCAGGAACCGCCACCTATGAGTCGGGTGTTGGTTGCTACAAGACTGATAGTTAGCTAAGTTAACCAAAACCTTTATTTTGGCCCTTTAGGTTGCTCGAATGCAAGAAATCCCGCAAAAAAGTCGCCAAAGTAGCCGAAGGACGCAGCCTGCGGTAGCCAAACGAACCAATCACACCAATTTCAACATCAAATGGTTGTGTCCTGTCTGGCTATGCTATGCGGTATTTGTTGATCGTGATCCCTGGCCCTGCGTGTCTGATTTTCACTTGCAGAAGTCCCGGGACGGGATTATAATGAACTTGGCTCTCTAGAATGGGTTGAGATTGGCACTGATGGACTCTCGCTCAAGCTCTAGTATTATATCGTAGATTGAGAGATGACTCGTGTAATTATATTATGCTGGTCGCGTAAACTAAACAACTCATTGATGACGGATTGCGCTGGTATTGCTATCATTACAACTAAGAAAATCGCCCAATTCCCGGGCCCATCCAGTATGAATGCACGCAATTTTTCATTCTGCATAGCACTATTTTGATATATCACAAATATTACAGCCAAAACGGTAACAAGATATGAACACTTGTGACCTACGGATGAAGACATCGTATACTAGACCCATAATCTCGTTGTAGGGGTACATTCAAGATGTTGCTATATAGCCTGTCTCTTAGAAGATCTTAGGTATAACCAGACACCATATATCTCACTAGGTACTATTACCCACAGTTTAGAGTCTACTGTCCCTCTCTTGACAATTTCCCTAAACGATCAGCGAGCCGTATGCAGGTATTTGTAAAATGGTCCCGATATCGATAAATTCAAACCCGAACCAATATAAATTGATAAAATCAGAAAAACTCATACAGAAAACTGCCCGTGTATACGTCTATTGCGAGTCTGGCTTTGAAGAACGAATATGCATGCTCGAATCGTGCATGGCTATGGGACCTGTTCAACGCAGTTCGAAGTATTAGGCGTTGGAGAATATGTGTTGCTCTGAGGTTGGCGTTCCCAAACCAGCAGTGAACGACCAAGCGATCGAATGCGGCGGAATACCAAGACGTGCGACACGAGCTCCAAACTCCATCAAGCCAGTCGTGATGTCTCTATAAGCCGCGGACAGGCCCAATACACGACCTGCATTACCCACGATATCTGAACGACTACACGATCAATAGCCAGCAGGTGGCACCCGGTTTCCGGCACAATTCGCCATGGCATCAAGCTACAACATAGAACCTCAGCCCACGTAGGTTTATTTCTATCATGAAAACGCGTATAAATCCCAGCACGCACGACTGACTCGAATGACTATAGTGGCAAGGTCCTCCTCAAAACATCCGCCGGCGACGTCCAAATCGAACTCTGGACGAAAGAATGTCCTCTCGCTTGTCGCAACTTTCTCCAGCTCTGCCTCGACGACTACTATGTCAACACGGTATTCCACCGCTTGGTTCCCGGCTTTATCATCCAGGGTGGTGATCCGACAGGGACAGGCCATGGCGGCGAAGCAATCTACGATGGTGGGCTATTCGCCGACGAATTTAATTCACGATTACGTTTTAATCGGCGTGGGTTGGTCGGGATGGCGAATAGTGGACGAAAAGATGATAACGGGTCACAGTTTTTCTTCACTCTTGGGGAGACGCCGGAATTAACGGGGAAGAATACAATGTTTGGACGGGTCGTGGGTGATACTTTGTACAATGTTATGAAGATGGGTCAGCTAGAGTTAGAAGAAGGGGGAACCGAACGACCATTGTACCCGCCGAAGATCCTGGGTAGTGAGATTTTGGTGAATCCGTTCACGGAGATGAAGAAGAGGGAGGTAAAGGTATCCACTGCTGGGAAGGAGGAGAAGAAGGTTGTGAAAAAGAAGAAACCAAAGGGCAAGCAGATGCTGTCATTTGCTGATGGAGAAGAGGAGGAACCCGCACCGGTGATAACAAAGAAAAAGTTCGATCCAAGATTCGTTTCAAAGCCTCTAGATGTCGACGATCTTCCCACAGTCGAACCTAAATTAAAAGCAAAAGCGCTAGAATCGATACAGGAACCTATACCAGAATCCGAACCAGTAATACCGAAGGCGAAATCCTCTAAAAAATCCACCCGGCGCTCGTCCCGCTCAGCATCTCCCTCGCGGTCAATTGAGCCAGAAAAGAGCGAGCTTGACTCCATGCAAGAAAAGATCGAGGCTGTTCGAGCATCCCTTAAGCGACGGGCAACCCCACCACCCGAAGAAAAACCGAAATCAAAGCAAAGCTCTCTTCTCGCTCTCCAGACCTCCATGTTGCCGCCTACATCGATTCCGGCTCGGAAGCGCAAACGAGGCGCAAACAATATCGATACAACCTATGAAAATAATCTTCTTGACGCCATGTTTAAATTCAAATCGAAGCTCGTAGACGCCGCCAAAAACACCTCACAAGAGGATGAACCCATTGATATCATGGATCTGGACAACGACGCCAAGGCTCGTGAAAGCGGTGGTATAGATCCTGATGCAGACGAACAGAATGTGTGCGACTTGCACTTCATACCGAATTGTAAATCGTGTAATTGGCATGACACTGCTGAGGGGCAGGAAGAAGAAGAGAACGACGCTTCGTGGATGTCGCACAAACTGACATTTGAGAGAGATCGGATGGGTAAAGATTTAACCTGGAAGAGGAAGAACGAGGAAGAACTGGTGGTGATTGATACAAGGGAGAAGACAAAGGATGTTTTGCAAGATGAAAGGCGGAAAAAGGACGAGCGGAGGGATAGGGGTGGTAGGACCTCGGCTTTTCGGCCTGATGGGCATCATAGGAGTAATAGAGACAGAGATCGAGAAAGAGATCGGGATAAGCGGGGCGCGGATAGGGACAGGTGGTAAGCTAAGATGTCGAATCAGACATATCAGCACAGTAGTGACAAGCAAAATCTTTTTTTTTATTGTCATGAGCAAGAGTACCTTTTAATCTTAATTTGTACATTAGTAATATACCCAAAATGCATTTGCAGCTCTAGATACTGCCTGTATTACGAGCATGTCTTAATTACCCTAGGATGGAGACAATATACAATTCCCACATGCGAAACTCGTCTAACGTGGCCGATTTCCCCAAGCCTTCTTAAATAGGCCAGCGATTTCTTTTGCGGCCTCCTCCTTCCCGACTTTCTGCCGCAAAAACACCTCCAGATCGTTCCAAAACTCTTCTCCTTCTAAAACATTGACCACATTCCCAACATCACTATCAATATCCATCTTTACCACGTCGTCTGCAGTCTCTACAGTTTCTGCCACGGCTGCTACAGCCGCAGTATCCGGCGGTGGCGCCGGCCCAGCAGCACTGTAGCCACCCGTGACCATAACGCTGATAGTAACCTCCCCGCCGTCCTCCACCACCTCACCTAGTGTCTTCGAATCACCCAAAATCTTCCCTTTGATCATTAACCGGATTTTATCTGCCGGAACACCAGTTTTCGAACCAACGATAACCTTGATGGCCTGTATCGTTGATGTTAAGGGCGTATTTTCCAGCGTTTCGTTGATGAACTGCGGAGGGCGGAGGGTTTTCAAGTGGACGGTTGCGGACGGTGGGGTGGATTCGTCGCGAGGTTTAGGTGGCTTGGCCATGGTGAGCGAAAGTTTAGGAAGGGTGAACTAATACGAGGGACATGATTAGTATATTGTGCGCTCTTTGGTATGGATTGTTATACGCTGGTATTCGCATCATTTTGAGAGGGCAAATCATTGCTGATGGTGGGGTGTGTCGGGGGGGAGACACATACCAGCGACCTTGCGGGCAGCTTTCGCGGATCTTCGACATGGTCTGGAGATATGGAGATTGGTTTGGACGACAGACTTATGAGTGTCGACTTGGCGAAGTCGATTTCTGATACTTTTGCGGCCATGATGGGTGGGTGATTAGAGTGTCGCGATGGTCGTGGCGATGATGGCGGGGTGAAGTAGGATGTTGGAGCTATTGTTCATAGCTTTTGGTCTCGCTGACGTCGCTTTGGCGCAACACACAATTTCCAGCGAAACATCGTGGTGAGGACTAATGGGGAACTACAATTCTAGGGTATAGAATTTGTTTAGAGAGCACTCTACTTCGGGTGTATGTACTTTCATGATAATAACTATAATACATGACGAATTGAACTTTTGAGAGTTGTCGATAAATAAGTACATCTATTACGCCGAAAGGTGACCCCAAACCAGGCGGGAAAAAAAAAGGATGATGAGAGTGGAGATATTTCCATACAGCGGAGGCTTATGTTTTCAAAATAGAATATTCACAGGGTAGAATGAGAGGAAAGCGGATGGAAGGGTGTGGGAGGGGGAAGACTCATCAACTCCATGAATATAGACATCCAACAATTACAAGCTATTGGGAAATATGTCGCAAGGCACTTCATGTAAATGCTAAGGGTAAAAGAGAGAACCATGAGGCTACGAGTTCACAAAGATTTAATCTTTCAGAACATGCCTCCCATGCCACCTCCCATACCGCCGCCCATACCACCGCCCATGCCGCCAGGAGGGGTCTTCTCCTCTGGAGCATCGACGATCGCAACTTCAGAAGTAGCGAGTAAGGAAGCAACACCAGATGCATCAACAAGACCGGTTCGGACAACCTTGAAGGGGTCAATAATACCAGCAGAAATCATATCAGTGTATTCTCCCTTGGCAGCATCGTACCCGGCATTGAAATTGGGGTCGGCAATCACCCTGGCGACAACAACACTACCCTCCTCACCAGCGTTCTCAACGATTGTCCTGGCGGGGCGGGTGATAGCGGTCTTGACAATGTTGATGCCAAGGGTCTGGTCTGGGTTAGCACCCTTCAGATCGCTGAGGACAGCAATGGATTTGAGAAGGGCGGTGCCACCACCAGGGACGATACCCTCCTCAACGGCAGCACGAGTGGCGTTCAGAGCATCGACCACACGATCCTTCTTCTCGCCGACCTCAACCTCGCTGGAGCCGCCAACCTTGATGATGGCAACACCACCCTGAAGCTTAGCGAGACGCTCCTGGAGCTTCTCCTTCTCGTACTCAGATGTGCCGGCGTCAGCAATAACGCCACGGATCTGTTCACTTCTCTGGGCGATAGCATCAGCAGTACCTTCGCCATTCAAAATGATAGTATCCTCCTTAGTGATAGTGATGCTGCCAGTAGATCCGAGCATATCTGGAGTGAGCTTGTCAAGCTTGACGTCAAGCTCCTCGGTAAAGACAATACCATTGGTTAAGACAGCAATATCGCCGAGAATGTTCTTGCGATTATCACCGAATCCAGGAGCCTTGACTGCAGCAACCTGAAGCTGGCCACGGAGCTTGTTGAGGATGCAGACGGCCAGAGCCTCGCCATCAATGTCTTCGGCGATGATGACGAGAGGTCGGCGCATCTGGGTGGAGATTTCAAGGGCTGGGATGATGTCCTGGACGGCAGAGATTTTCTTCTCGGACAGGAGGATGAGTGGCTTCTCAAATTCGACTTTCTGGGACTTGGCGTCGGTCATGAAGTAGGGCGAGATATATCCTCGGTCAAACTTCATACCCTCGGTGACCTCTAGTTCATCCTCGATGGTTTTGCCTTCCTTGACAGTAATAACACCTTCCTTTCCAACTTTCTCCATGGCACTGGCAATCAATTTTCCAATGTGGTGGTCACCGTTGGCGGAGATAGTAGCAACCTGAGCGATTTCAGCAGAGGTAGTGATTTCTCTCTTGTTCTCCTGGATGTACTTAATGGCGGCCTCAACAGCAGCCTGCGTTCCTCTCCTCAAGTCCAGAGGGTTGCAGCCGGAGGCTACATTCTTTGCAGTTTCGGTGAAAATATAACGAGCGAGGACGGTGGCAGTGGTGGTACCGTCACCAGCAATTTCGTTGGTCTTGTTGGCAACATCTTGGAGCAGACGAGCACCGAGGTTTGCGAAGGGGTCTTTTAATGTGATTGCCTTTGCGACAGTGACACCATCCTTGGTAATCTAGAAAAGATTTTTTTGATCAGATATCCGTAGCCCGACTTTAGTGAAAATTTTGATAGACTACCTTTGGGCTGCCATATGGAGATTCTATCAGGACGTTCCGTCCCTTAGGTCCTAATGTAACAGCGACAGCCTTTGCCAAAGTCTCAACTCCCTCGAGAAGCGAGGCTCGGGCCTCGATTCCGAACTTCAAATCCTATAGAAAAGAAAGTTTTGCATGATTAGCCAAATAAAAGCACGATCCTAGGAACAAAAAACCAATTGATTGAGCGACGAATCGGTACCTTGTGCGCATATCTCTTCTGCTGCAAGCTTGGTTGGACGGCAGCAAGTTGACGAAGCCTTCCCGTGGCTCCGGACCTGAGGGATGATCTTGCAGTGGATGCAAGAGCTCGATGCATGGTGGCGACGGAGGACACGGAAAAATTAAAATATAAAATTTATGTATAATCCTTAAAGGAAGCGAAACAAAACGTCAGAACGGAAGATGAAAAATGCTATTTTGGACAAACGCAGGCAGGCAGACAAGCACAAGGGTATCTGCGAAGAGAAGCGTTCAACTGAAAGAAAAAGTTGAGACGAGGGAGAGGGAAGGAAGGAAGAAGATTTTGTGGAGAGAAATTTCGATAGCTCGTGGAACATCGCAGAAACAGAGGAAAAGAAAAAAAAAATTCGAGGGTTGCAAATCGGGAAGGGGAGGGAGCTGTGTTGTGGGTGTTGCGGGTGTGGTTGACGGACAGAGAACATAACATGTGTTTGTCTATCGTAAATTGCCTATCGCGGACAAGGCGGTAACGGCGCTTGAGCTCAACACAAGCCCAACACAAGCCCAACACAGCTCACTCGGACATGTGGGAAGCTTGCTGTGGGAGCTCGATCGGATGGGATATATCCGGATATACAAAGCACGGATGCTGTCAGTCGTCAGCTTCTACTGTGGAAAACAAGCATCTTCAAGCCTCTCGACAAGCGATATGATATAATATGAGATATGATATGACACAGACTTCGCGGCTGATAGCGCTACCCGAGCTGGTTCTGGGTGGCCTGGTCTGGTGGTCAGCTCGAAGGCAGCGGCTGGGGGACGTCATCCGAGGAATATGCAGCATCCTAAAAAGCTACCTGGCCAAAGTACCAACTTTTCCTTCTTTCAGGTGGGGCCCGCAGCAACGCCAAAACTTTGCGGTCAGTCGTCGTTCGACCAGCTTCTTTTGTACCCCCTAACCACACCACACACCACACCTCACCCCACCACTGCCACTGCCACCGCTACCGTTCATCCGTCCCTGCTCTGCCATCGACTTCAACAAAACAAAAAAATAAAATATAAAAAACTCTTCTCTGCAGGTTCGTCCCCGCCAGAATCATATTTATCCTGCTGCTGTGGTGCATAAATAGACCGGCGACGCCCTCAGCTCATCCCACCCTCTCCTTCCGAAGCTCTCGTTCTCTGACAACAGCCCCTCATCGTCATCATCATCAAGCTAACCTGGAATTAATCCTGTCACGCTCAGATTCAATACCCCTACTTTCACGCCCGTCTCCTCATAAAACTATCCACAATGGTGAGGTTTCTTGAATACAATTATTCGATCTAAAATGTTTGTCTGCTAACAGTCCCGTGTAGTCTCGTTCAGGGTGAGTGGTTCTGCTCATGCCCACAGCCACAGAGCCCCGCACTTTCGCTCCTCTCAATCGAACAGACCAGTATTCATGGCTAATCAACGCATACCTATATCCCGAGTTTAGTGTCGGAATTTCGAATGATTGCGTCTCAAAGTACGATGAACTCAAGTTAGGAAAGAAACTCAAATACATCATCTACGGCCTGAATCAAACTTTCAGCCAAATAGTCGTCCTGAAAGAACAGGCGGCCGAACCCGGATTGTCACCGGAGGAGGAGTACGAAAATTTTATTGCAGAACTCCCTGAAACTGATTGTAGATGGGCGGTTTACGATTTCAAGTATTCGACACCTGATGGAGAACGGTAAGCCGCAAGGAATATATCGCGTCTAGGCTGCGAGTCGACTGACAGTTCCCGTAGAGCCAAGATTTGCTTCTTTTCTTGGTCGCCTGATGATGCTAAGGTGAAGGTATGACATCCAGTCTTTCTTTAACAAAAAATATCTCGCAAGCATTTCTGACAGATGGACAAACTTTTCTCAGAGCAAAATGACATACGCGTCTTCTAAAGATACCCTGCGTCGTTCTCTCGCGGGTCTTGGGGCTGAGATCCAGGGAACTGATTTCTCGGAGGTTGCCTTCGAAACAGTTCTCGAGAAAGTCGGCAAGCGCTAGTGAACGGGCACCTGCTTGGTTCACCGGTCGGGATGGAAATCGGCTACCAGAAGCTCCTTCAGATACGAGAATTTTATCTTCCGCCTTTCATTGCGGTGTGGGACTCGTTCCTTTTAGATGAATTACCTGGATGACTTCAAATTCACTAACCACCCTTACCTACTCGTATACCATTTCTTTTACGACTGTTATCTTTCGTGAGGCGCCTTTTGATACAGAAAGAACTTTTTTTCACTCCGAGGGGTTGATTCTATCTTTTCGGACGAGATACATTTCTGCCAGCTGTCGTTTCTTTTTTTTTCTCTGCCTTCGAGGTCTGTGGATACTTGATGATGCGCATACCAATTTCTCTAGAAAACAAAACCTCCCTACTAAGTGATATAGCCCATGGGGCAAAGACCGCAATCTACCGGCGCGAAAAATATCTCGGGCTGTTGCTAGCAAAGGATTTGTGTCCTGACATCTCCGAGAGCTCGCATGTGATGTAGGAACCGAATGTGTTTGATAAGCGGGGCATCCGCCGTGCTGTAGAAGACGGAAAAGAGGGAGGAGAGACCGTTGATACACGCGGGCGACGGGGCGTTCGAGAAGAGTCTTCCGGGGATTTTTCCTTATTTTATGTGACCATTTATTTTTAGAGTGGTGAGAGCGAGAGCCATGCGAGCGAGGGAGAGAGGGAGAGAGGGAGAATGATATCGAGCAACAACAACAAGCGACCGTCTGCCCCAAAAAGCCGGCCAGCAACAACCAACCTCCAAATTTTTCCCCTTCAATCTCTCTCCTTCTTCCAATCCACCCTCATCAGAATACTTCAACGCCCAACCGCCTCTGACGTCTGTCGACAACAATCCTGAAAATTGCACCAAAACGCTCGCCCTTCATCGCTTTTTTCATACAAGGTAAAATTTTGCGTAAATCACATACCCGCGACATCACTATCCTTTTTTTCGGTCATTTTGAGGCCCGCCTTTGGAGCTTTCCTCTGGCGATAAGTGGATGGCATGGACACAAAGCGGTTGGATGTTTGTTTTTGCAGTCCATCCGTGACATGTCAACCAAAAAATTTCGGCCTACGTCCCGCAACCCGAGTCCTTCCTGGCTACCCACGTATACACAGGCTAACATGTTTCCCCCCCGAAAAAAAGTAGTTGAACAAAAAGGATTCTTTTCACTATTCTCTAAAATCACACTCTTAAAATGACCGGCAAAGGAAAGTCTTTGGGTGGGAAGTCTGGCGGAAAGGCCGGCGGGGATCTTTCTGGCCATAAGACACAAATCTCGCATTCGCAACGAGCTGGTCTGCAGGTACGGCCTTCTCAATCCGACCGAAATAGTTTTTTTTTTTTATAGTTTTGTTATATTTTCCTTTCTTTTTCTCCCGGGTTCCAGGGAAGTCTCGCTCGTAGACGGTTCTTTCCAACGCCGGTTGTTCGCATGCGACTTCGGACCCACCAATCACGCTTCGTCCGCCCTAACAGCGAAACAACTCATGCCTGCTCCCCCACAACTTTGCTCCGTCCGATATATACAGCAGATCTTGTTTTATTTCCATTTTTCTGTTCGCCATTTACTCGGAATCAGTGTGCTCACTAAGCTTGTCCCGTTCGCGATAGTTCCCATGCGGTCGTGTCAAGCGTTTCCTCAAGAGAGATACCCAAGGTCGCATGAGAGTTGGGGCTAAAGGTAGGATCTAGAACCAAGTTTCGCGCCTTGAGTTCCATCAATACTAACGAGAATATTGCTGCCACTTAGCCGCTGTATACGTCACTGCCGTTCTAGAGTATCTCACAGCTGAGGTTCTCGAGCTCGCCGGGGTAAGATAAGCTCCAATTTTGATATTTTTTGCTCGACTCTCGTTGACTTATATATTCATCGATACAGAACGCTGCGAAGGATCTAAAGGTCAAGCGTATCACTCCTCGCCACTTGCAGCTTGCCATTCGCGGAGACGAGGAGCTCGATACACTCATTAGAGCTACTATTGCTAATGGTGGTGTCCTTCCGCACATCAACAGAGCTCTGCTGCTCAAAGTCGAGAAGAAGAAGAAGAACGCCCCTGCCGGTTCCTCTTGATATCGGTTCGCGTTTGCTCTTTACGTACGAACACACCTTATTTTTGAAGACCCCTTTCATTTACGTTTGGACTTCATTCGACTCTACATCACAGATACCCGCAAAGACTCTTCTTTTTATTTATTGGTTTTTGGAAATTCATGAATACGATCCGCTCTCCTTTTTGTACACTCCATCATCTCCTCTTCATACAGCAGCATACTTGGGGCTTCTTCTTGCCTTAGAACTCACAGCAAAATGCTGCATATCTCCCTTATGAACAAATAACCTCTCTTCTCATCGAGCGCCTTCATCTGAGTTTCTAGAGGGTTTTGCTGTCAAACTTACCCTTGCATACCTCTTTTTCGTATGATCGTGTGGTCTGTGCTCCTCTGTTTTTTTCTTTCCTTTTTTTTTGTAATCCTGGGAACCATGTGCTTTATCAGCTCTTCGTCTTTTCTTCTTTACGGGTAGCGGGAATCTTTTTTTTTCTCTTTCTTTTTATACTGTGTGATTTTATTCTCAAGGGGGGATTTTGCTATCAAGTCCTGTTTTACGAATGTACTAGAAGGGGAGGGTGAAGTGAGGCACAATAAAATGACAAAAAACAGTATTCTGTACCCTGATTTAATATTGTGTTTGGTGATTGAAATATTCTTCTTTAAGGGTGGAACTACGACAGTGTGGATTGTATGACTGTCCCCCGATGCTATTTCTCACACATACGGAGCGATTGAAATGTGAGCTATTTGGGAACAAAAAGAATGATGTAGTGATTATCGATCGTCAATGGCAAAGTGCTTCATACTGGGACATTCTCAACAAAACTTCCTGGATATCGTGAGATAGTATCCCTTTATACGTAAGCTACCTTTCTCGCCCTCACATAAGCGAAGGTCAATGGGTCTTATCAGATCCCCCCCCGGAAGTCACGGGAGGCTCTGGGCATCAGGAAGGGAATTCCATCCCGGGGCTCGACTTTTTTTTCCCATGATATCGAAAGCAAGAAGGATGGTAGTTTATCTTGCCTTGCATATATGCGAGGGCAGCAGGTTCCTTCCGATGCATATCTGCATATTCAGGTATCACAGAAGTTTCGGGGAGCATTCTACTCGGACAAAAGGAATAACACAGAAAAGAGATAAAGAAATTATCGGAGAAGCTATTATCATGTGACATTGATCAGAGCTACAAGGGGGAGTAGCTTCAGCTTAACTTAAAGGCTTTCCTGTTGGCACCGGGGGGCGGGTGTGGGAATGGACGAGCAAGGCCGCGCAAGGGCGTTTTCCTTTTAAATTTCGCTCTCGGGTTGGAATGATGTGAGTGGATATCTCGATTATCGGAAGCTAAGGAAGGAAGGAACCATGCCCTAACTAAATGTTGGTTGTCTCTTGCTTGCAGCTTGCAGCTCGCCTAGGAGCGAGATACGATTGGTAACTACCGTTTGGGAACGGAAGATCAGTAGCTGGAAGCCGGTAGCTGGGTCAGAGAGCTTTAAGAGTGGTTCTCCTTTGCTATACCCTGGCCTGGCTGGCTGTGGGTTCTCGTTGACACCATCTTTTTTTTGTTTATTTATCTGGTAAAATACTCGGTATTTTACTCCAGTATTCTATTAGATTTATCGAAGGAGGAACTGGGCTAGACATTGAGTCCGATATAATTGGCGAGAAATGCAATCAAGCTGCATTCGGGTGTCCGATAAATTCTTTCGAGCGTCCGGCTGACCGCAGGCGCGGGAAAGCAAGACCAGCAGCATTGGATTGGCTGATATGCGACGTTCTGGACTGTTGATAACCCGATTGCTCGTCATCGAATAGATCGGGCAGGGGTGGGAGAGTCAGGGAACAGTGCAGACGGGAACAGTTTTTATATCACGACATTAGTTCAACATTCTCTCCCTTGTAAAGAAGAAGAACCAGCCAACCGTGAAGAAGCCCCGTCTGGAAGCTAGGAAATTTAGCCCAGAGCTGACAGGTCTAATCAAAATTTCCCTTCCCTTCCCTTCCTGCCGTAGATGGCTGATCTTAGCCCAGAACATTCCAAGATAGCATAGCTATCACCAGTGTGAACCCTTTTTTCGCCCAGATCCGCAGCCAATTGCATGCATGAGCTCTGGTGAAAGCTTCCAAAGTTCCCGCTCCCGCGCAAGCCCCGAAATCAGGGAAACCGAGCTAACGGGATGATAGGATACCTCGCCTTTTTGCCATGTTTCTGGGCATGTAGTATCTTCTAGTCATCTGTGCCGAAATGAAACTACTTGTTTTTTTTTTTTTTTTGGTTTGCACGAGATGTTCCTTGTGTACCCCTTAATCATGTTGTTACGGGCACTTTGATTTTGAGCACTTTTTTCCTTTCTTGGGTCCTAATTAATCTGTTGCTGGGTGGTAAAAAAAAACATAGGGATGAGTTTTAACAAGAGAGCGAAAAAAAAACTAAAAGAATAATTCTGAGGCTAAGCTAAATTCTCATATGCTTAGCAAAAATACGATTTCGGGCGGTAGATGCATTTCCAGCCAGGTGCGTCGATGCCGAATGACACAGATGGCTTGTCCATCTGCAACTGCGCGGTTTCATTCGTCCGACTATTTCCATATATCCCGTCCGTAATAACGAAACGTGAGATAAATTAGAAAGGAAAGCCGTCAAAATGCATCAGCCTCTCCGTGCCGACTGCCTCAAATTTCCCTTTTGGCTGGGTCGACAAGGTCTAGTGAAAAGGAATAGACGGTCCCGCGTGAGTGAAGTGATCAAGGTCCATCCACCGTCATTGGAGTGTTTGAGAAACGGGATAAGACATGACCTGGAGCTAAGAGTTCCCCATTTTAGCTTCAAAAAAAAAAAGGAAGATGCATCCATCAGTTTCCCCTTTTAAGCTTGCGAGCTTGGCCTGGCGGGATCGCTCCATGTTGTACGTATGACATGTCCCGTATTCGAGGAACCTTGGTGCTACGATTCAGAAGACGATTGAAATATCGACCCGAATGATCGCCATGATGTTACGCCGCAGCTTGCTTTTCCCCTTTGTGTGAGATCCTCTTCTTCCGCATTGAAATAGTGATGGCCCGCTTTGTTTCGCCGTCGACATTCTTCTCTTTGACCCAAAAATCCATCTGACCCAGCCATCGTTATTAGACATTGTTGGTGGGTCCCCACATAGGATAGTCCGTGGTGTCCAGCGACACGGATCGAAGAGAGAGGCGAGAGAGGCTCAGACCAACAAGAGGATTCATATCCATTCGATTGGAGAAGAAAGGTGCAGGTTGAATGTGAAGCACGACCGGGTAGGGTTCTCCTGAATTAAAGGCCAAGCTTTTCCCGAACATGCAGCCTGAGATTTTTTTGTGATGGTTCTTTCGTAATTTCTTTCTTTTTTTTTCTTTTCTTTCTCGCCTGCCTACCTCATTTAACTTGAGTTCGAATTTTAAGGTCGATACCTGCAATATTAGCTATATACCTTATTTAGTCGAGGGTTCCCGCTCAATACCATATTAGAGAAGGGGGTGGGACGTCCTTGCATCGCCTCGCCATCTTTCTTGCCGCCCTTTATATCCCCTCCTAACCTCCAACTTCCTTGCACCTTCTATCCACTTTCTTTAGTTACCTTTTTTCTTCTTCTTGTATCTTCATCGCCGTCGCTGTCGTCCCTTTCGCTCGTTCAGGTCATCATACCCGTATATATACGCACTTTTGCTCGCCAGTTTAATTTCGCCTATCAGATTCAGGTACGTTGGTTGTGATTTGATATTAGCCTCTCGCCTCGATCAACGGGCATATTACCACTTTCCGCCCTGTCCTTCTACACCTCATCACCATCGTGACCTTGACATTTTCCGGACTACTAGCAACAGCGGAGGATATGCCCTCATGATATAAGCAAAGTGTGTCCATAGTGATTGCTAGCTTGTTATTTGACGAGAGTGTATCTTGCCGGTTGCTGATAAAATAGGTTGCTATTTTTTTTTTTTTTTTTTTTTTTTTTGGCAACCAAATCGTTTATTGCACTTTCCCTGCGCCAACATCTCCTGTCAAATTTCTCCTCCTCCGCCCCAACTACCATCATCTTCTCCCGCCAACACCATCCTAAAACCTTTCTCCCTTCGACTACCTGACCTGTTCACTCGAGTGTAACCTGTATTCGCTTTTGTATTGGCATTTTTCTGCTCTAGAAACTTGCCCTGATCACTGGTGGGTCGACGCCGACTAGACACCAGTGCATCCCCATAGACGGCTCATATTATCACGAGGAAGGTCCCGCTAACTTGGTGTCGTCATATCAGGCACCTCAAACTTTTGAACCTCTCGGCTTTATCTACTCAGGTCGACTGACGCTGATTGCCGCCTGAAGTTCTCGGAGGGAAAAGTGGTGTATCGCTCAAGCTCGCCGTTACCCCGACTTACTACGCCTTTTCCACCGATTTTCCACTACGGTCTCATCTCAACTCGGATAAGACGGTAGACATAATCAGGCAGGACTTTCAAGTTCTGTTTTGAAGCAAGCAACCGAGAAATCCTAAGAATATTCGAGCATATGACGAGATAACGATATACACGCCGACCTTGAACGTTACGAGACCCACGCTGTTGACGACCTAACTTGTAGACGATATACTCCAAAGAATCTAAAGACTGGATCTCATAAATACCAAAAAGCAAACCAAAGCAATTTCCAACTCTTTTCATCTCCTTTGGAACTTTTTCTCGATTGGGTAATACACGAGCACGGAAATCTATAAACTTCGCCCGGCAAGCATTTGTGTTTTGTCGCTCCGGATCGTCTAAACTTGACTTTATAGATCGGTTTTCCTTCTAACGGCTTTATCGTATACCTGGGTCTCACTTCCGCATATTATTGTTGTATTTTATTTTTTTTTATACTTCTTCCCCGGCATAGTATATTTTTCTGCATATTTTCCGGTTTCCAGCAACTGCATATTGAAGGCTTTCGGGAGACGATACCTACCGCTCAAGATCTGACGACTTTAATACGAGAAACTCGCGATACTAAGTTCCGCTTTAACGACTGGTTCCTCGTCTTTTTCTTTCCTTCGAAATATCACGATCTACCATCTCGTTACATAAACCCCTCCTATATACACAGCATAACCTAGCATTTCTGTTTTTACCTGGCTTACGACAGTTTGGTTTTTTCAAGCATGGCCCATCCAGACGCCTATTACGAAATGGCGAATAGTCGTTCGCCGAACACACGACAACCCCAGGTGCAAACTTTGCATCGCCAGACATCTCGCCAGTTTGAACAATACGCACCCGCGAACACTGGCTTGTACACCGCGGAGGATCACGCTGCGAGATACGAGGCAGCAAGATACGACACTGCGAGGGTGGGAACCCGGTCCGTGAGCTATGGGTTCGATAATGCTACAGCGCAAACATGGAATCCTCAATCCTTCGGATCTGTGAACAACATGGGATCTCTGCCTGGTAGAGGAGTAAAAGGTGTAGCTAGGCAGAGAAGTGCACTACCTACGGTTAGGATTATAATCACACAAACAAAGGCATGTGTAATCATTCGCTGACATTTTGTTACAACATTTTAGACTTGGCTTGATAGCACAACGCTTCCTGGTGTGAACCTTGGAATGGGCGGTTTGCCTTTGGGGCCCCAAGCTTTGGGAGATACACGATCCGATGACGACGAACTGATCCCAACGGCGATTGTCATTAAGAATATTCCTTTCGCCGTTAAAAAGGAGCAACTCGTTCAGCTTATGACGGATCTTGATCTTCCACTACCTTACGCTTTTAACTATCATTTTGATAATGGTGTTTTCCGAGGTCTTGCTTTTGCAAATTTCACAACTGCTGAAGAAACAGCTGCTGTTATTAATGTATTGAATCACTTTGAGCTTCAAGGGCGAAAACTAAGGGTTGAGTATAAAAAAATGCTTCCGTTAGCTGAACGCGAGAGGATAGAGCGAGAGAAGAGAGAGCGAAGGGGTCAGCTTGAAGAACAGCACAGACCAAATGTTGGCCAACAACAGGCTCAGCAGCAGCAGCTCCAGCATCAATCTTCCATGCAAAGCCTTCTCCCTAGCCTTTCCCCCCGCCCAACCTCCTCATCCGCGCAGCTTCCAAAGCAAGGTATGTCGCTAACGGATATATATGGGCGAGAAGCTTATATGCCTAACAACACCTTGGAAGATCTAGAAATAGATTTAAATAACCCCCAAACTCTCCAATTTTATTCCCAACTTTTGTTATTCCGTGATGATATCACCCGAGAAGCTCTTATTTTTCCACCCACACTATCTCCTTCTCAGCGAAGGATAGTTCATACGCTCGCACACCACATGTCGCTTGCGCATGTCTCGAGAGGAACGGGTGAGAGCCGACAGGTTCAAGTGTTCCGCCACAGCCCCTCGGTCCAGAACATATCTCCTCCCAGCATACCAACCGTCATTCCGGTAGAATCCCAGCAACGGAGGACATTAGCTCGAGCTACGACTATGGATTTCAGTGAGACTAGAAGCGCGGATGGCGGTGTTGGAATATACTCCACGATTGGCAGACAGGGTGGGTTACTCGATATTCCAAGCTCTCCTTCCGGAAAGGATGCTCAAAGCAGAACCAATCTCCGAGCAGCAAAATCTTTCGCCGATTTGAGGTCATATACTCCTTCGCCGGTTCCTACCTCGGCTAGTTTCACCAATCATCTCAGCCAAAATGCTCTCAAGTATCAACAACAACAAGCAGCAGAATATACGAATGGGTCGTCGACAACACCTAGTCTGACCCCGACAGGCCCGAACAATATCAATAGCATCAATGAAGCGTTATTAGTGAACGGATTAGCGGGTGTATCGTTGGGTAGTGGTCTTGGAATCGGTAGCAATAGCTTGCGCGGAGATCCTCGTGATGCCCGTGGACTACTAGGCTCTGACGGTGGTATGCATGGCGCGATCGGTGGCCTTTCGCCATCCCAGACGACATCCACACGGAACTTCAGTATGACATCTTATGACGACCAGCGCGATAGGGGATCCCAGATCCTTCCATCCAGGCAGCCACGAGGCCCAGACTCTGAGAGGAGCGTGGGATTCGGCCGTGGAAGTGTACGACAGGCTGGCTTGCAGAATAGGCAGCAAAATAATGATCTCGATGGTCAACATCAGCAGCAGCAACAATCCGTTGAGATTACGGTGGAATGAACGTAAAGCAAAAAAATGGAGAAAGTTGATTGAAATGTTTTGTGTTTTTTTTTCTCTTTTTTTCTTTTAAAATACTTTTATATTTCTTCTTAGTATATGATGTGGATCTTTCGTTTCTATTTTTATATTCATTATAACTATAGCTAGTACCTTGCGTGCTTGTCACTTTCTATTTTATTTGGAAAAAAGGTCGAAAAGATAATCTCGTTCAACATGGCAGGCAAAACGTCGTGATACAATGGCGCTTCATGTTCCCTTATATATTTTATCTATGTAGCCCCTCTCGAAGTACTGTAGTTTAATACTGTTTATCTTCTCTCTCTCTCTTTTATTTCCCCAGATTGTTTTATTAAGGCCTAAATATCTTGTAAATGGCAGAATCCAAAGAAAATATAAAGTACCTATTAATTTGATGCAGGTTCCTACCCCAGCTTTGCAGTTTGCCGTTGCGGCTTAAACCCGTAATGTTTGACCTGCGCCTTATTTTACATTTTTCGTGACTCGCCAGACATCCCACCTGTTCTTCCTAGACAACATCACAGCTCCAGACACCTCCACAGCTCGCGACCACACCAATGGAGGTCATACAACCGAACGACGAGGTGCTGATACAGCTGCCCTCTCAAACTACCAAGCTGGTTAAAATCGTACCCGATTCGTACGTACTTTTGCAATCTTGCCTCTTCCAAGACCATGACCGTGCGAGTAGGATCGCTAACACCTGAGTGGGAAAAAACCCTGCAGAATCATCGGCTTGGGCAAATTCGGCGCATTCCCCGCCAATAGTCTCCTCGGACGTCCTTACTATCTCACGTGGAACATTCTCGACGGCGAAAACTTTGGTCTTGAACCAGTCCCCATATCTGAGCTCAACAGCGAAAAACTCGCCACCCACGCCACCGTCCCGGATACCGCCAAGTCATCCAATACGCATCAAAAGGCAACCGATAGCTCTACCGCCAGCGGAGTCGATAGTCCCGGCTTTGCGCTTGAAGATACGGCTATCGGCGTACAAGTTGGTGACGATGGCGAGGAAGACGACGAAGATGTCGCGCTGGATGCCGGGATGCTGCGGCAGGAGCTGGAGAAGGAGCAGAAGCTGTGGGAGAAAGAAATGAAGACCAATCGCGATATCCGGGACGACCAAACAGCGCAGTCGATGACATGGCAGGAAATCGAAAAGTTGAAGAAGAGCGGTGGTACAGGTAGTGGAAAGGTCTCTTGAACTACAATTCGCATTCTTTTTTTCTTCTTCTTGCGGTTTCTCCGTTTAGACGAGTTTATTGATTGGTTTTGATATCAATTAATGTTAAAAGGGAATTTTGTGCTAATACTTTTGACCGTTGTCTATGGGCAGGAAATTATTGCACGGCTGCTACAATCCCATGCGTACATTGACAAGAAGACTGCGTTCTCGCTGGCAAAATATACGAAACGAAAGACAAACAAGTACCTAAAGCGTATTCGGGTGATTCCAGCCGATATACCGAATTTCACCAACTATCAGCTTATTGAAAGGGAGCCGCTCAAGGTGCTGGAGATTAGAGATGAGGCTATGGGGCTGATGATGAACTGGGCAGATGTCAGATGGGGTGGGCGGTACCTCGTTATTGATGATACGGGTGGGCTAGTTATCGCTGCTATGGCTGAGAGGATGGGATTGTTGGCTGGTGATGATGCTAGAGCACCCAAGAAAATAACCAATGCGCGAAAGCGCAAGAGAGATGAGGCGGATGATGGGAAAGAGGAGAAGGAAGAAACCGAGGTTGCACTGGAGGACATTGGAGAGGCCAAAGTGCCGGAGACAGGTGAATCGACAGATGCTCAGAAGACGGTGCAGGATGAGCATCCATGGACTAGTACGGTTAAGCAAAAAAGCGGCTATGAACAAACCAAAGTTCCATCATCGAACACCATCACTGTTCTACACACGCAAGACCAGCCAAACCTCTCTCTCCTTCGGCCTTTTAATTTTGACACTACAAACCTCATAAATACGACTACCCATCCGCTATCCTCCCATTTACTGTCGCTCTCATTTCTCCAGTTGCTGTCCCCGGAGGCAGACACCACTCTTGAACGACCCGCCCCGATCCCCGACACTGTTTTGCGCACCATGAAGTCGGTTAAACGATCGAATTATCACCGTAAATGTCGTCGACAAGAACGGGTGTTGAATATTGTAGCATCCACCCGGCAAGGTGGCTTTGATGGTGCAATTATAGCAACAGGAATGGAGCTGAGTGGGGTTATTAACACGGTTGCACCTTTGCTTAAGGGAAGTGGGCAACTAGTAATATACTCACCATCCGTCGAACCACTTGCAGAAGTGGTAGACTGGTGCAGCACACTAAGAAGAAATGAGTACATGCGCATCCGAAAGGAAAGCGACGCGGTATTATTGGCCAGCGGTGGAAATCCGGCCGCGGGTAAACCGGAAACTCACGTTTTCGACCCAGATAATACGAACCCGGATATCGATCCGGATACTTTGCAGACCCTAAAATCACTACCAAAGCTCCCTGTACACACTCCAGACGAGTACTTCCCCATCAACCCAACGAATCTGCTGGCGCCAACTATTCATACCAGTCGAGTGAGGACATTTCAAGCGTTACCGGGCAGAACACACCCGTTGATGACAAGTAGAGGCGGTAGTGAAGGGTATGTAATGCATGCCACGAGAGTGTTCCCTATATTGGGGGGGAATGTGGAGGCCAGAGGCAAATTTGGGAGTAGAAAGAAGGCAATCGGGGGAGGGAAGAAGGAAAACGGAAAATCGAGAGAGGAGAGTACAATTTTGAACGAGAAGAAGGGGGAGGAGGATGAGGAGGAGGAAGAAGACGATGAGATGCTGGTTGACTAGACGTGAGATTGGTATGTTATTAGAGATAGATTATTATGCAAAGGACATTGTGTGGGGATGTGCATCTACACTGTAGGATATATCGAGATTTAGAATCGATTGGATGGCTGTAATTTTACGACTTCTGAGCCTAAAGTTATATAACTATAGATATATTATGATCTCGTTCGACTCCTAGGAAATGCGTAAAAATATTCATGGTCTAATATTGTTATCAACTACAAAAAAATTCCATGTAGGCTCTCGTTTCTGTCCCAGTTGTGATCTATGCTGAAACAATGTTCATTAAAAACGTAAACGCCGTTAACCTATTGGCGGTTGATACCTAGCAACTTAGCTCGTAGATATTGCGTCTGCAGTAATACTTTGGGTAAGTATACCGTATGCAAAAGTACAATTAAGAAACATAATGACGGAATAGAAACTTACGAGAATGCGGAAGTGGAAACCAGAACACCGGCCGGATCTTGGTTCACCCATGTGAACGCATCGCCTGTGATTGGGCAACCATAGATCCAACAGCCATAGCTACGATGAACATCCTGTCCGGTTGCTCGGTCGAAGAATGTCTCCGAATCTACAACGTAACTGAGCCAGTCTTTTACAAAAAGGGTCGAAATTAGTAATGGGGTTTTTTCACCCAAGGAACTTAGTTATATGAGAGTATTTAGAATCTGTAGAAGAACTTACTCTGTTGGTCAGCCAAGGCGAAGCACTGAAATCGAGCGTCTCCAATACTTCCGGCATCAATAACTCCGGTCTGGCCACGAGAATCGCAACCCCAGTTCGTGCCTTGTCCGTTTCCACCTTCGTAGACTAATGCCCACGAGGTAGTTAACCTTCGGGACCCACCAACGCAATCCCCGCAGGTTCCATCGCTCGGTTCCGACCTGTGATGGAACGTCACATCCTTCGGCGCATTCGAATCTTGGTCACCCAACCAGAATTGAGAGATGGCGCCCGTTAGTGGTCCGCCGCCAATACTGCTCACGGGGTCGCTATCGAAATTAGTGCCCATGATTTGTAACGAGGTATAAGTTGGCGGCGGGTGACACCAGAATCTATCCCACGCGCCGGATAACATTGTAGCCTGTTGTATCTGGCAGTATAGCGCCAGCAATGCGATTACGAGCTCACAGGTTTCCGCAAGAGCACCGATCGCTTGAAGGACGGGGATGGGTACAAATGCAAGGGGCGCAAGAAGTGCGCAAAAGCTCACAAAAGGGGCGGCGAGGATTTCGTCGACAAAGCTGCAGACGGCCTCTAGGGCCGGTTTGACCTGCGTGCAACCGGGCGAGTCTGTGTTGGAGTATATGATTGGGAATTGACAGGTGCCGGAATATTCGCCTGGTGTGCTGGTTTGCGCGAGGTGGACTCTGCCTTTGCGATGCCATGGGCCATTTACCTCGGTCGTGTCGATGCATTCGACGATGGGGTCAGCCCACCTGGCTGGATCGCCGCATTGTGTCTCGATGCTGACGGTTATTTTGACGCTTCCAGCTGACTCCCAGCGCTTTTCGACGAGCTGGTTGTTGGGTTCCCCTGCGGCGCTGGTGTGCCGTTTCTTACGCTTCATGGTTGGCATGGAGGTTTTAAATTCATAATTACAGTCTGTTGCGGTCAGAATGCCATTGACGGCGTCAAATGTGAAGGAAGTGCCGTTGTAGTAGCTGGCCTTAATGATGTGAGGATTGGACATGTCGACGTAGACGGTGTCATAGACCCAGTAGTCCAGGTTTCCGCTTATTTTGCGGGAGAAGAGTTGTATTTGGTTGATGTTGGTGATTGCTGTGGAGCTGTCGGTCGTACCGACCCACGAGTAAGAAACATCACCGCCGGTGTCATTTGTGTAGACCTGAGTGTCGAAAGCTCGAGGGGTGTTGCAAACTGTTGCTGTGCTATATGTCAGGCCAGTTGTTGTTGTGGATAATGTTTTTGAAGTAGTTGTTACTGGTGTTGTAGTCTTCGAAGAGGTGGTAGTAGTCTTTGAAGAGGTGGTAGCAGTGGTCTTCGAAGAGGAGGAGGAGGTGATGGTCTTTGAAGATGTGGTTGATGTTTTCGAAGAAGTAGTGGTGGGTTTTACCAAAGTAGTGATTGCTATTGAGTTGTAATAAATTAGCATAAATTATACTGTGAGGCTTGGAGGTGATCTATATAGAATTAAATTCAGGCGTAGATTACTTTTGGAAGAAGTTTTCAAAGTTGTAGATGAAGTTTTCGTTGTAGACGGAGGCTTTGTTGTAGATTTTGTAGTAGTCTTCGGCGTGGTCTTCGGCGTGGTCTTGGCGGTAGTTTTAGCGGTAGTTTTAGCGGTCGTCTTAGCAGTCGTTTTAGCAGTAGTTTTAGCAGTAGTTTTAGCAGTAGTTTTAGCAGTAGTTTTGATAGTGGTCTTTGGAGTAGTCTTCGGCGTGGTCTTTGGCGTAGTCTTGATGGTGGTTGCGGCTCTGCGTTGAAATTGTTGGATCTGCGGGTCGGCGTCCCGTTTGAGCAGATCGCGTTGGCTGCGTTGACCTCGTTGGCTGGCGACGGAGCCCTGCAGAACCGCCAGCGACAGCGACAGCAGCAGCAGCAGGAACTGTATCGACCAAACCATCCTTATTTTCTGCCAGTTACGTACCAGCCCAATGCTTAATTTCAATTAATGGCAACTTGGCGACAGAACTTGGATTTATACCCCACGCGCCATTTTAAAACCCTCGTTTTTTCCTTTCTATTTTTTTTCAGCCGCATGAAAGATAAAAATCCCATTGATCCATCGGGCGTAAATCCAGCGGCGTGATTCGCTGCATTTTTTTCTTTTGCCTCCGCAAAAAAAACCATAACTGTGGAGAACAATAGCGGTATAAAATGACAAATTGAAGTCTCTGTTCGTTTGTGGGATCATCTTATTGGCTGGAATCATCGCAGAGTCGCATTCTCGAACTCGACTATCTGAGCTTGGACACCTGATTAATTATTTAGTCCTTCCTGCAGCGAACTGCCTCGAAGTGCGCAGATATAGACGCATTAGCGCGAGGGCTAGAGCTCAAAGAGGTTTTTTTTCTTTCCGCGATAACAAGAGAGACTACGACGGTACTTTTTTAACAACCACGTGTGCGGTTTGACGTTTTAGCAATTGTTCAAAAGCACTGCCATCCGTCCTGGTTTCTAGTGCATGTGTGGTGGCGAAGTCTTCGCCAGAGATATAATAGCGATGTATATTAGTTTATCTTGTATGCATGGCGCGCTGGCAGGTTTGCGTTCACCATGATCGATGCTGTGGAAATCAAATGATAGACTGAAAAACAGAGCACTTTTGATAGTCATAGATACTTATAAATCGTATGATTATAATACAAATATCGAATGGTAGCGAAAGAGGTATCATGCTACCGCAAAACTACTCTATGATACAAGAAACGAAAATGCCTATTTGATCTTCTTCTGCTTGACGCCGTTTTGCGCCGATAGCTTTACGAACCCCTTGGTCTTCTTTGCCGGCTTGTCTTTCTTCTCGCTGGCGGTCTTTTTTGGCTTTTCTTTCTCGCCCTCATCCTTCGTTGGCTCATCCTCCTTCTTGGATTCCTTTTTACCCGCCTTGGAGGGGTCTGCGCGAGGATCGATACCCTTCTTTCGTTTGTATCTCTTCAAGCTCTTCTCGATAATCTTTGCATCCTCCTCGTCCTCAGACCACTGGAAGCCGTTTGCATCATTCTTCTCCTTCTCTTCTCTGCCTTCATCAATATCCATTGCCACAGTGTCTTCCTCGATCGTCTCCTCAAGGGCTGTGCTTGCGCTTCCCACCGGGCTCGAGCCCACCTTTCTGAACTTCGCCACGAAGAAACCATCCACATTATACTTGTGCGGATAATATCTCCTCGTCATCTTCATCTTCTCGTTGAAAGTCTTCCCTCTAAAGCTCGCGAAACCTTCCACCCCGAAGGTCAATCCTGTTTCCACCAGTTTCACGTTTGGCCGTTTCTTCAAGGCGTACTCCACAACGCCTTCATTTTCCTCCACTGTCACAGAACAAGTCGAGTATACAATGTAACCACCCGTTTTACTATTGTGGTCCACCGAATCGATCGCTGCGAGAAGTAACTGTTTCTGCAGATGCGGTAGCTTCAAAAAGTCCTTTTCCGTCTTGTTTGTTTTCACGCTAGCGTCCTTTGCAATGACACCTGTTCCCGAACACGGAGCATCCAAAAGTACCCTGTCGAACCCGCCAATGATCTTGGGGAACTCTCTGGCATCATAATTGCACACAATAGTGTTTTTCACGCCTAGTCTGTGGATGTTACCGATTAAACCTTTTGCACGAGTCTTGTTGGCATCATTGGCGAATATAGACCCTGTGTTCTTCATAAGTGCTGCCATATATGTCGTTTTACCACCGGGAGCGGCAGCCATATCCAGACACCGCTCGTTTTCTTGCGGCGCCAGTGCCATGACGGGGAGGAAGGAAGATGCTGCTTGTAGGATGTAGTGGCCGGCGAGGTATTCCGGTGTAGCACCTAGGGGAACCTGGGATTCGAAAACTTGCAGGCCAACTTTGGACCATTTGCCGATGGGTTCGAGCGTCACACCGCGGTTGATAAGGACTTGTGCAAGATCTCTCCTGTGTGTTCTTAGGGTGTTGGTACGGATTACTAGCGGACGAGGAGTTTCGTTTGCTTCGAAGAAGGAGAGGGCTTCCGATGGGGAGAAGAGGTGGAAGAGTTTCTCGGCGAGGTAAGGGCTGTACCCGTAATATGAAGATATGTCTGCGATGATCTGTTCAGTGTAGTCGGTCCGGGAGCGGCCTTCTTCGCAAAGGTTGGAGAAATCCTCGAGAACGCGGACAACGTCGTTAATGCGACTGCGAAGGACGGCGAGATCAGGTGCGAGTTTTGAAAGTTTTGAGGTTTCTTCTTCTTCATCATCGCCGGTAGCTGCACCGATAACGAAAGGTTTTACCTCGTCGGTACCAATGTTTGTAGCTATTTGGTCTTGCATTTCCGCTTCCGCTTCTTCGGCCTCACGAGCGATCTGGAGATCGAGTTTACGAGTGAGACCTGCAATGTTGGCGGCTGTGAGTTGCTCTTCAGCTTCAGAGCCAGAGAGGTCATCGTCAGAGAAAATCGGCCGGGTTTCGTCGTCACCAGAGTCGTAGACCGAGTTATCGGAATCGTCGTCAATATCTGGTTCGTCATTGTCGTCCAGTTCATCCTCGTCGTCGTCAGATGATCCCATAAAGTCCACGGCGTCGAGCTTTTCGTCTGCTACATCCCCACTGTCATTCTCCGACTCCCGTTCCTCCTCGTCGCTTTCTCCATCCGAGTCTAACGGTAGAGGAGCCTTTTTGCCATTGGTCTTGACATTGGTGGCAGCAGGTGTTACTGCTTTCTTCGCTGGTAGAGGAGCCGTAGATTTCGACTTTCTTCCATTGACCGGCGCAACAATCTTGGATTTCTTTTCAGGTACTACAGGCGCGGCCTTTGTCTTCTTGTTATCCTTTGCCCGCTTGGACGGCTTCGCATCGTCGAGGTCGTCGACTTTGCGCTTCTTGGCAAGATGTGGGTGGTAGGTCTCGATTGGGTCTGGAAGACCCTGCTTGTACTTTGAACGACCTTTACCCATCGCGGCGACAGCGTATGCGACTCTGGCGAACGGGATTTGAAGGTGGGTTGGTGAGAGTGCAGGGGAGGTGTGAGGATATCAAAAGTTGAAGCTCGAAAAGATTTGGATTCCAAAAAAAAATAAAATTTTTTGGCAGGCAGAGCAAAAGGCAACGCCAAAAAAAATGCCACATGCGCAACGCAACGCAACGCAACGCAACGCAATGATCGTTCGCGGGATCACCAGCGCAGGTTTCTTTTGCACATCAACTCGGATGGGAAGAACAGCTGATTGTTACGAGTCACCTGTGTCCTCTCTGGTTTTCAACATGATAGACGATATCTCAGTTCACTTGCATCTGTCTATGCTATTCAAACTCGTCAGATAGACAAATCACTAATCTACGAATACCAGCATTGGCTCCATCGATCTCGCTGTCTTATTTGTTGCCCTCACCCTCGCGGATGACGGCTTGCAAATCATACTCGAAAAGATACAGAAGCTACTAGCTGCTGCTAAATGGAACTGGAACCTATCTGGAACACCCTGTTTGCGAAAGCATTGCATGGAAAGGACGTTAAAGGGATGATGTTTTATGTTACGGCGTGGGATGCTAGAACCGCTAGTCTTGGCCGCGAGCCTACTAGTGGATCAAATTCCAAGGAAACTGGAGATTGGAAAGCCTTAGGTGATAAGATGGAAGAAGGGGAGGAAGGAAGAAGAGGCGAAGGACGAGTTGGATGAAGATATGGGTTTTTGACTGTTTCATTAGTTAATCTGAGCTGGACTTGGCGAGCAGACTGACTCGTATGTATACTATCGCCCCAATAGGAGCTGTATCTATGCGACTATTTATATATGCAGATATACTCGAAATGGATATCAATAATAAAGACAGATGGATGGAGGAGATATAAAACTGTCGAATGCCATGCAAAATGGCTGTGGCGCATGTTCGGGTTCGCCCCTGTCTAGTACGCGTCCGGTTGCGATTTAATTGGCCGGCGACAGGCAAGTTACGTATGCCCTGCATAATCCACCACATCGTGGACATCGAGGACATCGAATACATCGCATTGATCGGTATATTATTCTGGGGACCGTCTCCAGGGCCATCTCCAATCTGTCTCCTTCTTCATCCGACATCTATCTTTTTCTTTCTTACAATAGCACACTCGATCTGGGTGGCTACATAAATTAGTTTTGGTGGGATCAGGCTGTGCGCCCGAAAGTTGTGCGCCTGTCCGGGGTAATCGGTCTCGTTTGGTCGGCTGTCCGCAGCAGCTTCAAGATCAGGCAGAAGGCGGCAGAAAGAAGGAAGTTCAAAAGGAATACGATCAGAAAAGGGTTCCACTCGAACTTTTAGGTAGCACCTTTGGGCAGCAATTTTGGCGGCCGGGGCCAGCCTCGCAGACCAGCCTCGCAGCTTCGACTTCCCTCCGCAACACTTCCAGCTTCCTCCCTCTCCAACACCAACAACACCATCGTCATCACTATCACCACCACCACTACCACTACTACCATCGCCATCAATCAATCAACCAATCTCCAACTGCAACCTCATTCGCCTCCACCACCCTCATCCCGCTCAAATGGTGACGCTCGAACAGCCTCCCCACGGCGACGTCGGGAGTCCCTTCGACGGCCCGGGCGGCCTTCACTACCCTCCTCCCGGAACCACCTCTCCAATCCCACCCCAGCCGTCGCAAGGAGTGCCTCTGTCGCATCCGCATCCACCGACTGCTTTCAATCTGCAGCCGATACAAGACGCTCTCCCGGACCACAACCCGTACAGACAGCTCCAGAAGCAACGAACAGGCCACAGTGAAGGAAGCTACCCAGGTATGTTTTTATCACTATCACCTCGACTTCCATCATCCCTCCAGCTAACCTCTGTGTAACGTCCAGGGCAACCATCCTATCTATCCACCAGTGCCGGCGCAGCTTCACACTCTCCAGCCTCGTTGCAAACCCCGAATCAGTCGCATTCACCCGGTTACATTCCCTCGCCTGCTAGCAGCTACCATGCTTCTGCTCCCAGAAGTCACTCAGTTTCTTCAATAGGAACTGCATTCCCACAACCCCTGCCACCTGTCTCTACAGCTCAGGACGGTGTCTTTCAGATGGACGGTGAAAAGAAAAACCCGGCTGTTCCCTTTGCCACCGGTATACAAACCTCAGCGGCAGCACAGAATGCGTCGAATGCTGAATGGTGGGAGTCGCCAGCCTCGTCTCGTGATGCCTCACCAACACCTGGCGGACTCCAGACATCGCTGGAGGAGCAACTGGAGAATGAGTTTCACCGAGGTAGAGGTGCCATCGCAAACAATGCCAACCCGGGTGCTCAGCAGCCCCAGCAATTTCAACAACCTCTACAGCAGCCTATCCAGCAACCTATCCAGCAGCCTGTCGTCCAACCGCTGCATCAACAACCTCTGACGCAACCGCTCCAGCCAGCTTATTCACAACCGCCAATCGTGCAACGTACCGAATCGGATCTCTTCGGTCCCACTCCCACCACCACCACCACTAACGCCACCACAGATCCACAACTTCCACCTAAGCTACCCCGAAAAGAACTAGAACAGAGCCTCTTAGACATTGACGATAGACAGACCGGAACGGACAAGGAGCTGGCACCGGACCACAGCACGGCGCCGATACCAGTCTCCACAGAACCTACGGCGAACCCCCCGGCATCTATTCCCCCGGCGATACCGCAGGAGACCTACCAGATCAAACATGTTCGCTTTCTCAACCCGGCCACCAACAAGCTGGCTCAATCGTCGATACTCATTCAAAACGAGAATGGACCGTGTCCACTGATTGCTCTTGTCAATGTGCTCTCACTCTCCCGAGAAACGTTAGTTCTAGCAGAAGGACTCCGGATCCGCGAAACCCTCTCCTTAGAGTTACTCCTTAATGTGGTGTGCGAAGAGCTAGTTCTGACTGGCTCTTGGACAGGCGACCTATCCGAGCTCTTCAAGTTTCTAATGAACCTTCGCACGGGAATGAATGTCAACCCGAAATTCATCGCGGATGAAATTCTGGCGGACGACTTTTTGAGGAGTCGAAACATTCAAGAGAATCGACCGCTACCACAGCCAAAACCTGGTGACTTTGAACAGACCAGGGAGTTAGTACTCTACTCTGCCTTCAACATACCCCTCGTCCACGGATGGCTCCCCGCCCCGACCTCGCCCATGTTCCCAGTTTTAGTTCAGCACGCTAGAGACTTTGAGAAGGCTCAAGACCTGATAATACAGCAGCAGTTCATTCTCGAGAAGAGCTCTAGAGGAGAAACAGTATCCTCGGAAGACAGCGAGATTGTAGCCAAAGCGCATGAAATCCAAGAGTTCCTCGAATCAACAGGAACGCAGCTTACTTCGTATGGGTTAAACGTCCTGCAAAGTAAATTGACACCTGGAAGTTGGAGCATTTTCTTTAGGAATGATCACTTTAGTACTCTCTATAAGCATTCGAGAACCGGAGACCTCTACACTCTGGTCACAGACAGCGGTTACGCCTCTTACGAAGAGATTGTCTGGGAGAGCTTGGTGGACGGCTCAGGTAAAGGTGGTGAATATTTTTCAGGAGATTTCAGGCCGGTTGGCCATGGCCACGGCAGTGCCAACGTATCCCAACGACAATCCGGTACCGTTCTAGATCCAAACAGCGGCGATGGTGGATGGCAGCAGGTCCCAAATCGAAGGAGCAGCCGGCAGCAAGGTGCGGCAGCTCCAACAGGGCAAAGGCGTCAGGTGCAATCCTTGATACCTCCAGAGGCTCCCCCAATCGTTCCACCCGATACAACAACCGGCGATACGACCGATTTCGATCTGGCACTTGCGATACATTTGCAACAAGAAGAAGAGGAGCGAGCTGCCCGGATTCAGCAAAACCGAGCAAATCTTGACCCTTCGAGAATACAGAATCTTACAAGCGCAAATCAGCCTCCGGTAAGATCTCTGGTCTCATCGCAGCCGCCGCCGCCGACCACTAGGACACGCCCTCAGTCAAGTTCTAACTACCGACCCGCCCAGCCACCACGCCCTACAGGTCGACAAGCAGAGGAGCTAAGAGCTGCTGCAACCAGGAATAATACTCAACAAGAAGAAATTCCTCCCCCATACACGCCTGCAGACCCAAACCCCACCGCCTATACACCTGGTACTGATGCTCCAGGACCTGGCGGTCTCGCTCGCCATTCCTCGTTCCCTTTGCACAATACTTCGGGCGTCGGAAGCTTTTCTAGACCAGATCATTCAAGTGCATATTCGCAAATGAACAACTTGCACGGTCAGAGCTCAAGCTCTCAGTATCCGGGGGCAGGGAGAGGCAGGAGAACCAGCAGTCAGCATGTGAGCTCGCAGGAGGAAGACAAGAAATGCTCGATCATGTAGTACATGCGACGATTTCGACAGGTGTTTTGCCGCAAGCTTAAAGGGTGCTTTGGGGATACGAAGAGTGATGATGAGAAGGACTAGGACCTAGACTGCATTCTAATTACATTGTAAAGAACGCATGATATTGCATTTTTGTATTCTGTTTATAGTGTTTTTGTTTATTTGATGACGGATGGACAGGCTATTGTAGGAGTTTTAATAGGAGTCAACAGGCGTTTTTTTTCTCTGTCTTCTTTTATTGCTGTCTATGTACGAGTGGGCGAGTCTTGAGGCGTAAGGAAATAAAGTATTTTCTGCTAGACCCGTGGAAGCATAACCTGCCAAACTTGAATCTCCTTTTTATTTATCGATATACGTATACGATGATAGGATAGTACGCTTCTCTTTATTCCCTTTGAAAGATTCCCTCTCCGTTCATTTCGGGAAGAATATATAATTGGTTGCATGTACATTATTAACCAGGTATTGAAAGTATGTAAATTTGATATCTTTAGCAAGACTTATAAATACACTCTGTACAAAAATATTCTCACTAATCCCACCCATCGTCATCGTCGTCGGGTTTTATCGCCGAAGATTTTATAGAGCTCTGCCGCTCCTCCTTCTCCTCTTTTCTCCGCAACCTAAAATCGTTCACCTTGATCGCACCAACATCTACCAGTAATTTCTCCACATCTGCCACCGCACACTTCGCTCCACCCATACTCTTCAACGTGATAACTTGCTTTCTGATATCCGTATCCTTGTAGACTAGTATCGTGGGACAATTCTGCTCCGGGTAGCCTTCAATCGCCATATCGGCCCTCATCTCGCAAAACTTGACATCGGGGTACTTTCTCGCTGCCTCGCGCCACACTTCCGTCAGCAGCTTTGATTCCGTATTCGCATACGAGGCGGCAGAGAGGTGCACGAGGACATAGTACTGATTCGACGCATCAGTGATGTCCTTCGCATAGTCCGGTTTCTGGACCGGGTAGACGGTACCGTGCGGCGAGTTGTGGGATAACGTGGAAAGCTCCGCGAGGCGTTTCTGGCGGTAGGATTGCAGGAATTCTTCGTCCTCTTCGTCTTCGAGGTCGGAGAGGTCGGAGAGGTCTTTACCCTCCAGACGGTTCTCGTGGGCCAGGCGCGATGCTTCCAGGAGGGCTTCTTGGATTTTGGCGGTTGGGGATGGCGGTCGTTCGGGTATTATGCCATGTTTGCGGAGAATGTCGTTCCTGTATGGTACGTGCGAAAGAGGTCTGTCCTGTGCGGTGTCCGGGTGGGGAGCCCGGGTGGACCGGGGAGGTGGTGAGGTTAGCTATAGCTGTGGTGAGATGGGGATATGGAGGGGTATGTTTATGGTGGGGGGATTGTGGTACTAACCATTCGGTGTCGGCGTTTGGATTGTCGACGGGGACGTTCATTGGCATGTCCATTTTGTTTGTGTTTTTAGGATACTGATTGCGGTTTAGATATTAAGAGGTCAAGTTATTTGGTGTCTTTGTGATGATGATTGTTGAAGAGAGCTTGAGATGTTGGTGGTGGTGTAGTGGCGGGGCGGCGCTGGGTTTTTGAAGGTCGGCAGCTTGTTCGCTAGGCCAAAGTTGCACGCGCAAGCTCGACTTCCTGCCTAGAACCCATGACGACTGCAACAGAACCAAAGGACCAGTCTGATATTCAACTCGAAAATATATAAAAATACATAGAAAATTATTGAAACGGAACGCCCGAATGCCGAATATATAATATTAACCTGCCGCAACCTTCGAATGAAATGTAAATAAACTGATCCCTCGCTCCAAGTAGTACCCCCGCTGGGGGAAAATCCCTTTGTATGGTGTGTAGAAATATCCGCATTTGACCAAATTAGACACCTCAAAAAACCAATTAATAATCCATCCCATGCATCGTTGCAATCCGAATCCCTTCACCCCACGTGCTTGAGTACTCCTCTGTCTCTTCGTGGATTAACCATTCGATACCCGCGATCAACCGCTTTACCGCTCTCTCCACCTCCTGCTCGCTGGTGAGAACCATCTCCTCCTCTTCGCTGTCGGCATAGGTATTAGCTAGGCCCAGGTTACCGCATACTCGCTGTTGCTTTTTAGGTTTCACGCCCCATCCGATCGGGAGGAGCATTCGGCGTCGGAGTTTCGAATCCAGGACAACGATAGCGTCGAGGGCTTGCCGCCCGCCGCCCAGGGGATGTAGGAGACCAAGTGATGAGGTAAGTTGGCGGGTACCATCGTAAACTAGTTATTTAGAAAATATTAATGCTGGAACTCTCAATTTCTTCTGCGATGCGATTGGGTCTGATGGAATTCGTACTAATAGGGAGGGATGAGATGTGCGCAGGTGGAGGGATTAACGACACTCCGTAAACGTTAACTTTAAATGTCGATAGCAACGAGGAAACAACACTATTAGAATATTTTGGGGTTTCAAAATTAGCTTCTTGCTTTTTTCCTTGTCCGTTGTTCCTGGCAATCCGTTTAACGCTTCGCGGGGCAGTATTACTAGAAAGGAGATCGTACCTGGCGGCGTGCAAATGGTCAATCGTACACCCCAAGAAGCAGAGCATTGTAAACCGACTCCCATCCGAGATCAAGTGTGTAAACTGCCCGTCATCGCTTAGCTTGTCCTGGCCCGGCGGTAGGACATTGACACGGGCATTTTCTGCTCTGTGATCTAGCTTGATACTGCTTTCGGCCGTTGTGACGTATTCGGGACACGCCGCCCATTTTTTCGCGACGCGGGAGCGCTTATGGTCGACATTGAGATCACCGTCTCTGGAAGGCGGGCGCGATGATGGAGGGGATGGTGTAGCGAAAAGGAGTGTAGCCGACCGCTTGCGGGAAATGGAAGAGGAGTTTAGGTTGGATGGAGACATGGCAGAAGCAGACTTCTTGGTCTTCGCGGTGATGCTGGTGATCGTGAGCGAACCCCGGGGCAGCGATGGGCTGGCACTCTCGAGTTGCATCTTTCCGGCCTATTAATATCCCCTCCTTCTCCTTTCAACTGCTCGTCTGTGCCTCGTCCGTCCTCTTGACTCTCCTTGCAACAGGGTGCGTCTAGGCCCTTTTCAGCCTCAAAGTGGGAAAGGATGTGACCGTTTGCTGGTTGGTTGGGCAGAACATTCGTGGCCTGACTGTCGTCCTCCTTGTTTTAATATGGACCCCGGTCGATTATCATTCGGGCTGTTTTGATCGTTTCCCCCGCTTCGAATAATTGATGGCTGTGGACTGGTGGTTGGCGATGGCGACCATTTTGTCCCTCGTACCTTCCCTTCGAACTGGAAATCCAATGGTTCTCGCCTAGCTTTCTTTTGTCAGTGGCAGCATCCGCTGCTTTTCGTCAATGGGATACCCTGAATGTTCGTCCCCGTTCGGCTGCGTGAGTGTTTGTTGGTGGAGCTTCCTCACAGTGTATGTCATGCAGGAGGATATTCGGCCCCACAAAGGAAAGCTCCCACGAGTCATGTAATTGTCAACGGTTGTAAATACCTATCTTGTTGGTGTCTTCCAATATAATTTTTTTATACATGATAAACAATTCTTATCCAAGCAAATCGTTTCTATACAATTTTTTTTGAAATGCAGCTTCCCCTAGTAATAAGGGTCTAGCGTGAGCGGATCCGAGTCATCTCTTCCATCTCCATAAAGCACCTCGCAAACGCCTCCAATGGGTATATCCATAACCGCATCAGTGCCTGTACTCCAATAATCTTTCCAATCAACCAAATCATCGTCATACTCTGTTTGTTCCTGTGCTGCCACCGTAAACTTGTATTGTTCTTCATTTGACATCTTGGTCTCACCCCCAAATATTATTTTGCTCTTCCGTTTCTTCTTCTTTCGAGCTACCGATCCGCCGGCTTTTTCTACGGATGACCCATTCTCCCCTCCTGTTGAAGGGGATGTGAGTCCCCCGTCCGGATGCACGTTACGGTCTATGACGTCTTCGATTGGCTCCCATACCTTTTGCTCATATGTAGCGCTACTGCTCGCCTGTCTGGGATGCGGAAGAGTGACTAGTCCTCCAGCTTCATTGAAACCTGTCGCCTGCAGATTGACGCCTCTGATTATCCTTCTATGTTTGCTCTCGTCAATCTCGACCAGTGCCATTTTTGCCACTTCATCGACAATATTTTCTAATGAAGTTAAAGGCTTTGTTAAATATTCAGTATTGTATGATGCAAGAGCAACATAGATGTAAAGTATAGTGGCGACAATGTATGCCGGCACCGCTAGCGACCACCATCGGTTATAAAAGTAATGGATACCAAGGAAATGTAGAAAGGAGGCAGGTAGGTAAGACCAAAGGAGATAGACCACTGGCAGGTTCAAAGTTAGTGATGGCAGAGAAATTATATTTAGAGTGGTGAAAGAGATGCGATCGTACTAAATGCGAGAGTGCTCGTTAGGTACAAGACAAATCCATAGTACTCATAAGTGGGTACTCTTGGAGCAGCACGCGGAGTTGATTGGGCTATACGACTTGAATTGGCGGCTTCGCTGTCTGATGAATCTGGAGTAGCGGGTCGGGAGGGCGTGAAGGGGGGCCTGAGAAGTGAAGTCAAGGATGGCGACAGTGGTAAAGGCTAGATATCCCGGACAAAAAGCTAGTTAGTGGTTACTTTCTTCTTAGTAATTTCATGGTTGTGGGCCAGTACATACCGTAGGAGGTCTGTTGTAGAATGGCGGAAGTAAGGTCTGAGCCATTGGCGACTCGCTAGGGCTCGGACTGTCCTGCGACGAACTCGTCGAGTCTGACGAAACTGACGAAGTCCTAGATCTGGAGCTCGAGAAAACCTTCGAGAATGGAGATCTCGACCGGAAATCAGGGCCTCCTGCTGTCAAGGACGCCCAGCTCCGACTACGGTCGTCCACGGAACCGAGAGCGTCCGGCATTGTGCAAGGTCTCGACTTTAGTCAGGAGGATGAGATGCTGATAGATTGTGCGACACGGAATGCCGTAGACATGCCAGGACATGTCATCCGGACACACGGAGAAACGAAGGGTTGTCGTTCGGGAAGGGGCAGCTGAGGGCCATGATGAAGATTGAGGCCGCAGGTGTTGAGGTTGTCACAAACGTTTCCCGCAGCTCGCTTAGGCCTCAACCACTCTACACAATAAATAAGTACATAGTATGTAGTAGCACGAGCAGTGATAGCAGCGGCAGCACAGCTCCTGTAGGACTAACTACTTACTGTACTGCAGTGCGCTGCATACTGTCTCCACGTCTCCGCCCGCCCGAAATTATACGAGCCCGTCGTCAAGACCCCGAACAAGCTCCTTCCTGGAAATCAGAACTTCCTGCCAACCACCTGGTCAAATTCATGCTCGTCGGCGGGATAGAGCCCGTGTGCTACCTCGCTGTGATTCGACCGGAGAAACTTATAAAATGATCGAAAAGGGCGTGGAGGCTAACCGACAGTGCGCGTGGGCTGCAGGCATCCTGGCCAGTCTGTCGGGCCTCCATGCCCCGAAGCCATGCACCCAAGCTAAAACTAACACCACCAGCGCAAAATTAATAATATTTGTTAGGCAACTAGGGAGCAGCTGCCCGCATCTCATTCAGCTATAAATCTCTACATGCCGCTGCGATTTGTTCTCTGCCACAATTATCGATCTCTGATTTATTTCTCCGGCTTTCATATCTCAGGATACCATCTCAGTCGGCCGTTCTGATCTCATCCTGTTGGATATCAGACCTGTCCCACCATGGCAACACACGCACAGAAGGTTGTCGCTGGGCTGAGAGCCAATTGGACCTTCAAAGAGAAGGACTCGGCCGACGAATGGCTCGAGGTTGCTCAGTTTCCGACAAACATCCATCTCGACTTGCTCAAGCATAAAAAGTACGTTCGTCTTTGTTGCTCTTGCTCTTGTTCGAATTTGTCTATTATATAGGGCTTTGAATGTCAAAGTCCCATGAAATAAAGCTGCCTAGTGCACCAAGAACCAGGGCCGCATTAACAATTCTTCACTTTAATTAATAGGATACCAGACCCCTTCTTCGAGAAGAACGAACTCAAGGTCGGTTGGGTCGCCGACAAGCACTGGACCTACAAAACCGTCTTCCCCTCCCCCGCCAATCTCTCCGACGGCAAAACCTACATCCTCGCCTTCGATGGCTTGGATACATATGCCACTATCTTGCTCAATGGCAAACAGATTCTCGAAAGCGACAACATGTTCATCTCTCACAGGATTGATGTCTCGACGTTGCTTTCCGAGGATGGAAGCGAAAATGAACTCTTGATTCATTTTGAGCCCGCGCTCCAACGCGCAAAGCAAATCCGGGATGCGCATCCGGAGCACATATGGAAATGTTGGAACGGAGATACTGCCCGTTTAGCTATCAGAAAGGCTCAGTATCATTTCGGGTGGGGTGAGTGTCCAGCTTGAGCCCTTTCAGTTCCCAATGAAACCTTGGTGGAGAGTGTAGGTGTTCGGATGTTGTTTTGCATGCGTGTTAAACTTTCATGCTGGCAAACCATTCAGCTAGCGAATACGAGGCGTCGTTGAGACTGAGCTGATTCTGATTGGTGATCTTCAATTCGTAAAAGACTGGGGTGGCGTCTACATCACTTGCGGTCCTTGGAGGGATATTCGACTCGAAGAGTACTCGGCCCGACTTTCCGACCTGGTAGCTGTTGTCACCCTCTCTGATGATAACAAGCAAGCTACGGTAACCGTAACAGCTCACATCGATAGCCCTAAAGATGACAACATTGCCGGCGCAACCAAGGTTACGCTATCAATTACACGTAATGATGTTCCCGGCTCATCCGTATCCCTGGAATCAACTGCAGGAATTGGGGTTGGCGGCTCATCCGTTGCCACATTTAAAATCGACGACCCCGCTCTCTGGTGGCCTCACGGCTATGGGGAGCAGAATCTGTACACCGTAACCGCAAAACTCGTTGGACCCGACAATGCAATCATCGACACAATCACCAAGAAGACTGGGCTTCGGAAGGCTGAGGTTATTCAAGAAACCGATAAACATGGCAAAAGTTTTTACTTTAGAATCAACGGCGTTGACGTGTACTGTGGAGGAAGCGACTGGATCCCTGCCGACAACTTTACTCCAAGAGTTACCGAGGAGAAATACAGAGACTGGCTGGAATTAATGGTCCATGGTAACCAGGCAATGGTCAGAGTTTGGGGAGGCGGTATTTTCGAAGAAGACATATTCTACGACCTCTGCGACGAGCTGGGTATCTTGGTCTGGCAAGATTTCCTCTTCGGCTGTGGAAATTACCCGGCATTCCCCGAGATTCTCAAGTCCGTCGAAACTGAGAGCAGACAAAATGTTATACGGCTGCGACATCATCCGTCTATCGTAATTTATGCAGGAAATAACGAGGACTATCAATTACAGGAGGCATTCGGGTTGACGTACGACTATGAGGACAAAAACCCTGAAAATTGGCTCAAGACGAACTTCCCGGCCCGGTATATCTACGAAAAAATCTTGCCTGATATCATAGCAGAGGACGGAAACGGTGTCTTCTACCATCCTGGAAGTCCTTGGGGTGATGGCAAGATTACTTCGGATCGCACCGTAGGCGACATGCACCAATGGAATGGTAAGCCCCCCTTCGTATCCGTGAATCATTTAGGTTAGTTTGCTAACAGGATAATGTGTAGTCTGGCATGGTACCCAGGAGAAGTATCAAATTTTCGAGCAGCTAGGCGGCCGGTTCAATAGTGAATTCGGCATGGAGGGCTTCCCTCATATCCAGACAATTGACTCGTTCTTGTCACCTGAATCTGGTGAAAGATACCAGCAATCTTCAACAGTCGATTTCCACAATAAGGCAGATGGTCACGAAAGACGCATCGCAACGTACTTAGTTGAGAATTTCAGAACAGTCGAGGACTTTGAGGTAACATTGATACATCACTGCCCCAATGCAAAAGCTGATATCATTTTGTTGACATCAAAGTTTACAAAAACAATTACTCCGAAATCTAGCCGACGCACGCTTGCTAATGTCAAACTTTTAGGGATTTATTCATCTTTCGCAGTTAGTTCAATCGGAAGCTCTCGCTTACGGGTACCGAGGCTGGCGTCGGCAGTGGGGGGATTCACGGCGGTGTGGTGGGGCGCTGGTCTGGCAGCTTAACGACTGCTGGCCCGGAATATCTTGGGCTATTGTGGACTACTACCTCAGGAAGAAACCATCTTACTACACTATCGCCCGAGCGTTACGACCACTTGGTGTTGGTATACAACGCGAACATTGGGACTGGAGCGTCACCCACGCTAGACCACTCGCTAAAACTACATGGGAAACCTGGGTAACGAGCTCTAAGCTAGAGACGGTGAAGGGAAAACTGGAGGTTCGGTTTATTTCCATTTCTACGGGGAAGGACGTAGCGGAACCTCTGGTGAAGGAAAACATCGAGATCGTGTCGAACGGTACTACGGATAAAGTTTTCACCGGAGAGGTGGACAATGTTGCGACAGAGCCTCACGTGCTCTCTGTCACCTTGTGGGTTGGTGGCAAAATTGTTGCGCGGGATGTGGATTGGCCGCAACCGCTAAAATATCATTCGTTCGTGAATCGCGGGCTCAAAGTGCGATTCGACCTACCTGAAAAAGCCGACGGGAAAAAGAGAGATGCGCAGGGCAAAATTGCGATCACGGTTGAGAAGCCTCTCAAGGGATTGGTTTGGGAAGAGAGAACCGGAGTCAGGGTTAGTGACAGCGCTATCGATGTGGTCCCAGGCGAGGAGGTCATCGTGGACATATTCGGTTTGCTGAAGGGTGAAGAGGAGTTGTCTTGGAGATTCTTGGGATTGTGAGCACGAGTGTAGCAAAACTATCCCATCGTATTTTACAGGATCTTCGCCATGGGTCCAGGATAAGTTTCGAATATAAACCGGCGGTTCCGTTTTTTTGCTGTTGAATCAATTAACCGAAGAGACACATATTTCGATGGAAAATGGTCGAGGCGAGAGCTCTTCCTTGTTTATATTTCAACCTGCAGCATGTGAGCGTCAAAGGGAAGGCGGAAAGTCTTTGTTTTTATCCTTGACAGGGATCAAGAAGGTATTCAATTATCCTGAATAAGTACCTCTCGCATTCAATTTTGGTGATAGCGAAACAAAGAAGGTTCTGTAATCATTTTAATCATGCGGCTTTACTCGTTCGTGATCCAATGGTAAGCCCTGGTATTGGTGGAGAAACTTGGAGAAAAACTTGGAGGGATGGCCCAAACCTCCACCGAATGTTTCAATTTCACCACATTTCCCGAGGAATATTTCGAATTCTGGTTTTTGGAACATGATGAAAACACGGGACATGTTATATTACTATATCAAAAACCCTAAATGCGAAGCAAACACAAAACAGAAAAAAACCCACGACCTCGTGATCCTTTAGCATTTTTCAATCTGGTAGATTCCGAAGTTTTCCTTGTCACCTATGCTGAAAGTGGCATTAAAGCCGGGCTGCGGGAAAAGAGTTTGAATCGACTTCACCATCCGAATATTCCATGCTCGCAATGTCTGCGATTTTTTTGAGGGGACGACTAAAAAAAAGGAAACAAACGAAGAACGAAAAACCAAAAAACTAAAAAGGCGAGAGGTCTGTTCGCAACGCACAGTCTTTAATATATTTTTCGAAGCGAATATATGTGTATGAGAAGTTCGCCATGGTAGCGGTAAGCTGTCAGTTCTGTCCAAACTTGACTCGAAACCCAGCCGTTAACCCGTAAATGGAAAAGAAAGAGAAACAATCGTCCCCGTATTGCTCCAAATCATACGATTTCTGAGGGGTGGGAAAATGCACGCAAGGTCTGATCACACCGCAAACTACCAATTGCAAGCGTCTGGATGATACATCCAGTGTATGGTGTGCTATTAGATTTCGACTGACCGGCTTGCCACGGATTTGCAGCGGAAACATATAGTATTCTACCTGGTCAATTATGGCAGAAGAGAACTAACCGAGCAGGCCTGCCGCTCCGAGCAGAGAGTAAAATATGTTTTTTAGCTGGCAGGCCTATGTGGCTTTAGGCTGGCTGGCTACTCCGCTCCATCAGATAAATTAACTGATTGACTGAATAATGAATGGCTTTAGCGACCTGACACCTGATCTCGGACTAGTAGATGGGGGAAGTGGGGTTTTCGCACTTCCTACCATTGGGACCCGAATGTTCACCCGCCTGTTCGGCCATTCGAATTCATTTTGACCTGCAGGAGCACCCTCAGAGAATGCGCTCAGACCCCGAAACTACCTTCTAGAAAATGCTGCGAAGTGGAGTCATGCGTAATCGAGGCACTATTTCCGCGCTAGTTCTTACATGTTCCGCTACAGCAGCCCTCAAAGACAAGACTCTAGAATCGCACAGAACGACAGAAGAAAAAAATACAAAGAAATACAAAAAAAAAAGAAGGCAGGCCCTTAGGCATGAATCCGCATTCATTGGATCAGAAGTGACAGTTGTTTTCCAGAGGGTGTGGATATAAAATAGGAGGTACCTACATACATTGTCTAGGATGTATGTGTATCCGAGGGGAATCTCTCTTGACTCTCGTACCGAGCGAGCGAGCGAGAAAAGATAGTATCAATCTGATATTAAAGCTTGGTACAATATTAGCATCCATGTAGGGAGGGAGGTTACTCGATCGGAATTTTACAAGGTGCTACTTGTATCGCAGCCTTTCCAATCCCTGCTTCAAAGCTGCTACACAGGACAAAAGGACCCTAGGTGGGCATGGTTCCTCATGGCCTTGTAGCGTATCTGCAGTTCATACCTCGTTCCGAGACAGGACGTTTAGGAACGCTGTGACGGCTTCTCCGTTAAAGCGAAGCGTACATAAGTAAACTGGGTTACCGGGAACAGCTCCCTGCAGTCCCCCATATTCATAGGCACGTTTCGTCGATCCAAGACGGCGTGGATATTCACCATCCAGGCCGTTTGATGGGTCCCATCATCTACTTGTGGCAAGGTGATAGGTGTCTTGGTTCGATGCCAACGGCACTCATCCATGAGAAAACTCGGTCTTATGGGTCGATGCCGCGAGACTACTCGGAAAGAATGGAAACGTTTCCCAAGGATAATATTGGTGATTGAAGGTTCATTAAACTAAAAAGTCATTACTTACCGAGCCGCTTTGAAATGACAATCAGACAGGGCTCCGTCCCCAGAATGGAGGAAACCCAGGAGTAAACCTGGGGTAGATTTTTTTTTTTAGCACGAGGACTCTAGTATTTAGGTGCAACTTAGGCCCAGGTCTAATTGTGGGTCCTGTAAAGGTCGTTTGCTGAGGTACGCTATTGATAAGTTTGGTGGCATCTGCATCTGCATGATTCTTTTTCATGTCAAGGGACGACCGCCTATAACCTTGACATAGCCGGCCGATGTTCCAACCACCTTTCGCACCCATTTCCCTGACCAGCTCCATTATTTCCTTCGTATCTTGAATTTTTTTTGGCCACTTCCTCCGCTTCGACCTTTGTGAACGGTTTTACTCATTAAATGTCCTTTTAATCTACTGCTTTTTCTTTCGCATTTCAATTCGTCTTTCTCACCATTTTTTAGCTGGCTAAGTTTGTTTGCCTTTTTTTTCATTTCACTTGTTTGGATCGCTTCGCACTGCATGTCATTATCGGCCGCCTAAGTTCTAGATATTGGAACAGGCGCTATTTACGAGCTTCAGCTTCGAGGGAAAGATGGATACCCATACTCGAATGTCTACCCCTTATCAAGTCCTCAATACTCCCGTATCAGCAGCACCTGGCATCGAATACCCGCCAGATTTTGATGTTCAACAGCATCTTTACCAGCAGCAGCAGCAGCAGCAGTTGCAGCAGTTGCAGCATCAGCAACATCAACATATCTTCCAATCAAACGGAATTACTCCGATAAATACACAGGTTGTTTCAAAGTCTCAGGCGTCGAACCTACAGAGTTCACAATCGCCTACAACGGCGATAAACGGAGGGATGACTGGCACGCCAACTACACCAACGACATCGGCGAAGAAGCCACCGATAGGCGCGTGCATGTCCTGCAGGAAGAGAAAGGTACCAAACTTGAAGAACCACGAGTTTGCGAGTCAATTTCAGACGAGAAATCTGGAATTTATCGCTAGAGATATTCGTTAGGCTAACCGAAACATGTTTTTCAGGTGAAATGCGACAACAAGAAACCATGCGGCCAGTGTGTCGCTCATGATCGAGTGTACGACTGCTTATACGTGCAACCGCGGCAGAGAGTTTATATCACGCAAAAGTGAGTGGATCGCGAGGTTTTCTTAGATTCCTTATTTTTCTCAATCTCATCATGATGCTACTCCGCACCGGAGAAAGCTGGATGGAGGCTCTTCACAGTCCTCTGTTTCCCCAGTTTCCTGTCTCGCCTTCTCTCTCCACTATCCAAGGGCAGACCTGAAGATACTGAGCATCATTTCGTATTTGGGTTTCTTCTCTCATTCTTTCTCTTTTAATTACTGCCCCATCCTTTTCTTCTTGCTCTCTTATTTTTATGTCCCAATGGTATTATCCGTCCTTCGAAAGATCGCTTGGTATGGTGGGTCGCATGCATTTGCATTTTCTAAGCTGGCGCCTGGTTCAGAATTGCAGCATGGGGTTTGCGCAACCTTTAGCCGTTTTCGACAGCTTGCCCTGGCTCCCAAGCACTTCGGACCAACTAGCTCCGTGATGACCACCCTGGGCTAGCCTGCAGCTTCGGGAGGGCGTCCCGAAATACTCTGGCATCGGAGGCTCGTATCGCCCCCACGACCCTCCCACTCACCACTTATCTTTCCTTAAAATGTGTTGCTTCATAGCTTGAAGCCAAGTTGGACCTAGGTTTGGCCCTGCAGACTATCGCGAAGGGGTTAGAAAGCTTTAGTTATACCTGTCGCGAGGGATGCATATGCCGACTTTCGATACCGGAAAATCAAGAAGATCCGTTCATTCTGCCTTTCTCAAGAATCACAATGCATATACTCTCTATATTGTCGTCGTCAATGCTATCCTTTTTCATCACTCGCTGTTCTAATTGCGGACATAAAAATGCTTACGATCTTATTCCACAGATACACCAAGGAACTCGAAGAACGGGTGTCCATGCTCGAAGGCTTGGTTAGGCAGCACCTGCCAAACGTAGATATCAACAGCTTAGAAGGCTCCGCTTCCTCGCCGTCTTCTCTATCCCAGCAATTATCGTTCAAAACTGGTGCCTACTCTGGCAACTCTGCTACGACTGATACCACAGATCCAGACGTGGGGGACAAGACTCTCCCAGAAGAGACTCCTTTGCACTGCGATGGGTACGAGTGGGATGAGAAGCAAGTCTTCAATGAGATCGCCTCCGTCGTTGATGGCATGGCTTCTCTGTCCGTCGATGTTGACAAGGGATCTTCTTATCTTGGGGCTTCGTCCGGTGCCGCAGTGTTCCGAATTGCGCGACAGCTGTCTAAGCGGCAAGGGAGCTCGGCCATGTCGGCATCTGAGTCGTGGACGGGACTTGATGTTGACTCTTGTAACTCCTCCCCATCTATACAAGGCCAGGGCTTCGGGATTCCGAGAATGCAGCCTGCCGGTGAAACGAACGGCACCGGTACTCCACCTTCGCATGTGGCGGACGATTTGATAAAATCCTACTTTACATTCTTTCACAAGTCATATCCCGTTCTCCATGAACCCACGTTTCTTGCTCAGTACAAAGGTGTCTTGCCTCGACCTGTCGACGGATCGTAAGTGTTGCACCTTTCCATCCTTAGCGGCTCTAGCTTTAGCTAACTTTTACTTACTATTAGATGGCCCTTGATTCTTAATATGATATTTGCTATCGGATCCTGGACGAGTTCAACGACACCTAATGATGTTGACATTTACTATTACGAACAAGCAAGACATCATCTCACCGCTGATGTATTCGAATCGGGGAGACTAGGGATGGTTCAAGCACTCACGTTGATGGCAAATTATCTTCAAAAGCGGAACAAACCAAACTCTGGACACATCATCATGGGCATTGCCATTCGAATGGCTTTAAGTCTCGGACTCCACAGAGAATTCCCAGATTGGAACGTTGCCCCGCTTCAAAAGGAAATCCGTCGAAGAGTTTGGTGGAGTTTATTCGTGCTGGATGCTGGCGCTTGTGTGACTCTTGGCAGACCTGTAACTTTTGGCGAGGGAACTCTGGGTGCACTGAATGTTCGGCTGCCCTTAAACGTTCAGGATGAGGTATGATACAAACTCTCTAGCTCCAATCAACCAACTGCTATGTCAAAAACTTTGCATTGATAGATTTCTCAAAGCTCATTACGTCCGCACAGGATTTTCCCGCTTCTGCCGCCATGGTTCCGACTCCTTGCAACGAACCAACGCCGTATAGCTGCTTGATCGCTCAAGCTACATTTGCGAAAGTTGCCGTCAAGCTCCATTCGAGACTATTGGCCGGCAGCTTGGCTTCCTACGAGGAGATTCAGCCATTTGACGAGATGGTTGGTCGATGGGCTGCATCGCTCCCAACCTACTTGGCTGTCGATGAATCTCCTAGCGAACCTGCATGGCTTGCTCTGCCACGAGGTATCTTCTGGTGGAGAGCTCGCGACTTGAGACTTATCATGTATCGCCAACTCTTCTTCAATCTCGTGATGGAAGGAAAATCAGGAGAGCGAAATTCTGCGTCTGGCGACGGCAAGGATAGCAAGTTGTCGGAGAAAACCAACGAGAAGGTCATCAACATCTGTCGAGAGGTTGCAAAGCAATCCATCAATGGTATCCACAATTTCTATAAAACCCAACCTCATAATCAAGGTGGAACCTGGTATGTGGTATACTTTATTTTCTCGGCGGTTTTTATACCATTGGTTTCGCTGTTGGCAGATCCACTCGAAGAAAACGGGGCCCCAGGAACCGAAAGTGCAAACGCCAAAGATTGCAAGGAGCAAATTGATAAAGTCTTGTGGGTCATGCAAGCTGCCAAATCCGTTATACCTGCTGCTGGCCGGTGTATGGATGCTATCAATTCTCTCCTATCGCCCTTGAATAGATACAAAGATGTTGGGAGACCCCAGATGAACTCTCAAGAGGATAGCACCATGTCCTCGATCCCTGAGAACGAGGCTACTATCCATAGCAACGGGGTGTTTAGCCAAGAAAATGGCAGTACCAACGGACGATCAAGTCTGTCGGTTATAAACGAGCACCAGCAGCCTCCGTATGGCTCTGGAAACTATGACTTTCTGGAGCAGGCGAATTTCGACTTTTGGCTGAACGGCGGGATAGTGAACACTGTTGATCCGAATGCTGCTAACAATCCAGTAAGCCCCTTTAACCCAAATGCAGCGACTTATTTGCCGCAGCAAAACCAGGTGACATGGCAGAATGGCGATGTTATGAACAGTATGAAATCAAGTTGGTCTGAGTCGTATTGGTAAACATATTCTTTCTGTCTTTTCGTCTTTTCCTTTTTTTTCAATTCATCTTTACCCTTCTACCACAACCATTCATTGTATAAATATTTATTTACCTCACTTACCATTTTTTATTTTTGTCAGCAAATGGTATTGTCTGAGCTTCACGTCTGATTTGCAATATTATTGTACAAAATTGCTATTTTAATTGTTATCCTCAATTGCATGTTGGTGGATTATCGACAGCCTGAAAAGCGGGAAAATTGGTATCTTTGGCGTTTTCACTTTACTCTTTTTCTCAATCCTGCATGAGGCTTTTTCTTCTTCTTCTTCTCCCGAGTAATGTGCATGTTTGTATTTTTGGACCAGTATTGTATTATAGGTCTAGCTTTCGGCAAAATCAATGATGTGAACTAGTACTATTGTATTGAGCTATTAGTATTTCTTTCTCAAACTGCTTTAACTGCGAAGTAAAGCGGAGTCCGTGGAGTCCGGACGAGCTGGCAAAATGCAGATTTCCTTATTCACTCAGCGCAGGTTTGCGATTCGCATCCCAACTATGCAGCAGACCTGCGGTGGAATCTCAGGTGGGTTGGATGCTTACGTAGTTGATTACCTGGTAATCAAATCTATATCAGATATTTTATGATACTCAGAAACTTTAAGCTTAAACAAGCTGTGGGTAACCGCTTGGCCTGATCGAATTGCAGGCATGTTACGCGGCCTGGGGGGGAATCGTCGCACTGCATAACGTTGTAGCGCGTTGTGTTACAACAATACATGGGGCATTCACATCCTCATGATTACTATCTGAAGCCATCTCCAATATAATATCGGCAGAAAAAGTGGCCGGTCTCCGCGCCCAGCACGGATTTATAAGAAAGGTTTCTGAGACTTCATTCCTGGTAGAGATATATTGATTCTCAAAGGAGCTGGATTTACCAGCCGAATAATATCTGCAACATCGCCAACACATATATTAATTCTTCTACCTCTGGAGATCCCTCGTCGATACGATGAAGATTGTAATTGTAGGAACAGGCATTTCAGGCCTGACAGCCTACCACTTTCTCCATCGCTTTCTCACACCAATCATCCCCGATGTCGAAATTGACGCCTACGAGTCTTACTCAACGGCGTCGATAGGTGTCGGTGGAACCCTCGGTCTCGCCCCGAATGGACTCTATACCATAAAGCTAATTTCAGAAGAAGCCCACGCCCAAATCCTGGCCTCTGGCTTTCCATGTGCCAAATTCGAGATGAGGAATTCAAAGGGAAGAGTCCTGGGCCTGATGCCTTGTGGATCACCGGATAGATTTCCTGGTACGGGCGGTGAGGTGATGCATTCTCGAGCTGCAATCTACGAGGAGATTTTAAAAGTGCTGAACAGCCAGGGGGCAAGGATCCATTATGGAAAGACTGTTTCCGTTGTAACGCCGAAGGAAGAAGGTGTTGAGGTTACGTTTGCGGATGGGGATGTTATTATGGCCGATATTGTCATTGGAGCGGACGGGATCAAAAGTACTGTCCGAGGGGCCATATTCCCAGGCGTGGGGGCGCGATTCGAGTATGAAGATTCTACCCAACATTATTAAAGAGCTTATTTGCTAAATTTGTTCCCATAATATCAGACATTTGGTAGGTGTCGGTAGCACAATCCCAGCGAGCGCGGTCCCCAAAAGTGAGCTGCCAAGAGAAATACCGTACGACTACAAGAGTACCAAGTATTCGCCTACAGTAATGACCTTCGGCAGCAATGGATTCTTCGGATACTCTCCGGTTAACTCTAAACTTGGCGATGAAGGAAGATATCAATGGTGGAGCACGGCTGAGTCGGATAGTGAGGATAGGACTATCCCGATTGAGGAGATTGAGAAGCAGTTGCTAGATAGGCATAAAAACTGGGTCAATCCCGGAGGCGAAAAGGTCATAGAGACTATTATCAGGTATGAATCGGTGCGTTCTTAAAATTTAATATTTGTTGAATACTGCTGATGGCGTGGAATTTGTGATAAAGATATGCGATTCAGCAGCATAAAGATGCTGATGAATCTGAGAGGTGGAAGAAAGTAATGGTTCTTCCGAATTATTACATGCAAACACTCCCACATTACCATGGTGGCGACGGTAGAATTCTCCTGATGGGCGACTCTGCACATGGTACGTCTTCTTATAGCACAGTTTGGGAAAGAGGGTTTTTTCTAGGTGCTCTGACGCTCTCTAATATTCTATGTGTAGTTATGCCGCCGCATTCCGGGCAAGGTGTCTCATTGGCGTCTGAAGATGGATATATTTATGCGAGGCTTCTTGCTCATGAAGTTGAGCGAACTAAATCCAAGGGAGTAGCAGACTACAAAGAAGCGCTTATAACAGCAGGGAAATACTATTCAGAAATGCGCAAACCTCGAAACGATAAGATAATGGCAGCTGCAGCGAAGGCAGGCGCCTCAAAGAAAAATCTCAGCTGGTGGGAGGAAAAATCAAGAGATTTCTTCTTTTCCCTGTTTTGTAAGTGTTTTCCCGGAGTCTGACACTAGACCATGCTATAATATTAATATTTCTGGATTAGTGAGATTCGCACCTGAAGGCTTGCAGGATGGTACATTTGGGTATAGGGTGGACCAAGAAGTGGATAAATTTCTAAAGTCGAAGGCTTGATGCAGCTTTTGTAATAACAAGATCATATCATCTCCTCTCAGATCACTTGATTCCTAATCGCCCTTAATATTCCTGACTGTAAACATAATATCCGTAATAAATTAGCTTTTAGGTTGAGACTGGCTCGAGACTTAAATTTTAAGCTGTTTTGACTGTCTGCCAACACAAAAATTGCAACAAAGGAGTATTTGTACGGTATCAGTCCAAAATTTTGTTGATCGAGAGAAACTATCTCATTTGACATGGCCGAAATATCTGTCTCAATGAGAATAAAAGAGAAGGAATTAGACAGAGACAAATACATGTTCACGTTACTCTTTAAATCGCAAATAGAAAATGGGTAGCAATAATGATACCTTGCGAGGAAGTTTGCAATAACGAGAACACGCCGAGATCTAATAACGTGACATCCGCATGGATACTTTAGCTCTTTCCTTTACGAAAATCACAATTAAAAGATGCTTCGTCACTGGCTATGCTTTAAAAGTCTGATTAGCCTCCTTTTATGCTCTCACTTCATCTCACCGACGTCAGCTTTCTACCAGATCACCCTCCGTTCCGAGCGATCAGATTGGCTTGGCCGTTCCGTCAACTACAATCACAAAGTTGTCAGCCAGCATTTAGGGGTCTGTTTCCGTTATAGTAAAGTCGCAAATGCAGGTCATGTGGCTGCAATCGAAATCTACAACAAGCCGGGGCCAAAGATGCCCATGGCCTCCGCCATCGCATTTTACAATGACTTCATTTGTGGAGATCTCAAGAGGAGAGTTCCACGGGATCCGTCATACGTAGCCGTTTTCGATCCTAAAGATCCTTCCGGATTGTGGTTTATCAATTTTCTAAAAGCCCTTGGTGGCGAACACGCTGATATAACTTCCTTTAAATCGATCGACTATGAGACAGAAATAAGACCGGGGGGTTTACTAGCAGGCACGCCACGTGGTGCGAAGGAAGTAATATACACTTGGAGTACGAACAAGAACGGCGAGACCTTTAGGGAACCACTAGGAAGATATGATGTTGTTCGGAAACTCTTACCCGGTGATAGCGATTTGAACACGATGATTAATAACGGTGAGCTGTGGACGGTTATCAGAGATGCCGGAGAGCGAGCCCTGGTTGCAGATGCTGCGGAAAACGTCGTTCAGATAGAACCGGCTAGAATTAGTATTTCAAAGAAGCCAGGACGGCCCAAAAAAGGGGCCCGAAAGAGTGAAGACGAAGAAGAGGAGAAGGACTCTGAAGATCGCGATCGCTTCTCTGCTATGTTTTCCAAGTATCTTGACCGTCAGGTTATCGACCCCGAAATTCAAAACACCTTCTTGCAGTTCCTCCAACGGGAAGACGAGGACGAGAGGGTGGCGGCATTCGTTAAGGCCTTCGAGAAGGCTACGAAAGAAACGCATGATCCATCGATAGAGCAAGACGTAGCCTACGACATATTATGGATGGCGAACGATGATAACGCAATCCCTGATGAAAAGTATAGAGATCGAGTATTCGAAAATGTAGAAATGGACGAAAACACAAAGAAACGCGCTAAGGCTTTCCAAGAGATATCGGCATTGTCAGAGTCGGAGTATATCAGTCGCAAACGAAGGCCTCCAGCGGAGACTACTTTGCAAGACGAGTTAGTGGGACCCGATCCCGCAATCGAATCTATAGCGCAGAAGGATCTAGATGCAATAGAGGAGGAAGAAGCTCTAGATATTCAGATCTTGGAGCCAATAATTTCGATGGAAATCGAAAATGCCGTTGAGGGCGGCCTTGGTGGCCAACCTTTGCTTGAAGATGTCGCGGAGGGTGGTATAGCTGACCAAACCCCAATCGATGAGATTACTTTGGAACAGGAACAACCGGCGGAAAGCTTTCCTAATAATATAGGAGAACCTCTCGAAGGATTAGCAGAAGAGTCTCTTCAAGAGCCTACGGCAGAAGCTATATCCAGTCCTATACTGCGGCATGATATATCCCAAATCAACCTAGGGCTAGATGAACCAGCAGACCTCCCCCCAGCCGGAAACACTGAACAGTCAATTCAAAACATTTTCGCACGACCCTACGAACTAGGATCTGAGAACCCGCAAGCCGAAACGGAAATAAACGTAATGCAAGAAGAGCTTGATGCATTAGAAAGAGACAAAGTGCCTCGCCAGGCCAGTTTGGATCCTCAAATCCCGAGAGTAATACCACTTGATGGAGATCAACCGCCAGTTTTGTGGCGTAGTAGACCCAGCCGCAGGCAGAGGCAGCCAATGACAAGCTTTGGTCGTGATAGGCTTGCACCACAGGGAAGGCGTATAGTACCTGCTCCGAACCCATTTAATGATGTGGATATTGATATCCAAGGCGCTCCATTAGATGGTAATAGACAGGATATTAGGGCTACACGGAGCTACCTTGCAGCAGAGAATGAAAACCCAGCAATAGAAGGAAACTATGAGAGTTATGAAGGTCTAAATGCCGGGTTCAGGGTACCAGGAAGATCTAATATGTGAGCAAAGGCTCAGTTTAGAATAACCTTTTCCTATCAATTCTTAGTCTTAGGGTCTTCATCATTCTGTCATCTAGGAAGAAACTTAATATCAACTTATTTTGGTATAGTATGCTAATATTGGCCTATCGGGAGACTACATTGTCTTTAAATATAGGAAGGAAGTATATGTGATAGAAAAATGCGTGGGTATTATAATCACACGCTTTATTTGCATCCCAGATCCGTATCGATAATCGCCTACCATCAATAAGAAGAATAACCTCCTCTTTCAATGTCTTAGTTTTGCATAAATATATTACAAAGAGAACAAACGGAGAGAACGGAGAGAACCCTCATATCTGGGAACTAGGGGGGAGGAAAAGGAAAGGGAAAGATAAAACACTAAAATAGCTGGAGAGATATGAAATATGTACGTATGTAAAACGGAGACTTTAAAAAATTATCTCTATCTCGGGTACTTGGCTTTCGAAAGATGGCATGCTCGCTGTGACAACGCTATGCCTCATACATAAGAGGATTAGAAGAAAAAGTGGATCGGATCAGGTTGTAAGGAAGAGGGGGAAATAGGAATATTGGGATACATGAAAAGCCTCATTTCGGAAAACCAGATATTATCATAGATAGTAAAGGGAAAGGTCAGAGAATCATCACCTCGTGTAGATCTTGACGACTCCATCGCCGCCGCCACTAACAACCCAACGCCCATCGGCAGACCAAACAACGACGTATGCTCCCTCCTCCCTCATTAGTCTATGAGCTGGGAGTTCCTGAATACAAGCACGCTTTTCGAGATCCCAGAATCTCAAGGATCCGTCATGAGCAGCTGAAACGAGCATCTTTAATTCGGTTTGCAAAGCCAAACAGGAGATCGGTGCGGGATGGGCGAGCATATTGTAGGTGCATTGGCCTATGAATTGTTAGTAAAAATTTTTTTCATTGAAAATTGAACCGCAGTCTTGTTATGCTTTCCAACATACCAGAATTAGCGTCGTAGAAGCGAACGTAACGATCCTCAGTTCCTGCGATAACCACGCCAGTGACTCCGTCGCGCCCCCCTCCTGTTGCGCCGCCACCAACAGCTTCTTCCTCAACACCTTCCTTTGGATCAACATCACTCAATCCCAGCGTCGTGGCGACAACAGTATTGACACCAGTAGCGGGAGTGCCATCATAAGACTCAAGCGAACTCATGGCCGCCAACTCTTCTCCAGTATGGCTATTGTAAATGATGATGCTTGCATCGTTGTATGAAACAACAAAGGTTTCTCCGGTAGGTGCGAGTGGAGCGATTGATGTTGGCGAGGCTCCAGTGTCACGCTTTATCGTGGTAACCAAGTGATAAGAAAACTCATCTTTAGAGGATGGGGAAGAGCTTAGGAAATTGGATTGAGTGCTGCGAATGCTGTTATGCGCTGTCTTAACCGGTGCAGAAATAGTCCAGATCTTGAGGGTACCATCGGCAGAGCCACTAACAAGTGTGATTCGATCGTCAGGTTGGCTGAGAGGCAAGACACAAATTGCCCAAACAACGTCGGTATGACCAACGAGCACAGCCTTCGCGTCAACCTGGCCCTTCTGCCAAACCCTAACAGTAGTATCAACACTTCCAGAAAAGATCCAACCCTCACAATCATTGCTTAATCCGCCAGATAAGCTAGCCGTATGGGAGGATGCTAGGCAAGTGACAAGTCCAGTGTGTCCTCGGTGTGTGAAATTACAACTCACATCGACGTCTGATGTACCTGGATTAAGATACCCGCCGGGAATTGTCCATCTCTTGATCACACTATCGTCACCAGCAGTACAGATCTCTGGTTCGACTGCAGATCCGCCCCCGGTGAATGTTATGGCTCTTATGGCATCTAAATGCCCCCTAAGCTGGAATTTGACCTTATGATGTGTCCCTGGTTCTTGTTTCAAAGCTGAAAGGGCCGATTCCTGCGACAATCGCCGGCGGTTGATGGATTTTCTTCGAGAAGAAGAGCCGAGCGGTCGTTGTGCGGTTGAAGGCACAGGTTTAGGTTTATCATCAAAGTCCCAAGCATCCTCCGAAACCTCGGTATCCGCATTTTGCTGCTGTTGTAGTTGTTGTGATTGGGCTCCAATCTTTCTTAAGGAAACCCTTCCCGAATCACTTGAATCTAGAGACTCGCCAAGTGCGTCTGTTCTATAAATGACTTTCTCCATGGGTTCGTCGGAAATACTACTTTCAATAGCATTCTGGACCTCCAATGAAGTTTGCTTGACGGCCGCATGATTTTGACGGTTCTCGTGGGCATGCGAAAATGGCAGGCTGTTGTTAATCGGCTGAGAGGGTAATGATTGTTGGATAGGCGGTGCTGGAAGAATAGACATTGGCGCAGGATGTAGCGGTCTCGATAGGTCGATCCCATTGCCACGCTGGTGAGCATCCGGGAACTTTTGTATCTGCTGCTGAGATAACTGCTGAGGGAACTGGGGAATGGAGGACATTTGCTGATCGGGAATGATATGGCCACCAGCCATCGGATCGAGGGATTGAGGTGGGTTTGGAGGTGGTGGGTGGTTTGGTGGGAGCAGAAGGTACGTGATTTCCTTTAGGCACTCATCCAGATAGTGGCGGCTCTTCTTTCTCGCCTCTTCGGAGCGCAAAGAAATCTGAGGAATCTCCGGGATAGTCTCATTTCTTAGGAGATCTAGTATTACAAATGTAATTAGCAAATGCGAGCTCCAGGAGAATTACAGCGCGATTCATACCATCACCATCCTTTTCTGATGGCACCCCGTTCACCTTTGCATTTTTTGATCTACGAGGGCCTTGTCGTTAGCTAGAGGACCGTGTCGGGTTGAAATACGCCCACAGAAAAGTCACGGCGTACCTCTCTTGCTTTAGCGCCGACTCTAGCATCTTGACCCGCTTAAGGTACCCCTGCTGTAGTCTCTTGGCGGCTGAACTCTCGCCTTCGAGTTTTGCGATACGAGCTCTCATTTCTGCTCGTTCGATTTCCCACTGATTTCGTTCACGTTCGTGGCGATGCCATTCGGTCTGGAGGAAACGCATTACACCTATGAAACACCATGTACCAGCAACCAGGCGCGGTGGTGCATTGCTGTTAGCTCTCTGATGGAATGGAGTAGAGCTAATCAGAAGGAAAAGCAAATGGGACTGGCAAAGGAGATGATCACTTGCCTTGTAAAGTGTATTCGGTCCCTGCTGGTTGATTAGCGTGGATTCCCGCAGGAGCACTGTTGCCAGATACCCCACCTCCATCAACTGCGCCGCCGGCGTTTTGCGCCTGCCATGCCATAGTATATCGTTCTGGTGTAAAGAACAGATGTAGAATCCGCTAGAGCAATTTTTTGGGAAAGGATTTGACGTTTTCCTCGTAGCTATTGTCGTGGTTTAAGAGAATGCGTTTGAATGATGTTGCAGTGAGAGAGAGGGTTGTCGTAACGGTCGTGACAAGGAAGGAGTATCGGGGTTCGAGAGATAGTTTTTGGTTATCAGGGGTGATGACGGATAGCGGGAATGAGGCTAGAATGACAGCGGGAGGATGGTCGTGGTCGGGTAGTTGGTTGGTTGGTGGGTCGGTTGGTGGGATGAAGGTTGAAATGAAGATTGTGTGTATCGATAAAAAGGGAGAGAAAGATGTTGTTGTTGTTGTTGTGTTGAGGGAGGTTGCTGCTGCTGCTGCTGCTGGAGGCGGGAACTTCAGCAGCAAAGCAAAGCTGGTTTTCTGGTTGGGGCGATTGACGACGAACTTGGATTTCTACTTATCAAATTCAGAGACCATCGTACTTTAGGAGGCACATGTGGCCGGTGTTCAGAAAGGCGATGGCAGAGCATGGTATCTCACCTGATAGACCAACTAGCGGGACCGAGAATGTAGGGGGTGCTGCTATCGATATCGCTTGTCTGCTCGTCCACGCGACAGGACGCTCTGTTGGAATCGTGGAATGATGATGGCAGGGTTTTAAAGTTGTGAAGCTTGGGGTATCCGATAAATTAGAGCAGCCAGCTCACGCTCTAAGACTATACTATTACGTATGTATGTACAATAAGTTGGAGCAAGTATCCATTCTAAGCTTTCATGGGAATCAAGCTTTGAAGTCTGACAGAAGATGTCAGGCTGTCCTGAATCACCGCCCCTGTTCGCCTTTCCTGGCTAAGCGAGCCAATCTGTGCGACATACCAGTTAACCTAATGGTCTAAAGCTAGTCTAGTTTGACTGCTAACTAACTACTGGGTATTATTCTAGCTCTTAGACGTATTGTTGCCTGTGATGTTTTTTGCACAAATAGGAGATTCTGGTTCATTGGGTCATTTTTGTGAAATCTTCGTACACTAACTATAAGATCAAGCAGTAAAAACATAAACAACAATGCCAGTGCACATAAACTCCTGTTCCCGTAACAGCGCCTGTATTGAAGAAAAAAGAGATCAGGAAAAAAAAAAGGAAATCCCTAACAAACTGTCTGCCCAAGTACATCCTTTTGTTGCTCTTTTTTGGGTTACTATATTTTAGGTTTGTGATGGAAAAAAAAAAAAGGGTCGTGCCGGCGCTCTAGTTTCGTTGCAATTTTTAGTAGACGATGGGAGGGAAGAAAAAAGGATATCCAGAAGCCAGAAAAAATGACAGATGATAATACGGCGATAAGACATGAGAAGAAAATTTTTTGAAAATTTGAATTGAATGATTTAGTGATTCGGATCAAAGCCACCCGCCCTCCGTCAATTTAGAAAACCATTAAAAGAAATATAGGTAACAAAGTTGGGATCTTAGCAATGAGGACCAAGCAAACGAAGATATTGAACGGCATCAACGAGTCTATTTGCTGTATCATAATGTTTGTTAGAGAAGCGATGGTCAAGCGAAGGATATCCAAAGCTGGAAGTTGCAATAAGTAACAGTATACTGAAAGACCAAGGACGAAGGAGAACCTTTAAAGATGCGCCAAGGTAACTCCTATGAGAACTACACTTCAGGAGTTCGGCCACCATGTCCGGTATCTTCGATCCTCTGGCCTGGCTCCGGGGTGCCATGGGTACTATCAATGTGAGTGTTTAGGACGCCGTTCTCAATGCCAGTTTGGTCAAAAGCGAGTGGATCAGTGATAGATGTTTCGATATCCTTGAGGCCATCGTTGAAGGTTTGCAGGCTACCAGGAGATAAACCTGCAATCCAATTATCCAAGCCAGGATCCTGAAAGTTGAAGCCGTCCATGCCCATATCAAAACTTTCAAGTTCGTCCGCATGGTCCACTAGATTTTCCACGTTTTGCTGAAGCTCTTTCAAGCTCTGATCAACTGCAAGCTGATGCTCCTCGAGCTTCTTAAGTTCATGATCAGTTGGGATAGCAGGAACAGGTGTGCTGCTGAGAGCCAACATCCCAGGCGCGTTTCTGACAAGAGCTGTACCCGGGAAACCCGGGTTTCCCGGGGTGGCAACAGGTGTGACGGATGCATGGCGGGCGGTAGATGGTGTATCTTTGTCAATGGGGGTATCCAATTCTTGGAGACGGCCCATATCCTGCAAGCGAGCGTCCTCAACCGGCGGATCAAATGGTGGAATGGACTTGCGATTAGCGCTGGAAGCTCGACCGTCTTCTATCAGGTAACGAGGCCGCTTCGCCGGACGAGCATTAGTCAAATCCGCAGCAGGGTGCTTAGCAAATGATGGAATAACTGAATTGTTAGGCTGTGGAACCATCACATTCTGTCCCATGCCGTCAATATTCTTATTATAAACGGATGCAAGGAACTGCAGAATGTTTGAGATTGACATCTCATGTCGGTCATGCATTTCCTGGAAAGCACTAGCTTGTTTTGTTAGCTGCTGGTGCTCCTGGCGAAGTCGGCTGATCGCGCTGGAGATCATATTCTGCTGATTCTTCAGATGGTCAATTTGAGAAACTATATGATCAACCACAGCGACAATATTGGAGTAGGTTTGCGCCGGTCCGGTTGGCTTGATGTTGCTAACATGGGAAGGCCCAGCCTGTGGTGCCGGCGGGCCGCCATAGAACTCTTGTTTCGGAGGTCCGACAGGCGCATCTTCAATGAGGCGAGGGGCATTGGTGCCAGTTCTTTCGTTTTCGTAATGATCGTCATCACTAATGAGATCATCGTCACTTTCCTCCTTTACATTCTCTAGCTTCTTGCCGCTTGCACTTTTAGACTTTCGTCCCGCCTTTGGCTTTTCGATCAAAAATAACATATCCGGATGGCCTCGCTTGAAGAATTTGTGTTCGTATTCAAGTCGCGCTTTCTGTCCGTCCATAGAAGCCTTCAAGGATCCGTCGGTCATCCCAACCTTCTTATGGAAGTTGTACATGTTGAGTTGGCGAACGAAGGAAGCAAAGTTGTTATGCTTGAAGACTCCAGGGATAAGTTCTTTGGAAAACCTGTCTTCATCGAGGACGACGAATGAATCGCCGTCCTCAGACCAGCGAATAATATCTTGATTATTCTCGTCATTCACAAACCTACATGTGCAATCTAGTTAGCAAGGTTTTGTAAGTTTTCTAGAACAGAAACAAAAGCAAACATTTGAACGGATATATGCATTTAGAAATGAAAACCCTCAATGTCAAGATGAGGAATAAAACTAGGGATTACTAACGTGGCGACTTTCTCGACGAAAGGCGGAAGCTTGCTCTTCTTCTTAGCTTTCGCTTCTCCAATCTTCTTCTCCAGATCCTCGGGATAGGTGTCGTCGACACCAAAGTCCTCTCGAAGATCTGCTTGTTGCGTTCCGTCAAGATACGAGTTGCTAAACCCGTTTGTAGGCATGCCGTACGGGCCAGGTTGAATGTATGGAACTATTTGCCCACTTTGGAAGGGAACCTGATTCATGCCTTGGGCAAGCATGCCATAGTTCATATCAGGTATATCTTGGACGTATGCATCAGGTTCAAAAGTTGGTTGGTCAGACTGGAGGTCTGCGAATCCTCGCTTGCGCGAAGTCATCGCGTGTAACATTAACTTTTCAGAAGGTTGACCCTACGGTTAAGTTCTGAGAATATTTGTATATGCCAGGGGGAAATGTAGGCAAAGTGGTATTGCTAGCTCGGTCTCGGGAATATAGGAGAAAATCAAGTTTGCAGATGGGTGTGTTGAGTAGGTTGTGGCGCAAGTCGGTGCGAGAAAGCAGTGGAGTGAAGAAAAAGGGAAGGAATATATATCTGTTTTGCCATGAAATAGAATTAGCCTTTTGATGCATAGAAGTTGCCATAGAGTAAAGGAAGTCTACGGAACAGGAAGACGGTGGATTGATTGCGATGATTGTGGGACATACATAAGTTGGGATGCGAAGGCTGTAGGAGAGCGCCCAAGGATGTTTGATAGAAGTCGCTGGGTGCTAAATTGCGAGTCTATGTGATGTATATGATACTTCTGCCACTGTTGGAACTTTCTCGCGAAGCTAGATGTCTTCTCGGCGGCTGTCAGTAGGAAGTTGTACCGGAGCTTTGGCGGCGTGACCTGTTTGCGTATCTGGCACAATGCAGTCGGAATAGGAATCGCAGGGTCGAACGGAAAGCGGGATGAGGATTCGCGGTCGAAAGACACCAGATGAACAGGTAAAGATATATAAAATTTAGCGGGGTTCGAACAAGTGGTTCGCTCGGTGGATCGAGCCGCAACGGTTGCGCTTTTTACTGGTTAGCAGGGACATGTCAGCACCTTCATTGCCAATAGCAGGCGGTTGTTATCCGCGCGCAGGGAACGCAGCGGAACATGTATACAAAGGTAACTTACATCAATGCAATGCGAAAGGAGAGTGCTGAAGACTGCGCGAAACTTAGACGCAAACGGACGGCAATGATATCTAGTGAACTCGGATAGTTGGCTGGTAGCTAGCTGAGGTCGGCGCAAAGCTGTTCAAGAAGGCTGAAAGGATGGAGTTGGTTTGGAGATGAGGAAGGTTTTGGAGTCGCAACAATAAAAATTGCAGGCGGTGACGTTTGAGCTTCACCTCGATAGCAGCTCGAAAGAAGCCGGAAAGGGCAATTTTAACCTGTCAAACACTGTCAAACGCAACACACTTAAAAACACACGTGCAATATCCAACTCTGCTTATTAGTTCAGCTACCTGGACCTTCCTAGTTATCGAATATGATGCTTAAAAGAAAGCCAAAAAGATATAAGAGACGGATTCGAGTACTATTTATAAAAAAAGGATTATCTCATCTCATCATGCTAGCTCTAATAATTCGGCAGCGATGCGATCGAATCTAGCTCCGCGTCGAGCTTTAACCTCGCCTACACACCTGAATCGGACTTGGTTCGATGCCGTTCGACTCTCGCGTAAGGCTGCGCGGCTTTCCATTTCTCAACTGACCTCATCATATCTACAGCCATAAGGCTAACAAATAGCTATAACTCCTATCCCTCCTTGCAAATAACACTCGGAGAATGTTCCAAACGGTGGGACCGGCGAAGCTGCCCAGCTCCTTTGAAACTTGGCTCCCTAGACCCAAGGCGTAGGTACGATCTGCGCAGGGAATGTCCAAAGGAAAAGGTCAGCATTCGGTTTGGCAAACAAAAATATATCCCATATCTTGAGGCTCATGGTGGTCTCAAGAAGCCTTGACTACCTGGGACTAATAGTTGAATGCCTTGTGTTTGAAGCACCGTCATACCGCATAGACTGTGTCTTGACCGAGAACCGCGTACCACAGTCCGACATATCGCTAGATACTACCTTTCTTTCTATTGGTCTCTCGTCCTATCCTTCCTTCTTCGGTCCATTTCGTACCCAGTTCGCCATTTTTCTGGGTGTGGGGTTTTCTCCGGGTTCCTCGCATGCCAAAAGCGCAAATACCCGCATCATGGAAATTCTGACTCCGGTAGGTGCGAAATACAGATAAGTGGGACCCTAAGCTCCGAGACTACCTCCTGTTCTCTTCATTCTAAAAACCCGACTAAGCGGACGCAACCCCAGGGTGGCTTGTCGCTAATCGGACGTGATAATAATAGCATCATATGAGGATTAGCAAAGCGATGTTGGACTCTCGGTTGCCTTCTGTTGCCTACCCACACCAGTGATGACATATCCGATATCGCGATGTCTCCGTATTCAGAACCTTGATCGGAGTGTCGGAGCACCCTATATCAACATGGCACAGCTTCTACAGTTTCCTACACCCGGCAAGCTCAATCTACAATATCTAGAGTACATTGATCTACTAACTCAGCACTTGCGAGTAAGCTTTTCCAATCTATGCCTTATGGAGGTATCTAGCTATATTGAAGTTGCTGCCTATTAGAACCACGCAGCACTTTCCGCGAAGCCGATGTCTCCGACATTATTATTTCCCTTCCCTATGGTTGCTCACATCACTGTCAAATAATCTGAGACGGCAATATCAACGGCTTCATTTCGCGAAGCTGACTATCTTCGCATCAGAACTCCGGCGTTCCTATGAATCTGACCGGAGCTAAAGACGCGGCTGTTCATTGATCGCATTTGTTGCAATGTACGGAGCAGAATACCTTCTTAAGCCCCTAAGATAGTTTTATTTTAACTGAATTTTATTGGCTGAGGATTTATGAACACATCTCAAGTCACTTTAATATGTATTTCACGTTTGCACAAAATATATTCCACTTGGAAAAACAGATCTAATTCGTCATAGACTAACCTACAAAGCCTTTGGAGAAAAAAATGACTATTTGTAGAGAAGTAAGAGTAAAAGGCTCTTTGGCGGAGATTGATGAGGGTGGGGGTAAAGCAGGATTAACATGACGAGTTTGTCAATATTTTCCAACGTTTTTCGATGGAAAATAAGAATGAGAAAGAAAAAAGGAACACAGACCCCCATATATAAACTCCTTTTATCGTGAAAACAACATGATCATAGCAACAAAAAAAAGAGGACATCTCGATGCAAGAAAAAAAGGATGTACAATTCGATTAGAATTTTATCAGTTTGATGAAAAAGAAGTTGTGAAAGGAAAGTCGCAACATTAAAAAGAACTTTTATATGTTATGCGTTTAGTCGACTTCCTCAACGGTTGGTCCGTCTTCACCACCGTGTGGGGCACCAGTTGGCACGCCGCCTGGAGCACCGCCCGGAGCGCCACCCTGACCTTGATAGAACTTCATCATGATTGGGTTGGCAACAGTCTCAAGCTCCTTCTGCTTGGCCTCAAACTCTTCCTTGGTAGCCGTGGTGTTGTCATCAAGCCATGTGACAGTTTCACTGATTTCCTTGTCTAGAGTTTCCCGATCGGCGGCATCAAGCTTGTCAGTGACCTGTTTGTCGCTGATGGTGTTTCGGAGCGAGTAAGCATAGCTCTCGAGAGCGTTCTTAGCCGAGATACGACCAGCCTCAGCTTCGTCCTCAGCCTTGTACTTCTCTGCTTCAGCCAACATGCGCTCAATTTCTTCCTTGGAGAGACGACCCTTGTCATTGGTGATGACAATCTTGTTCGTCTTACCGGTTCCCTTCTCGACGGCAGAGACGTTGATGATACCGTTGGCATCAACATCGAAGGTAACCTCGATTTGTGGAACTCCGCGTGGTGCAGGTGGGATACCAGTAAGCTCGAACTTTCCGAGCAGGTTGTTGTCCTTTGTGCGGGCACGCTCACCCTCGTAGACTTGGATAAGCACACCTGGCTGGTTGTCGGAGAAGGTGGAGAAGATCTCGGATTTCTTGGTTGGGATAGTGCTGTTACGCTTGATGAGAGCGGTCATGACACCACCGGCAGTTTCGATACCGATAGACAGGGGAGCGACGTCGAGAAGAAGAATCTCTTGAGTCTTGGAAGAGGTATCACCGGAAAGGATAGCAGCTTGGACAGCGGCTCCGTAAGCAACAGCCTCATCAGGGTTGATCGACTTGTTTGGCTCCTTGCCGTTGAAGAAGTCGGAGACCATCTTCTGGATCTTTGGGATACGGGTCGAACCACCGACCAAGACGATTTCGTGGACGGAGGCCTTATCAATCTTGGAATCTCTCAAGACGCGGTCGACGGGTTCCATGGTGGAACGGAAGAGATCTTGGCAGAGTTCCTCGAAACGAGCACGGGTGATGGAGGTGTAGAAGTCGATACCCTCAAATAGAGAGTCGATTTCAATGGAGGTTTGAGCAGAAGAGGATAGAGTTCTCTTCGCACGCTCGCAAGCGGTTCTGAGACGACGAAGAGCACGGGCGTTGGAGGTGAGATCCTTCTTATGCTTCCTCTTGAATTCCTGGACGAAGTGGTTGACGAGACGGTTGTCAAAGTCCTCACCACCCAAGTGAGTGTCACCGGCAGTGGCCTTGACTTCGAAGATACCTTCTTCGATGGTCAAGAGAGACACATCGAAAGTACCACCACCAAGATCAAAGATGAGAACGTTCCGCTCGCCCTCAGCCTTCTTGTCCAAACCGTATGCAATGGCAGCAGCAGTTGGCTCGTTGATGATACGAAGGACGTTGAGACCAGCGATGAGACCGGCATCCTTGGTAGCTTGACGTTGAGAGTCGTTGAAATAAGCTGGGACAGTGATGACGGCATTGTTGACAGTGCCACCCAAGTAAGACTCAGCGGTCTCACGCATCTTGGTCAAGACCATGGAGGAGATTTCTTCTGGTGTGAAAGTCTTGTCCTCGCCTTTGAACTCGACTTGGATAATTGGCTTGCCACCCTTGTCAATGATCTTAAAGGGGAAGTGCTTCATGTCGGATTGGACTTCCGCGTCAGCGAACTTCCTGCCAATTAATCGCTTGGCGTCGAAGACGGTATTGTGTGGGTTCATGGCAACTTGATTCTTTGCGGAGTCACCAATCAAACGTTCCGTATCAGTGAAGGCAACCTGCGAGCAGAATAACAGTTAGCATCCTTGTTGTTGACAGAGACGATGGTGGGGCACAAACACCCCACCATCGTTGGAAGAGGGAGAAAAGGTTAAAAGAGTACTTACGAATGATGGTGTCGTTCTGTTACCCTGATCATTGGCAATGATTTCGATTCTGTCATCTCTGAAGACACCCACACAGGAGTAGGTGGTTCCCAAATCGATACCGACAGCTGGAGCCATCTTGAGCTATTATATGTATGGAGAACAGAGAAAAGAGAAAGAGAAGAGATCTGTGGATGAGAGAGTTAGGAGAAGGTTTCTAGTAAAAAATAATTGGGTATCTCGAGCAGAAAAGAAGAACGGTGTAGGAAAAAGCTAAGAAGTGAATCGAGCCTTTCGTACGTGATTATCTAGCAGTAGTAGTAGTGATACAAAGGTGAAGTGCTCGTGGTATGCGAGATGATGCTTGTGATGTGTGTGAGATGGGAGGAGGAGGAAGGAAAAAGAGAGAAAACCAGCTGGGTGAGGTAGATTTATACGGTGCAGAGCAGAGCAAGCAAGTGACGCTAGCGGGGATTTTGGAGGGCTCACCTTTTTTGAGGATGCGAGAAGGCGGTGGTGAATGCGAGGTGGTGCTGGAGCCTTCTCGATGGTTCTTTCGCTGGTCTTATAAAAAAGGCGGGCAGAATTTTCGAGCACAATTCGATGTGCTTCCGTGAGGTTCCAAACACCGACATCATTTGTTTCTCTCCTCGTCCAACGCAACGCTGCAACGCTGCAGCTCTGCAACAACACAACTGCCCCACCATTCCATGTCACGTGACACACGCCCTGTCAAGGATCTCAAAAGGATCCAGCCCGCATCAAAGAAAACACCATCACCGCCGCGTGTCCAATACATGCAGGGCATGCTAAAGCGCAGCCTCTGTGCCTCTGTTTGTGTGTCATTTCTCAGCCGTCCTTTGTCTGTTGCCTGTTGGTTCTAACCCTGTCCATTCGTCCCCAGTAAAGTGACTGAAGTTATCGTGAGACGCTTCTAAGCTCTTTCATATCGTCAAAGACATGGATGTCCTGACACTCGGCTGTCGACAAGGCTAGCTAGCCGCCATGGCCAATCCCACCGCCCTCGAGGAACGCATAGCAAACCTCGCTCTCGAAACTTTCAATGCTCTCCCCCAGAGATGCAAACCACGGGCGAACTCTGCCACAGGCCTCCAAGAATGGATCCCTATGAGTGCCATCATCCTCGTCAATAGTATGTTCAGTCGATATATCGACAGCAGCTTCCAAACATCTTTCCATTCTTGAACATGCATGATGCATGATGTTTCGATACTCTTTATATTTCCTTTGTGTATGCGTCCTTAGTAGGCACTAACAAAGATAACTCCTGCAAAGACAGCTCTGTGCCGCCCGCTCTGCACCTCGCTTCCCTGGCCACCGGCTCCAAATGCCTACCCGCCAACCTGCTTCCCAAGGCTGACGGTCTCATCCTGCATGATTCCCATTCCGAAATCCTAGCCATCCGTGGCCTGAACCGCTTCCTTCTTCAGGAAGCGCACTCTATGCTCTCAAACAAAGAGTATATTTCTCCGTTTCTTATGCATAACCCAAAGTACTCTCATCCTACACACGAAGAGGAAGTACCTTGTCCATTTCTTCTGCACCCTCCGCTCACAGTACATCTCTTCTCCACCGAGCCACCATGCGGCGATGCAAGCATGGAGTTCATAATGTCTGCACAACCAGACCCTACTCCTTGGACCGTCCCGCCACCGTCTTCCTCTTCCTCTCCCACCCCGCATAGTCTGCCCGGCCGCTCATACTTTTCTGCCCTCTCCATCGTGCGACGCAAGCCCTCCCGTCCAGATGCTCCTCCGACCGTCTCCAAATCTTGCACTGATAAGCTCACCCTCAAACAGTTCACCTCTGTTCTGTCCTCCATTCCCTCTCTTCTAATCTGCCCTAGAAGTGTCTATTTATCGACCTTCATAGTCCCCTTTAACAAATACAACAAGGAAGGTTACACACGTGCTTTCACATTAGAGGGTAGACTTCCAAGTTATCTAGATGAACTAACCGCAGGTCCCTACTGCTTTAAACCATTTGATACCACACCCCTTCCAGAAGCATTCGAAAACATTTACCAATACTCTAAACCGCCCTCAGGAGACACACGGACGAAAGCATCAAATATATCAGCACTGTACATCAACAATTTCAAAAACTCTACAATTGAGGTACTCATTTCAGGCGTGAAACAGGGTAACAGCCAGCTATCATCCTCCCACGACAATAGGAAAGGGAGCGCTGTGTGTAGAAAGAAGTTGTGGCAACTCGGCCGTGAGATTGTTGAACTATTAGGAGATGAAAGATTGAAAGAAACCCTAAACTCTCCGTCATATTGCGACGTCAAAAAATATGCGGAAGAAAGATGTAAAATAAAAGGTACTGTCGTAGGTTTGCTAGGCGGGTGGGAAAGTAGCGCTGGCGATCACGACTGGAGCCTGTAAAGCGGTACCATAGTAAATTCAAGGTTCGTATAATGTATGGTTTACCCACCTAATCTCACAGACTCCAAAAGCGGAAGATGGAAAACGGTTGTTCCGAGTCTCTCCACCACTTCCTAAACAATATAATAAAACAGATTGAATGCTCGAATAACACCTACACAATATTCCCAAGTGCTATCTGTTTCATCCGCTTGTCGTCCATATCTACTTCCGTCATGCTGGATTCTTCTAAGCTCTTAGGCTCGCAATCCAAGATCCGTACGCATTCCTTTAAACAGGAACTACTTACTTGACCCCTGGTCTTTAAGACTGTTGTTAAGTCTTCAAATTCTTCTCGTAGCGAGACGGTCTGCAGAGAATCCCTGTTATTCATACAGAAGCGTATCAAGCAGTTGTGGAGGTGATAGTTGCTTGCTGGTCTTGCCATGATTGTTAGCCGATATCTTGATAGGATTACAGAGGTATGAAATGGAGCTACCTCTCAACCCACACGTGACTCGCCCATAGCTTCATAAAGCTCTTCGCTTCAGATGGGAATTCCGAAGAATTGATTCTCTGCAGAGATTATTGTTAGAATCTCTCCTTAGGACATTGACACGAACGATTATACCCACATCTGCAACCTCCTCCTCTAACCATCTTTCCTCTACTTCATCCCCACTCTCACTAACATTATCTCCAGTATACACCACCTCTCTTGTCTGAAACCTCACAAACTGATTCCCATCCTCCCTCGCCGGGATAGTACATTTCCTTTTGCCTTCTTCACAAGTTACTAATTTTGGCACCACTCCTTTTCTCCTACACACCCTCCCAGGGCCATTGGTCATCACCCCGTTCATCTTAGATATCCCCACACGTGTCGTCCAACTATCGTCCCCTTCCAGATACGCTGTCAGATTAAAGGCTTTGTACCCTCTAGGCTTTACCCATGTCAGCCTTCTCTGGTTAACGTGATACACCGTGGGCTTAGACGCCGACCCCACAGCCGGATCCACCATAATCTTTACTGTATCTCTACTTTTTGATGGCTTATGTTCTTCAAGAGAAAAGGCAAGATGCAAATGCGTATTCTTAAGGTGGAATCGTAGCCTATCAAGACTCTCGAATGTCATGTTGCGGCATATAACGCACGTATAGCCCGGATCCTGGCATTTAAACGTGAAGATTTTGTTCTTCATGTTGGATTCCGAGCTACTCTTCTGACCTTGGTCGTCAAATTGCTCAACAAAGCCGCGAAAGGAGTACTCGACGTGGACAGTCTTTTGGCGTTTCGATGGTCTTGACGTAACCGCAGAGTTGCCGTAATTTATCGATGTATCCTTGCGAGTTCTGTCTGTTGGATGTGGTCTTTTTCTTTTAAGCTGAGGCCTCTTTATAAAGTTTATTCTCCCACTCCAAGCGGACTTCAAATGTACTTCCACATTTTTAGATATACTATTATCCCCCTTCAGGAATCTCATGGGCAATTTGGGTTCGCTGAGATTACGAAGCGACTTGTCGAGCGTAAACGAAGTTACCAACATCAGGTCTTCAGGGCTAGGCGATGCTCCGCCCCACCCTTCGAATCGTAGGAGAAATTGGACTTCGTAAGAGTCGGCTAATCCTAGTCCTCCATCCTCCCTCTCAACAGAGAATGCGGAAAATGGAATCTCAAACGGCTTTTCAGCCGTTAATCGATACACATCATCAGATATCTGACTTGGTAGCAGCAAGTCTAAACCAGCAGTTGTCTGGAGCTTTTGGATCTTGCTATGACTACTATTGTTGCTCAAAGTGGCAAACAAGGTAATTTCACATTGGCATCTGGAGTCTATAAGACCAACAACCTCGTTGAGATTGATGGTCTCGTCCGATGTTAAGCTATTTAGAGCACTGAAATCAGCTTCGATCTTCTATATTTATACCCGAAAGTGTAACATCTAAATTCATAAGGGGATATTGGTCACCATACCGCAACTGCATTGGTATAATGCCGAAAGTAGGGCCATTTTCGAAATCCGGGACCAACGAGATCCCATCCATCGTACTTTCGAACCCTCTCCTCCTTGCTCTACTCCCTTGCTCGGGGCCAAAGCTGCGATTGGAAACGTCATTTACATTCCAGCGTCTCTCGCTGCTTAGCCTATCTTGCTTTTCGGTTTTCAAAAGGTCGGCTTGGACCGCCAAGGCCCGAGTGATGTTCCTTTCAAGCACCGTTTTTTGCATATACTGGTCGAGATATTGGTAAAGTAATATATTACCCTGGTAAGCGTCTGAGAGGGTGAGAGTCGGACGGCCGTTGCTTCCAGCAGTCGCGTTCGTTGAGCTTGTAGCTGGTGCGTCAGTTTTCTTGCGTCGCATCGCGCGGGAGCTTTGTTGAGTGATTATAAACTAGAGAGCTGGACTCGAAGGGATATATATTCAAAAGAATTGTCTGGAGTATTATATCGATGAAATGGATGCAGTTGCCGTTGTATGTTGCAGAGGATAACTGGCTGCAGACTGGGTGGATGAGCGTTGTTTGGTGCAACCGTTAAAACGATACCCTTGCGCCAGCTCGAGTCTCAACATAAATACGGTGTTATTTACTCTCAGTTACAGACTAAAAACCCTACTGTAAAGGGACTATATACCTAGGTATCTTTGTATAATATAATGGTATATATTTGTAAAAAAAAAGTTTATAATTTAGAACGCCATGAACTCCTACACTACTTTATAGAACCTCCTCTATCTTGCTGATAGTTCATGACAAACTCACACAAAATATGTGTATATATATATCCGAGAGCATTCACGCTTCTGTACTTCATAGAAATACGTTCTAATGGCAGAAGAAAAACCAAAGCCTAAATTAAATTACCACCTGGTATACATCCGTTGTACTCATAAAGATAAAAATAGAAAGCTACCATGATTCAAGATAACGCCCCCATAGTCTCCGAAGATACACCAAACCAATTATACATAACGGGAGGATATATCAATATGCAAAACTCCGTGTCCAAGAACCCATCGACCATATACATATTTATTCTTCAATGGTCGTTCGAGTCCTGGAACATCGGCGGTGGTTGCTGTAACGGCGGCAGCTCCCACTGGGCGAATTCCCTTGCAGCAGCACTCGGAATCGTGGGCGACGATGGTCGTCTCAAGAACGTCCGTATTTTGCCTGGTTTGGACAGGCTAGTCGTTGACTGATTCCTGTTCGCCTCTTCTAGCTCCTGTGCCTCTAAATCCGATGCACGCTCTTCGGTAACATAATAGTTTCGCTCGATTGTAATATCGGGAAACGAATCATTCGCGCTTGTCTGTTGCGCCTCCTCATCCAGTGTTGCTGATGTATTTCCTGACTGCCCGTGTGCCGAGTTTGCGTCTCCGAGCTCAACGTAGTCTCGCATTTTAATTGTGCCATCTCCAGTGGTTGTTGCATCCGCCGAATAGCTAACGAACTTAGCGGGGCCTCTGTATATGTGCGTTCTCTCAAACAGGCTGATACCAAATCTAGTGGATACCGCCCGAGGTTCCCGTGATCGCGAAAACCATCCTCCGCTCTGTCTGTGCTGGTACACCCGTTTGGCAAATTTGATCATAGCTTGGTTGAGCGCTGGTAGACAAGCAATGATAGCGGCCAAACTGCTCTCGAGAACGCCCCAGAATGCGACCGCTGTCGCGTTCCAGGTAATGTCGAATGAACCCACCATGATTCTGTAGAATACGAAGAGACGTATGCCGCTGAATACCATGGTGAAAACACCAAGAATAAGGAGGAAAACCAGGTTGAATTTCTTCCCAGGCGCCAGTGGCAGCCGGTAGAGAATAAAAAGGGGAGGAAATATAGTCAATGCATCCAAACCCATGTGACCTGCGATAAGTCCTCCATAGACGGCTACGGATGTTTCGCCGACACATGTACCATTAAATTTCGACTCCAGCTCGAAGGCGCGGTTGATTGGTAGTCCACATTCAAATATTTGAACGAAGACGCATGCTGCTAGGAATGAATATGACAAACCCAAGACGGTTTGAAGATATATCTTTTGATTCTCTGATTGCAAATGAGCAAGACGTAGAAAGAGGTGTAGAATTGAACATCTACAAAGATGCAGTGCACAAAACCAAAATATGACGTGTAGAAATTGCATCTATAAATATTTGAGCAGGTTTGTTAGCCAACTGTCCCTCTAAATAAATGTTGGTCGGCAGCCAGGATATCGAATCCTCGACCTGCATAGGCTAAAGGGATCGCGCGGGCCCTGAGCACCTCGAAACCTGGGTGCAAACCAGGTTTGTAGAAAAATAAGAAAAAAGTAAAATAAGCCAGAAATCGGTACCGTAGTTCTGGGACGGTCGCAGATATGCTTGCAGATGGTTCCGTTGATGCAGCCTAAAACGAGAAAATTCGAAGACTTCCATTGCATTGCATGAAATACGAGCCATCTCAAAGTCCAGCTTCCCAAGGTTATGGGATTAATCAACAATAGTAAGGAGGAATACCTACAATCAAGTAATTATGGATGTCGATCCTTGAGAGATCGTATAAATGGAAGCCAAGGCCGGTATCCAGCACAGCTGCAAGACGAGAAAAGAGGATCAGTATCCCCAGTCCAAACGTGAAGACAATCGATTACTCACCAACCAAATTTATACAGTTAAAAGCACAATAAGCTAACTAGACAGCAAAATAAGTTAGCTGGAGTATCCCTGCTGAATAAGGTCCTGATGGAATGATTTACATACAAATGCTGCAATCATGACCCAATCGTCCATTCCAAAAGCGCCTTTACTCCTCACCCATAGCCGAAGACATACGACTATTACTGTGATAATACATAATACTACCCCTACCACTAAGCAGTAGAAAGTGTTGACTGGCGGGATATAATTCGGGTCGACAATTAGGGGAAATTCGAAATTTTGAGGGAACTCTTTAAACAGTGGAAATAGCGAGCTCAAGTACTCTCTATCGGCGTCCGTTTGTGGATGGGGTGGGCTCTCCATCATGAGGGGGCCCAGATGTTACACAGAGGGCGTAGCTTTTGTAGGCGGGTTGTTTGGTCGGCAAATGCAAGAGGAATGGTGCAAAAAGGAACACTGCTAGTACCAAAGTCGAATACTCCGTCCCCTTCCACCATCGGCACCGGGTTTACCACATAATTTTGTCGATGCACCGAAGTTTGAAGTGTTATCGAATATCAAAAACAGAACCTCGAAGTGGGTTATATAAAATAGAAGAATAAGTAGGAAAGAGGAAATGGATCAAACCATCTTCTCAGATAGGAAAACATGGGAAATATAATCTCCCATCGTGCACCCGAATCCCAGGTCGAAGGTAAAGAGACCAAGCACCTCTGCTTCAGATACTTGCGGCAAATTGAACCCCAACAAGGCCGGAAGCAGGGAATTGAATGTGTGTCCAGGTGGGTCGTCCTAACTTAGCAGGGCAATGGAAAGGTGGGGCTGATTAGCCCTTGTTGCGCTAATGGGATGTCCCAAGAAGTCCTCGAAACAATGCATGGCTGCTGAAGCTGGGATCGACACATTCCTTAGCTTCGTGTGGGACTAAACGTTTTTGAAACAATAAAACCTGCTGCCAAAAGAGTTACTGAGCATCGGCCTGATTCGAAAGTTCGTGCTCTCACCGATAAGACCAGAGCAAACCACGCCGAACTTACAATCTCAATATGTCTCAGAAATCCACCGTCTAGGAATATAAGCTTCGACCATTCTGCTTGCAGAATCACCAAACTATCCGAAACATCTGCTATCTAGTGCAGGGCTTTTTGGCATCCCCTGTCGTTCTGTTGAATCTCTGGGGGCGAGTCGATGCATTTCTAATATTGTGGGTTCCTGGATGTGGATTCGTCCGGCAGAGGAGATGGATTTGGACAAGTGTGTGTGGGGAGGTGGCTCTCGATCGGAGATATCAATGCTCCATAGTTGGCATCGTTCGTTGCAGCGCTGGTGTCAGCAGAACCACTCCCAAACAGGTAGTAAATACGCACAGACCTACAATGTGAATTCTAGGAAGTCTGTTCGCACAATAACACTAACAGCTAACACGGCAGACACCATGAAACAGGTCATTTCGAAAATGCAAGTATCTACCGCTTTTTCATTTGATCATGTTGTTGCATTATATATAACATCTAACACTAGAGCGATCCGACGCAGATACATTTGTACAAGATTTCTAGCGTTAACTCTGCTTTTTGAGAGTCGGTAAGCTTAGTGAAATTGTAATTGATATTAGACATTTGAATGTCTTTGAGCATACATTTCAATGTCATGACTTCATTACAAGGCGATCTATCAGTTAAAATATGGTCGATACAATATTAAGAGGATATACCTAACTCCTTGCGAAAGTCAGCCTATAAAAATACATTATTCCAAGTAAGTATATTCACCCACCTCTCGCTTCCCACAAGTATCCTTTGGAGCCTGTTTATCTTTCTCACATTCGCGGTCGACAACCCTCGTATCAGTCATATATTCACAGCCCTCTTGATATATATCTTTCGTAACTTGGCTTTTAGAAAGTTTGGCCTTTTTGGGAAGCAGGATGGAGAATTACGCCAGCCAATAATCTAGCCAAAGACCTTAGCAGGATGCACATGTATATCCGTTAAATTCAGCCAAGCCTGTGTAGGCACTGCCGCGACATCAACCTATTCGCTGGAACCGCCCGCCACCCTATAAAAAAGCCACCGCCGTTAAACGGAGAATACTGCAAGGTCCAATAAAAAACAAAGTCTAACGTTTTGGTCAAATACGAAATATTTTAAGCCCAGTACACCGTTTGCGCTAGCATTAGAATTTGAAAAGCATATTCTGTAATGCACTTTTCAGATGAGCAGAATAATCAACTACGTGAACACCAATATTTACACTCGTAAACAGTAATATCTGTAAGGCCGTAAGAGGCATCTTGTTCATGAGGTGCTGGTTGTGGCAATCACGCAATTTCATATACATCCCAGCCTCTGTTTCTTTTCCTGATATTGTTCATATTCATATTGGTCCTTTGGAAGGAAATATTCATTACGCGTCGTCTATCCGTTAGCAGGCAACTCGACTCCAAGAATATTGTACCGAGTGAAGCAATCAAATGGGTTGCCTGTTGCCTGCCATCTCATAAGCGAGTACCCTAGTGAAGCACTAATGAAAGGCGAAAGGAACCCTTGTAAGATTCTAACGGGATATATTGCACGGTTCATATGAATTGAAACCAGTTCGCATCCCGATTAGTACACGGATACGACGCACGGCAGTACTCAAGCGAAAAAAGGCATAGTATCTGCTTGTGGTGACAGATCCATTGTATGCATTAGTTGGGATACCCACGGTGAAGGAGTCGTTTAAAAAAGCACAAAAACCCTTTTGCATTTTTGGGGCGGCTTTAAATCCGGGACCGAGTTGATAGATTAGTGCATCGTCGGGACCCTCTGCTGTAGTCTCAAATGCTGTGTTCGCTGTTTGGTAGTCTCAAAGTCTCAAAGGAAGACCCTGCAGCTGGTCTCGTGCAGCCAGTCTTTCCAGCAAAGAGCCAAATAGGAAAATGTGTTGTATGTTTCTCTTGGCACCGTGTCCGATTTGCTTGGCTCGCTGTCGCAAATCCGCAAATTTTCTTTAGCCAACCATCCGCTTCGACATCACCAGTTCGACATCTGCAGCTAGTTGATAACCTCGACTATATAACCCCGGTTCTCGACCTCTAACTTAGGTCGCAGGTATTAGAGGTATCCGCATATCTATAAAGGAGCTTGAGTACCCTTTATAGTCGTCACAATGTCTGCCGTCTTCAAATCCGTCACCGATGCTCGGAGCACGAAATCCAAGGAGGATGCCGCAGAGTCCGGACCCGATAAGAAGTTCCGCCAAAGAGTCCTCATTCTGTCATCCAGAGGTGTGACATACAGGTATGCTCTACTTCCATTTGCTTCTCGTCAGAGATCGAGATATCACTAACTCCTCGGACCATATCCATGCAGACATCGCCATCTCCTCCAAGATCTCACTTCTCTCCTCCCACATAGCCGCAAGGATTCGAAATTCGACACTAAATCCAAGCTCTTCCAGCTCAATGAACTCGCGGACCTCTACAATTGCAATAACATTCTCTTCTTCGAGGCCCGCAAACGCGAGGATCTCTACCTATGGATGTCGAAACCCCCAAACGGCCCAACCATAAAATTCCACGTGCAGAATCTACATACCATGGAAGAACTGCACTTTTCGGGCAATTGCCTAAAGGGTAGCAGGCCGTTGTTAAGCTTCGACAAGAGATTTGATGAGAAGCCGTATTTGATGGTCGTCAAAGAGATGATGACCCAGATCTTTGGCGTACCAAAGGGCGCTAGAAAAAGTAAACCTTTCGTCGATCATGTCATGAGTTTTACGGTGGCAGATGGCAAAGTGTGGATTCGGTGTTATCAAATCTGCGAGGCTGACCTGAGCAAGAGCGATGTTAAAGCTCTCGAGAACGGAGATGCGGAAGATGGGGTTGCGGAAAAGAAGAGCAAGAAGACATCCAGGTCGCAAACCGAGGTTAGCTTGTTGGAAATCGGCCCCAGGGTTGTCTTAACCCCTATAATCATACAGGAAGGCTCTTTCGGTGGACCGATAATATATGAGAACAAAGAGTACGTTTCACCAAATGTGCTACGTGCCGAGTATAAGAATAGGAGGGCGCAAAAATTCAACGTCAGGAATGAAGCGAAGGTTGGACGAGAGATCAAGAGGAAGGCGCTCAGACTCGACAAGCACCGCGTGGGTGGTGGTAGTGGCAAAGAGTGGGAAGAGCTACAGGCCGGGTTGAAAGATTTGTTTCAGGACTAGATCTGTATCCTAGAAGCTATTTGCAAAAGTTTTGTTCTTTTACACTAGGAGTTTGGTGGAATGTATTGCTATTATCTTGTATTACTACTCTTATGCGCAATAGAGCCTTTCTCACGACTCATAGGACTCATACATGGTTATACCAGTGCCATATAAATAATATACATGCAATAACGCCAAATCCCCAGCATAGAAATCCTCTTGCCAGTTACCATGTCAGTAAGAAAACTCCTGAAAGCAAATCATCAATTTCCTAGGGTATCGGAATGTGTACGATAAAAAGAAAGAAAAGAAACTGGTGAGGATCCGACAATACTTCTCCTTAATCAAATTCATCATCGATCGACCAGCTCGAATCAACACCATCTTCGTCTTCATACGCTAACTTATCTGCCTTGAAGTCTTCGTCTTCTTCACTATTATACCTCGGGCGTTTTCTCCCAACCACAAAGGTTTGGGTTGTGCGGGCTCTTTTAGTTTTTGGGGGAGTTGCTTTCTTCGGAGTAGTAGTTTTCTTTGCAGTGGCTCTGCCCTTCCCCTTAGCTCTCGAGGAGCTGGCAGGCGTGGTCGTCGCCTTCTTTTTTGTCAGTCGTTTCGATGGTAGAGCGTTGCTAGCAGAGTCCAAAAAGTGAGCTTCACTAAGCTGGTTCCCTGTAGGTCGGGAATCATCGAGTCTAAAGAGGACTTTCTGGCAAAGCCCTGTTGTCACATGGGCGTCATCCTTGATCTTCTGACCTTCGCTCTTCTTTTTCTGGAGGTAATCCTTCCAAGCATTCCCTCTTCGGTCTAAGAACGCCGTGGCAAACTCATCACCCCAGTACCTCCTGCTAGTGGCCCGATCTCTCCAGCTCAGCTCAGGAAGGATACACCAAATATCTATTTCCCTAAGAGATGTGAAATTCCCACTCCGAACAGTGTCAACGAGGCTTCTGAGAAATCGCTCGCAATCCACAGCCCTCCAATTACCCAAACTCCTCATTACCAGACTTTCAAGTGTAGCCGGCCAGTGCGGCATCGGGATATCCAGTATCTCAAGCTGTTCGCTGTCGAGCACACCAGGGACATCTTCAAACAACAATCGCCGAAGCTTTGGCGTCGAGGTATCGAGCTCGCTGAGGAACCCTAGCATGACGTTTGAACAATGAACAACTTCTAGCTCTTCTAGATGCTTCCCACCAATTTGCAAAAACTTCTTCAAGTCCCCTGCGTCCACATTCCTTAGGTCGTCCAACACAAGTCTCCTGAGTTCTTGCACGCCTGCAATCTGAGTAATAAAATACTCACCGACAAAGGTGCAATGCTTCAGAGTCAGACTTTTGAGGTACTTGAGTCGCCCAATAGCACTTGCAATTGTTGCAATGTTGACCTGAACTTGTCCGCTGGTATCCTCATTGAGGTAAGCAGCATCGACATCATCGAAATTAGTCAAGTTGAGCGATCGCAGTGCCTTGAAGGTATCAAACTCCGCATGAATCGCATCCAGCCACCCAAATCCCATGCCCTTGGTCTTCTTGCTGGATCCTTCCTCCTGTTTCTTCCGTGTATCGTATTGCCGAGATATCGCCTGACTTAGTCGTGAATCCCAGGTCCAACCACCAAGCTGGATCTTCATTTCTTCGAGTGTTGTCAAAAGGGTGGGTGGTATATCGAGCCTTTTGCCAGAGTAACTCGGGGTAAAGCCAGGGATGTAAGCCAGGTAATCATTATTCCGCGATTCTGTTGAGATGTTGATTTCGCGGATATTTGGGGTCAATCGGACCAAGCTATCGAGCTCGAATTTCACAAGTTTAGAGTCAAGGATCTCCGCATTGGTGGACTTGAGGACTCGGATTTTCTGGCCGAGATCTGGATTTGCAGTGATAGCTTCGGCGAGCTTTCGGAAGCGTATGGCAGGTGTGGTTGGAGGGAAGCTGTAAAGAAGGTTTATAGCAGGTTCGAAGAACGCCTTGCAGGTGAAGGCGGTCTTGTATAGCCATGCATGATCAATAGGTCGGATATTGCTGTTAGAGTCCGTAGATGCGTATCTGAAAACTTCAAGGAGGATTAGATAAGGCAATCGTGTCCAGGGCGGGTATTTGGTTTGTCTGGGCGTGGAGTAGCTAACGAGCGACGAAGAACTAGCAGAGGACGCTGCCGTTGCTCCGCGACGAGGACGAGTGGACATGGCAGCAAAGTCTCGAAGAACGGGATGATGGGGCATTCAGATACTGTTTTTCGACGGGCAGGGGCTGTCTCAGGCGTAGTGAGAATCAGGGAGGACGGAGCGATGGTCGCATGAGAGGGTTGCTGGATGCCATTATATAAATCTAGGAACCGCAACAGCAATGGAATCGATATCGACGCGCAGCAACACAAACCCCAGAAAAGGATCCGTCGCCAAGACAAAGATTCAGGCAACGGAGATAAATATTATCCCCGACCGAATATAAAATTCATTCCGTTACCCTCAAAATATCATCAACGTCACGAGATATTTATCGACGCCGAATCCAAAACATGGGGCTTTGGAGTCGAAAGCCGGTTGCCGCTTCTGATTCTACGTCTCCTATTGAGGCTGCCGCTGCAGCTTCCCATCAATATGAGCAACCAAGCACTAGAACCTCACCGGTGCAGGCTGTCACCACCTCTCAGAAGTCCCGCGACGATCTAGCAGAAGAAGAACTCTCCGCCCTGCTCAAGACGCTCCATGCAGAGGACCCATCTAACAGAGAAACTTCTCAATCTGCCAAGAATTTCCAAGACACCCTCTATCCAACCACAATGTCTTGCCGCGAAGCCTTCGACGAGCTCTATTTCTGCTACTCCCTTGGTGGGCAGTTCAAAAACCTATATCGCTATGGGACATACCGCAATTGTGAAGACAAATCTGCGGACTTTTGGTTTTGCATGAAAACAAAGATGTACGGACCCAACGTAAAGAAGGAGATGATTGTAAAATATCATAGAGAGAAAGAGGCTGCGAAGTACAAGAAGGGACCTAGCTCTGAAGATGTCTGGAGCATTAGGACCGAACCGTTGGAAGGACAGTTTTTGGGGAACCAGGGAGACAATGGGAGCCAGCGCGAGTCATATGAGAGAGATGCGTAGTGACCTATACCATCCTTTTTACGGGACATGTTTAAATTCACTGAACATACAAACGAATGGCGTGGGTGTTAGGAGAAGCTTTTTGTCTCAGTATATACTTTGTAATATAGAATTGTACATATTAAAAGCGAAAGAGTCCAAAGCTCACAATATCGCATTACTCGAGGAATCATATCCGAAGCCAAATTTTGTTTGAAACTGTATCAAAAAGAAGAAAACCTGATTATAGAATCACGAGAAGGAAGCAGCCCAGGTTGAAACAGTTACATGACCAAATAAAAGAAAACCATAAAGTTCATTATCATCATTAAGGTCTAAAAAAGGTAAAAGACCCATCCTTATCAATCAAAGCTCATTACTTTACGCACATGCCTTTGTTATTTCTAATGGGGCCCATATCCACCTGGGGGAACACCACCAAAGCCTTGCTGCTGCTGTCCTTGAGGGCCCGACGGTGGGTATCCTTGGTTTTGGTACGGTGATGGGCCACCCGAAGGTGCGCCGTATTGTTGCTGGCCAGGTGGCTGATATCCAGGCTGAGGGGTTCCGAATTGGCCAGGCGCTTGGTACGGTTGCGGAGATCCACCATACTGTTGTTGCGGCGGCGGGGAACCATAGTATTGTTGAGGTGGTGGTGCGTATTGGCCCTGTGGACCACCATGCGGACTAGGAGCACCGAATTGGCCGTAGTTCTGCTGTGGTGGTTGGTAGGTCTATTCACATCAGTCCAAGTTCCATCATTAGAGTTTTTATAAATATTAGATATACTCACTGGATTCTGACCACCATACTGTGGCTGACCCTGATAAGTAGAGCTTCCTTGATTACCGTATTGGTTGGCAATACCCGCTTGTTGATTGTGCTGTTGGTTGGGCTTTGGACCGCCCAAGAAGCCAGCAGCCATACCCATCAAGCCGCCGCCGCCACTAGATCCGTGGCCGCCGCTCTGCTTGTTCTTTCCGCCTAGGAGGCCACCGGCAAGAGTAGCGGCTTGTCCTAAGGGGTTACTTCCACCACCTCCGTGGCCTCCAGCGCTACCATGACTTTGCTTGTTCTTTCCGCCCAAGAAGCCACCAGCAAGATTAGCGACTTGTCCCAGTGGACCACCCCCACCACTACCTCCGTGGCCGCTAGAGCTGCTTTGCTTCTTTCCGCCTAAGAGGCCAGCAACCTGTCCGAGTGCACCACCACCGCCACCTCCTCCATGGCCGCTCTGTTTCTTACCGCCGCCGAGGAAACCGCTAGCAAGATTAAGAGCTGTTCCTAGACCACCACCACCAGCGCGGGCAGTTTGGTCTGGTGCACCGCCAGCATGCTGTTGCTGTTGTTGTTGCTGGTTATAATTGGGATCGTATGCTCCTGGAGTACCCGATTGTGGGGTATATTGGTTCTGTGCGGTGGTGTTGGGGTCAAAATACTGGTTCTGTTGGGAACCTGGGGTCTCTTGACCTGGTGGCGATGAAACGGTATTACCACTAAAATTTGTAATGGGGGTTCCAGCTGGAACATCCCATGTGCTAGTTCCGGTGGACGGCTGGACATAATAGTAGCGTTGAGCAGCTGGGTCCCATTGTGCAATCTACGGATATCGGCCATAGAAATCAGTAAAGAATTCTTGCGAGGCATTACTTGCAAAGGAGATAATTGAGAGTGAGTGAGTGACTACACGTACCCATCCTTCAGGAAGAGGTGGAGGAGCTTGGGTGGGGCCAACAGCCTGAGCTGGAGAAGGGCTTGGTTGGCTGGTATTGCCAGTTTGTGGTTGGGCCTGAGCAGAAGCTGTAGCGTCCGCCATTGTTGACTAATAGAAGGATGATATGTAGCTGAGACCGATGAGACTAAACGATGGCGGGGAGGTTGTGCGAATAAAAGGTGCAAGATAGGAGAAAGTTGACGAGAGCGAAGAAATAACGGCAGCGAGAGGGCCTGCGATATAAAAACAATGGGGTGGGTACGCTGATGAAAGGAGGGGCAGCAGCAGCCTACTAATATATCAACTTCCACCTGCACCACCCGATGAGCTTCTCCAACAAGCACGTATTCCCGGGCACTGCCCTCCTGGTGCGTAAAGGGCAATTTAATCTCTCACTGCTATTTGCTAGTCCTGAAATCTCCGTCTACGCTGGCCCCTCATGTGCAAGCGCATTCATGTGGGACTGGACCGGTCATCAGGGTCCCCTTCCAAAAGACAAGCAATCTTAAACGCCTGCAAGCTGCACCAACTAGGACGGAAAGGCAAAATGCAAGTGCGGCTGGAAGCTCGTGCATGGGTCGAAGAGCTTCTTTTGCACTGCTGCGCCTCGATAGCTTACCCGTTTGTCTTGTCCTCGCCCAACCAGTCTCGTCCAAACCAACCTGCAAAGCAGCTAGCTTACTGGTTCCAGCCACGTTCTCCGAGAAAATCGTTGACCGAATTGTTGGCGATATGCTTGAAGAGTGTGCCCGACAAGGCCTTCAGATGCCTTGGTGAAGGCTTTCCGACGAAAGTTGCGAGTCCACAACTGTGGCTGTTCCTTTCACACGTACCCTCTTGGCGATCCGGGGTGTTTTCTGGCAGTATTGCATCATAATATAGTACTTCCGTTAGGCTCCTACCCAAATTGAGTCGTATCCCTAAACGACTATCTTCAGCTGAATCCGGAATATGATCATGGTGATGATATACTGATATCTTCACAATCTTACTTCACGCGCCTACAACATCTAACTCTGCCTTGTAAGGCCGCCTAGACCAAGTCAAGTCCTCTTGATACATTCTATTCTGAAGAACCATCTTCTACAGAATCAACGGCTCTCTTTGTGCGACAGCCGCTTCAAATAAGCTTTGCTAAGACCACATGGAAAGCGGACATGGGGGTGGGTGAGTTTAGGAATGCTTCATCCCAATACTCAAATAGGCTCCAGCTGCATTTTCCGTATTTTCAGCGAGGGCAAGAATAAGAGCGTAATTCAAATGCATATGCAGACAAACATCCTATCAGATACGCCAACAGTCGATTATCGGTCTGCATATGCAGGTCGCTTCTGTTTATTTATTTATTTTCTTTTCTTCATTCTTGCGCTTTTGGCTGCCGCGATTGTCGGCCCACTCGAAGTCGACTTTTTGTCAACTTAATATGAATCACAAGAGCACTCCAACATGCAGGAGGTGATGCGGCTGAATTCTTAGTAATATCACCATAACGAAGATCTATACCTTCAGAAATAAGTGCATCAAAGCCGAAGTTTCAGAACAAAGGTGTATTCAACAATTTGCGTCATTAAAACCATATATTAACATGAATAGGAGGCTTTTTCGGGATCTCGGTATTAGGGGAAAAAGTAGGAGGATGCGATTGTAGCAGGGGGGAGGAATGTTTCTTTGTTTTCTTTTTGGTACTAGAAGAGCCACTGGGATATGACGAAGAAAAAGCTGAGAAAGGGAACGTAAACATTCTATGAAATGGGTAATTTGTTTTTCCATGTACAGTGCGCACTATCAATTCAAATTCATGTCTTTCTCTTCGAATTCTTAGGTTGGGATGTAGAATAGAAAAGGGGAAGAAACAATCGAGGTGGTAAGGAATCCGGCAAAGAATCATGGAAAACAAGAAAAACTCGACAAGACGGGGTACTTAGTCGGATCACCTATTTTATCGTGAAATTATTACTTTCCAAGATCGAACACGGATGCTGAGTTCAAGGTCGACCGCGTGGTAAGGTTGCATGATAGTCGTATTTTCAATTCAAAACGCAAAGAATGGAACTATAAAAATATAAAAGATCCAATGCGATCTGTCTAATATTCAGCCTCTTCCTGTTCATCGGTCCCGCTGTCTCTAGCAACTTCCTCATAATCTCGCTCTGCAGAAGGGTTTGGTCAGTAAAATATTTCACAATTTAGTAACAATGGATTGTACTTACCCAGTGCAGCAAGATCCTCACGAGCCTCGGAGAATTCACCCTCCTCCATACCCTCACCAACGTACCAGTGAACGAAAGCACGCTTTGAGTACATGAGATCGAATTTGTGGCTCAATGCGGTCCAGGCATCGGCGATGGCGGTGGTGTTGCTCAACATGCAAACTGCGCGATTGACCTGGGCAAGGTCGCCGTTCGGAACCAATTTTGGTGGTTCGTAGCAGATACCAATCTTGAAACCAGTTGGGCACCAGTCGACAAACTGGATTGTCCTCTTGGTCTTGACCTGGGCGACAGCGGCGTGAACACTCTTTGTAACGACGTCTCCACGGTACAAGAGACAAGTGGCCATGTATTTGCCGTTCTTGGGATCGCACTTAACCATCTGGTTATTTGGCTCGAAGCAAGCAGCAGTGATCTCGCTGACGCTGTTGGCTTCGTGTTGAGCCTTGGCGGCGGAGATGACTGGGGCATAGGCGACAAGTGGGAAATGGATACGGGGATAAGGTACAAGGTTGGTCTGGAACTCGTTGAGATCGACGTTGAGAGATCCATCGAATCGGAGAGAAGCAGTAATAGATGAGACAACTATTGATGGTTTTTTGTTTGTTAGATATTGAGGAAATATTGTATGAATGAATAGATGCTTACCTTGAGCAATCAACCTGTTGAGATTTTCAAAGTTAGGTCTCTGGATGCCGAGACGGTTTCTGCAGATCTCATAGATAGCTTCATTGTCGACCATGAAGCTGCAGTCGGAGTGCTCGAGAGTGGTGTGAGTGGTCAAGATGGAGTTATACGGCTCAACAACGGATGAGGCGTTCTGTGGCGCAGGGTAGACAGAAAATTCGAGCTTGCACTTCTTTCCGTAGTCAACGGAGAGACGCTCCATGAGTAAAGCACCGAAACCAGAGCCAGTACCACCACCGAACGAATGGAAAACAAGGAAACCCTGGAGGCCAACGCAGTTGTCTTGGATTTGATTATATCAGCACAAACAGCTTTTTCTCGAGTTGTGGGTTTCTAGATAGATTCTTACCGGCAACTCTACGGATTTTGTCGAGAACTGGTTCGACAAGCTCCTTTCCAACAGTGTAGTGTCCGCGAGCATCTTTATTGATATTTGTAAGTATATTTATGTATTGGTAAGGTGGTATCTCAAAGTCACGGGTACCATACAGTTGTTGCTAGCATCCTCCTTTCCGGTAATCATCTGTTCTGGGTGGAACAGCGAACGATAGATACCAGTTCGAACCTCGTCAATGACATTTGGCTCGAGATCAACATAGATAGTTCTCGGAACATATTTGCCTTGGCCTAGAATTCCACAAGACGTCAGTGGGGGGTGTGTAGCAAAACAAAGAGGGTCTGGAGTGCTTTCGTACCGGTTTCCGAGAAAAAGGTGCTGAAACCTTGGTCTGCATTATCACTTTTACGCTCCTCTGATAGGTAGCCATCAGGCTGTTAAACAGGCGCTGTTAGTCTTCTTCGCGGTTCTGCTGCGAAACGCGTCTATAAGGCGGTCGTACCTGGATACCGTGCTCCAAGCAGTAAAGCTATCAGGTCGTTAGTATCTGTATGAGAGCAGGACTCGAAGCTTTCAAGTTGATAGACTCACCTCCCAGCAGGAGTTGGCGATCTGGCAACCAGCCTGACCGACTGAATTTTGAGGAAATTTGTTAGCATACGAAGCTCGAGGGCAGCGGCCATTGACAGCAAGGTCAAGCGAGAAGGGGGGGGACGGAGGCTGCAGCAACTCACCGTTGATAGAAATGACTTCACGCATGATGGATATACGTCGTTAGGAAAGAAAGCAAACAGTCGTTACAAAATGACACTTTTATGGGGTGGAAGACGAGGGAGATGAATTGGAGATGGGATGGGATGAGGACGAGAGATAGGAGAGAAGAAATAGTTGAGATTAATCGGAAGGGGTGTGTGCTAGCTTGAAGTGGAGCTGCCTGCACCAGCAGTTCGTTCATGTCCACCAAGCAATTATTTTGTTTATTCCGCCTGCCTGCCTGCCCGCCGCTCACCAAACCAAATCAACCAACCAGCCGGCAGAAACAATCAAATTTTCACGGCCGGTACTTCTGTAACCGTAGTAATTTGGGTGCAGGCGCAGGTACCCTGTCTGGGCTGGTGTCTGTCTTTCTGCCCGTCGGCGTGGCACCAGCAGCAAAATTTTATCTGCGGTTGGTGTTTACCTTCTGATTGGACGTGTTTGCCTGCTCGAGATAAACACTTGGCTGTGATTAGCTAGGCCAGGGTCCCTGCAGCTCGTCTTCGCATTAGCGCTTCATTGGCGTCTTGTCTTGACCTGTACTGTACTGTCCTGTCGGCTGCTGGTGACCGAAGGCCCGCTCGACCTCATCCTATTGTTGATATATCTCTCCAAGGTCGCGACGGCATCACAATGTTCTGGCTCTCCGCCTTGGTGCTGCTCCTGTGGAGCTCTGTTGCCACGGCCAACACAGAAAAGGTTATATTCGTGGCAACCCCGTCCACGGACCTAATCGACAGCTCTGGCATTTCCATCCTTGGCGAGCTATCAGCTGCAAGGACGTCTGAACAGCTTCTCCTGCGAACAACCCTTTCGAGAGCCTTTCCGAGTGCAGACCACCCCCGTGGAGTTGAATCTTGGGTTTATCTGAAAGACCTGAAGCTAGGTGCACGGTATGAAGCTAGAGTCTGCTGGGCAGCAACGGTGAGTCTGCGGGAAAACTGCTATTATAGTACAAACCCCCACCTGAATCAAGCTAACAATATTTTGACCAACCCACAAGGCTCCTTCTGATTTCTGGCTAAGCATCCATTCTGCTTTTCAGAGCAACCAGGATGAAATACAGGATGGATCGCACCTGTATCTTAAAATATCAGCGATTGCCTCTTATTACACGACAAATGTAACATTGATGGATAACCCCCAACCAGTACTCGTCGATATTATCCTCGACGAGTTCCTCTTTGGAGTTTTGCCTCGGTCACTTCTGGGTACTGTTCTGTTCATCGTCGGCACGGTTTGCATAGCTTGGTATCTAGGTATTTACGTAGTCAGATGGATTGATACAATCACCAACAAGGACACAAAAGGGAAAGTGGAGTAGCACATCATGCCTAACGCGTGGAGAACGGACTCGATTGATGAGAAACTACACTTTCTCATTTGGGCTTGATTTTTATGAAATTGGCGTACTATCAAACTAAGGCATATCCTGCCCATCGGGGATATTCACCCATGAAAGAAAAGCAAGACAACAAAATGAAGGAGACCGGTGTCTCTCAAGCAGTATCCGCCATCTTCACATCCTTGGGAACTACAGCACTTGCAAAAAGCTTGGACCATTTCTTAGCGTTCGCAAGAGGCTTGTCGTCTTCATCAATTTCTGCATTAGCGTCAGTTCCAGGTGCTTGTGGTAAACCATCTGCCAGAGTTTTCGGCTCCTCATCCGTCCCAGCAATGCCTTTGTCCTTGGTTTCTACATTGTTCATCTTCTTCGAGGCCGTCCCCAGCGCTGCCCTCTTACTGTCTCGGTCTTCCTCTCCGCTACAGCCTCGAGTATGGGATACGTTTCTTTTATAGCCACTATGCATCTGTCCAGGGACAGGAGGGATGGTATAATAGTTCCCTTTGGGCTTGTACGGGGCAGATGGCTGGACGGCACATCTGGCATCTAGAGCTTTTGCTTCACGCTTAAGCTTAGCGATCCTTTCTTCGATTGCTTTCGGGGTGGCTCCTATCGCCATAAATCATTGCTAGTTAAATTTGGAGATGCTATGACGGAGAATAGTAGACTAGAAAAATGTATATTACCTTCAAATAGCTTACTCAAAGCTTCGCTGTTGTATGACTTTGCCGATTTGTCGATAAGACGAATCAAGAGCTGCGAAAGAGTACCGTTAGTAAAGTCTAGGATAATTTTAGGTTAGATGGGAAAGGCTGTTTTTAATCCTCTTACTTGACGATCATTATCCGCTGTCCAGACCTAGTTGTGAAAATCATGAGTGTTTCCAACAATTAAGAATATGTGTTTGAGTTGGAACTACTAACCACTTTGCCCATTATGATCTTAACTAAACGGTCTTACTGCTGTTGGGTCTCTGTGAGTATCTAGGATTTTCTGTCACAGAACAACAATTATTTCCAATCGAAGGCGTTTAGATTTAGCAAAAGTAGCAGGACGAATGGAGGCAGAAATATTTTATATAAGGTCGTAAAGGTTTGGAATTCTAGGATTATATCAAAAAATACAGATGGTTGACTCCTTCCTGTCCGTCCCTTTGACCGGTAAGAGCGTAAGAAAGCTTCCAATATTCTAGTTAGATATTTTAGCTCTCTCGGCTTTTTAGAGGGCTTCAGGTTTGCTTTATCATTGAATGACATAGATACCCCTCTACGCATCTGAAGCTAGAGCAATCATAATTATGAATTCCGTCTTTTCTAAGAAATGGCTCATTTCCCTGAATCTGGCGTTCAGAGGTTTCTATTTGATTCCATTCATTGGATAGCTGCATAAACTAAGGGAGTCTATAGATCTATGTGATTCAAGCTAAATTACAGCCATTATATAGCGCTTCAAAAATTAGCATATATTGATGGAAAGAGAGCTGCCCTGTATTACAGCAAGATGTCACAATTGAGTAACTGACAAAATGTATTGAGCAGTTTTTTCGTGAACGGACAGTATACGCAATATCTATTTAGGTGTGGGAGCCTCTGTGCCGGGGAACCAGAACAAATATTACCGCCATGCTCCATGTCCTGTATTTGGTTTACGAGACAATCACCGTAGCCAATTTAATAGTTATGCAGAATAATAAATTAAAAATTGCAAGAAAAATATTGGATTTCATTATTAACTAGAAACCTGCGCATAGCTACGCAATCAAATAGCCACCACCGCAACCCACTTTTTATCATTAGGAACTACATATGCATGTATAATCAAAGCTAGATGAACTCGCAGCCATTCCATTTACTTCTCGTTATCAGGCTCAGTAGTCTGATCGCTATCACTCGCAAACTCATCAGGTTTCTCTTCCCTAACCTTCTGAAATTTGGACATCCTCCCACCCTGTTTGGTAATCCTCCGTTTACCAATTTTGGAAGCCTGTGGTTTGGTTTTGGTTCTAGGTGTCTTTACTGGCGTTGTGGGAGGAGTAATATTATCAGTCTGCTCTCCTAGTTCGTCTCCACTATTCGGTTTCACACTAGTTGCTCCAGCACACTCAAGAAGCTCCTTTTTCACTTGACTAAAGCGAGTAGAGGCAACTCTGGGGCCCTTGAGGTTGAGTCGCCGGGCAACAAGGTCCCAGTCAACTTGTGAAGCCTGTCATCAAAGAAAAAAAGGGTTTAGTAACAAATATTCAAGATATCTCGGAGGTCTATGTAATGAACAAAGTGCTTACATCAAGCCCGAACGCATCGGGTCTCTTAGTACTGGTGAGAACAGTAATTAGAACTTGGATGCTCTTCGGTTTTTTGGCGAATGCTTCGTACGCCTTTTCTCGATTGAGGGCAGGAGTATCAGGGTTGACTGCTGACATGTTGGAACACTGGTATATGAATGGTATGGTCTATCGGAATATGGAAATGCTCTGGCAGATTTCGAGATATGAAGAAAAGGTAAATTATGATGGAGGTGGAATTTCTTGAATTTCTTGGTAGGATGTATGTATCAAATTTGAAGAATTTATGGTAAATTGTAGGGGAATTGGAGAGTTTATATAAATTTTATCGGCATAAAAGATACCTTCCAAAAGCTCGGGAAATTGTTCAGGGAGATTCCAGCCTGTTTTGCACCTCCACCGGGGTTTCCCCGGGGTTGTTCTACAGACAACAATTTATTGCCTGTCTGGCGGTTCGTGTGAAATTTCAAGCGAAAGTAGTAAGAAGCGAGATACAAAATGCGACCAGAAAAAAATGATTTTAGAGATCTCTAACTATCAATTAATGCCTTTCAAGTAAAATTAAAAACTATTTTCTTATTTTGCAAAACAGGTCAAATAACTGTGTGCGCATCATCTGCGTTATCAAAACGTTCCTCTTCTGCCTGGACCGGCTTTCTCTTCTTCCTCAAGGCGGTCTTTGGAACCCGCGTCTTCCTCACCTTTGGCGATGGCCCCCCATTCAAGCCTTCGGTCTCTGAATGTCGTGACTTGATTTTGTTTTTCAAATCCCAGAGTCTCTTATAAGCAGCTTTGTGGCCATTCAATCCTGACACTTCAGCAATTTCCTCATAGTCGATACTTTTGGTACTGGTGTTCCAAGAAGTTAAACTACGACGCCCTTGTTTATCCTGAACTCGGATTAGAATGACTTACTCGCATTTATCAAGACAAAGAAGCAAGAAGCGGATAGTCTCATTGTCCGTCATATTGGTTGGCGGCATTTTCAGAACAATGACCTTCGAGGGTAATAATCTATATATATAAGCAATCGATTCCATATAGAGCTAATAATTATATATATATAATATCAACATACCTTGATTTTGAAACCGAATTATTTTGCCGTGATAGCTCAATCGAGTTTGATAGAGAGCCTTGTGTATAATGGAAAATGGAATAACCTGGGCAGATAGTTTGGAAATTTTGAATTGTAATATCAAGATCACTTAGATATATGAGTTAAGGAAGTGTTTTGAGTATCTAGCTCAATTAAATTGATTATGTTGGTTGATGGAAGGTATTTGTTATACAGAAGAGAGTAGAACTTTGATGAAGGACGGTGGGGAAAGCGGCTTATATAGAAGAATGACAGCCGATTAGTTCCAGGCAGTTTATACACCAAACTTATTCCTCGATAGTCGATTCTACTACTTTCGTGCGACGTTCTGATTCTGTAGATGGCAAATTCGATATCGATAGACATGACATACAAGCAGTCTCTCTCCCCATTGAGAAGAGATGATATTCAGAGTGATTTCGTGTTGTCTGTTGTAAATATGTCTTACCCGGGGCATACCTCCGGTGCATCTAGTTATCAGACTAGTCTCTGGTCTCCGGTCTTATTCCCCGGGGTAACAAGTCACATCCCGAGGTCCTGGGAGGGACTGAGAACCGGGAATCACAATAGATCACATGGAGCAGTTCAAAAAAAACCCATGTTCATGCAAGCTGCAGTTCCCCATGAACAAGGTCCAGATCGGCCGAAGGATGTTGGATTTTTGATTTCTTCAACACGGCAAGTCAACAAATTTCGTCCTAGTGCCTAAATTTTTCGATGCTTTCGACCTATTTTGATCCCGAATTAACCAAAGAGAGAAGAAAGGTACCTCGACAATAGAACGGCTGGTAGCGCCTTGTCGTTTCTTCCCGTCTATCAATCACGAGGACGTCATACCAGGGATTGGTCCGCGTGGGGTTAATACTAGAATGTCATAGCTCGAGCTTGATTGCTATCATCGAGCAGAACTTGATCCAACATGAACGGAAATCGGAATGAGGGGCAAATATCTACGAAAGAGGGGTAGTGAGGGGCATGCACGAAAGCACCAGCGGGTAATGTCGCCATGCGGGAGGCTATCTTCAACGGCTATCAAAACCTGCAGCAGGTTCTAGGTTCTCCACTTCTATTAGCGTGAATACCGCGCTGCAACTGCAGCGTGCCGGCATCTAACTGCGGCTCGAGTACCTCAAAGTTCCGATGCCATGGTGCATTCGTAAATGAGTGATATTGCAGCCTAATTTTAAGGACTGTGGATGCAAACGACTAGTCTCATGTGCAACCGCCACTTAAACCGAGCTATTGTGCCCGGTACCCAGTCCTTTGCTCTTACATTGCATGCAGTGAATTGCATGACGGGAGGCGGCACAACTCGTTAAGGATAGATCGTAGAAGGCTAGACCCAATGTCTAACACCCTTGTACTCCGTCTATTGTCAACTGACTCTATATGTTGCTATATGACTTTGCTTCTTATGCTATTGCCTCTCTCTTTCTATCATGTTATGATAACAGAAGAACTTATCAACCTATCGGATCCATTGTCGATCTCCGATTCTTGCTGAAAATTGAGATCATGAACTCCTCCCTCTCCTTGGAATAGTCCTTGGAAAGACAATACAGTTAATAGATAGTCTTATCCATTTCTGCAACTTGAACGGCGAGCTGAAGCCATGGAGATTTAACCCGAATTTTGCCTCTTTTATCATGCAACCGTGACGTGATGGTAGAGTAAGCCGTATGCAGCAGGTAACGGGGATCAGGCCGTCTAACTAAAAAATAAGACGACCGTATAGTTTCTGGTTGTCCGATGTCGGTGCTGGTTCGATTTAGTAGCAGATGCGATTCCCACTATTATTTGTTGACTTTCACCAAAATCATGTTTCTCTATGACTTGGCGATAGGAGTGAGGATAGATCATAGTCGCGGAATACACACATGCATTAGTTACAAGTTGATTGTGGAGCTTTTTTCATCTTTGGTGGTTGGCACCAACTGATCAGCAGACAGCTAGTTACCGAATTTAAATTTATTGATTCTAAGAAAACCGGCCCATCACTCCGCTTAATCCATCTAACCTAGTTGAAAGCAGCACTGATGTATAGGAATCTAAGAACTGGTTAAGATTGCGGTGGCTAGGACCCAGAACCGGGCTAGCCATGCAGTTCGGTTGTCTTCCGTAAATCCAAGATTTATGCTCGCCAATGAACATGAATTCCAAGCTATTATATTAGGCGATTCTGACGATAGATACTGTAGATAGATATAGCAGAATCTCTGAGATGTGATAGCCCAAGAGTAACCATACCCCGAACAGTCACTAGCAGATTCTAGCTAGCCGTCTGTTAAGTAACTTACTAGCACCCTCCGCCTTTGACTGAGAATCTCGTCAATGATATTCATGTCCTTTTTTTTCGATTTTTAGTTTAGTATACATCACGACCAATTTATCAATAGCTTCAACCCGGTATAGCATCGTACAAGCAAACTTTTTCCATTACGGGCCGTCCTGCCAAACAATTTTCCCAAATTTATCCCCAAATTTATCAAGAAAGATGCCAGTAGTCTACAAACCCGATAATAATGGCGCTTTCCTGATATCCATAATCAAGCACTCAGACTTGACTAAGGTATAGCCTACAAGCTTCTCAATTATCACCTCATAATTTCACGCAGAATGCAGAGATATGTGATGTAGAAATAATCACTCATCCGATATACCCCTCTAGGTCAACTACGAAGCCGTTGGTGCAGAACATGGTATCACAGCGCACAGTGCCTACGGTCGGTTCAATGGTATCAAGCATTTCCTAAGAGCAGAACTTTTCGCATCTACAACTACAAACGATGGCAATAAAGACAAGGTTGTTACTACCCCAAGGGCTTCGCCGGCGAAACGTGGCAGAAAACGAGGGTCGGCCGATAAGGCCAAGGTGAAGAGGATCAAATACAACGAAGACGAGGAAGAAGAGACCAATCAATCAACACTTAATGATGTTGGAGATGTTAGTATCAACACTGTCAATTCTGTCCAACCAACCTCTCCAAGAAAGAAAGTCAGGAAAGCTCAAAATGTGGTTAGGAAGCAGACCGAAAGCGAATCCGATTATTACGAATAATCTGATGCGCAGTATCGTATTCTGAGCAAACAGGAACTTGAAAATGACCGAAGTAAGAGCTTAGAATATTTTTCGATATATATGTGCTTCTGGCAAGATATATTAATTTTCAGAAGTGTTTTAATGGCCGAAAACAAAATAAATATGTTTTTTCAAGCTAAAGAAGCTTTCAAGCTTTGTTTCTTTGTTGGTTATGATGTCTCTAAATACATTCTTTAAGCTTATACATGTTTAATATCGGGAAATCCAAATCCAAACTCCAAGTCTCGCGCACTTCCTGCTTTAGCCCGAAAATTTTTAATAGTAATAATAATACAAGACCGAGATACCCAAGATAGCCTAACGCCCAATCCAACAAACATGTAACCTTGATATCCTACAAACAAAACGAAATATGCTAATACGGCATGCCTACCATATGGGTTGGCACCAGACTAGGCGCTGCCACTGGCATCTGATGGACGGGAGCGTATTCCTGTACCTCCATCTTGACAATGGGAGCAGGCGCGGGTGATATGCTTTGCATAGAAGAAGCAGCGGACATTGGTGGTATCGACATCATGCTAGTGCTCGGCGACAATATGCTAGTATCAATGGCGATCTTCTTCTTCCTTCCAGATGAAGGAGTCTTTGGTTTCTCGATCTTGTTGGCTCGGGGTTTCTTCGGAGTTACAGGAACACTATGGGAAATAGGTGAAGTTGACTCTCCGTCACTTCTGGGGCCTTCCAAGCCTGTGATTCCGCCCTCTGCTGCTTCTGCTTTTTCGATGGCTTGTTTTAAGCGTTGGTAACGCATTTGGGCAGCACCCTTTTTGATTTGTTTCTTGTCGGCGATAGCTTGCCAATTTATCTAGATGGAGGTGTTAGAGGGAGTTCCTTTCTAGACAAATGGCAGACTGGAATATTCTGGCTTACAGATTTGAGGTCAGAATGCTTGATTATATCGAGGAGAAAGGAAGCCTCCTGGGTGTGGGTGAGTTTTGCAGGCATATTGGCACGATTTGAAAATATCGAGTTATTTCGGTTTGAGACTAGAGGAGAAATGGAAGCTACAGCTGTAGAACTTTTCAGTAACCCGTTGAGATACGGTGTAGGATTTATCTATCTAGTAGAAGATGAATTGTAATATTATGTATTATGTATGTACTGCGTAGTAATGTCGAGGATTGTGATTGTTCGGGTGGATTCAGAGTGCGGCAACACAGCATTCACTCACTTGACAGCGTCCGACGAGCTACTTCATATACGCAGCCGGATGACAAGTCAATCGGGGCAACAGGTACCTTCGCCAGCCTCTCACATTTCCGTGATTGGCTGTGACAGCGCAGTTTGTGGAGGTGTGAATGCGCGAGCCCAAGCGAGGGGGAAATCATGTCACGGATGGGCGATTTTGCCCCTTCCTTTTGCCCTGCTTCCCATACAACTTCGGGGCAGCAGGCCAACCCCGCTCCCCGTCACTCAGGGCAAAGCCATCATGCCACTCACATTCCTCAATCTCCTGTTTCACATCCAGCTTAGCGACCGATTAATCTGCTCGAACAAGCTGGGGAGCGGCCGCGCCCATAATTTGGGGCACTGTTGGCTGCTAGTACTGCGAAAACCCCCCAGTTTGTGCCCGCTCGCTTGGGATTTCTGCCCTGACTTCTGAAGCTTTTTCTAGTCAGACCTCCCTTGCATAGGCCCTTGTCCAGAACATGGTCGAGCTCACAAAAACCAACGGGCTCCACTTGGTTGGAAAGCAGCCGTCTATCAACCGCTCATCGTCACGGAAACGGGAAGTGTGCTGAAAGCAGGATTGTTCTGGGATGTTGGACTGGGCTGTTTGGATCTCCTCCTAGATAGGAATTGTAATGGATGCCGGACGGATTACACGAACCGAAAACCAGCCATTCTGATGAGGACCTTTCTCACTTGTACCTGTTGTACCTGTTGTGATGTCCGCGAGCCAATCGAGTTGCATCAGGTCAGCGGCCAGCTATTTCAAAAAATGAAAGGCATTCGCAAAAACCCTACACAACCTTCTCCAATCATCCCTCCCTTTCCGATCCTACCCTAAAGAAACCCCTTCTCCCACATATCCATCTGACATATTTTACAGGTTTTAAATCTCCTGCATGCACTCTTTCGCACAATATTCAAACTCATACTTGGATCTGAATTTCAAGCGCTTCGATTAACCAATTATGCCGTCCTGGAATATTGAGAGCGAGCACAAGCTCCTGCTCACGATTATAAAACTACTGAACATCAGCCAGTTGCCAAAGTGGGAGGATGTGTCGAAAGAGCTACAGGCCCAAGGCTTAGAATTTACAGCAGAAGGATGCAGGTACGACATCAGCGCGAACAATAATAGCAGCGATACTCCAACACCAGGATTAAAAGATTAAAAGTTAAAACCAAAAATTAAAAATGTATACTAAGATATAATTCTCTCGTTCTTGTAGACAGCACTTTCAAAAGATTAAAAAGACCACAAAATCCCCTGGCACCCCTAGGAAAGGGAGCGCGGGTACGGCAAAACCTACTGGCATTTCCAAATCTAATACTCCTGCGAAGCGCAAAATCTCGCAACTGAATCGTGACGAAGAGATAGACGACGAAGACATGATCATGATGGAGACACCTACAAAGAGCTCCAAAACTGGTTCAAAGGTAACGGACACAAATCCAACTGCCCATAATGGGTCCTATATACCTGGTTCCACACCTTCGAAAGTCCCAAGGCGAGCTGTAAAATCGAATGACAGTTATAAACACACCGCTCGTAATTGTAAGTGGCAACTGCGCACACAAAGCTGGAGAGTCTCGAACCTAACATTTCGCTTTCTAGCTAAAACTGAGAAGTCTAGCGGCCATAGTATCATAAATATTGATGATGATGATGAAAGGTATGCTGGATCAATTATTCGATGGAGAAAAAAGGGAAAAGAATCATGCTAATGTCGCTCTAGTGTTTATGATGGGGAGTAGGACCCTTACAGAAACTTTTGTAGTCATTCTGTTTCAGTTTATCGCTAGTTATGATTAACGTGTAATATGAGTTGAGATACGATGCCAGCGCTTTAATTTCTTTTTTTCTCTCGTAACTATTGAGAGTTTTCATGTATTTAATTAGTATACCAAGTTCTATAACAACCATCATTTCAGCTCAAACCTATTTTGTAACGCGCGGAGATGAACAAGAACAAAGATACAGATACATAAAGATGATAAGAAACCGAAAGGCCACATTACCGAAGGATAAAAAAGCTGCAGTACAAATAACCAAAAAACGGTCCACCTTTTGAAGAAAGAAGAAAAAATGTAGGACGAAAACATCAGAGTTCCAGCGACTAGAGATGCAAAGAAAAATAATTAAGCCAGTTTCTTAGTTCATTACATGATCGTAAGTTATGCAGATGAAAGAAAAACACCCGTAACTAAGTTTGCATACCGCAATCCCAAAACGCCGGTAATAAAAAGGAGAACAGAAAAGGCTGCAGCAATAGCCAGTATTGCCTGAAAATTAGTTAAAAAAGTTCGGCAGCGGGTGGTACAGATCTGGATTTAATGAAGACAAGGCGCTTGGGTCAACAAAAGAGGCACTGTGCAAAAAATCTTCGTAGGATGAGGTTTCTGATGACGAGTAGAGGACCGAATGTGGAGACTGGATTTCGGCGTCGTCTAGTGTCGATGCAAATGATATTTCAACAACCGGAGGGGCATCGGCAGGTTTTGGCTGACGCTTTCTTTTCTTTGGAGAGCCTGCGAGCACGTTATCGATATATATCTCGCTGCTTGCGTCAGAATCCAAGTTGCGTTCAATCTGTTCTTTCTTGATGGCAATTATGTCGATATTGTCGTTGCGCTTTCGCTTGGTCGGGCTCTTGGGTTTGGTCGGTGTGTTCGGGGTAGAAGTAGATGTCCCAACATCGCCGCCCAGGTTCTTTAGCTTCGCGATTCTATGGCTGATAGCTTTGGCGGTGCAATCTATAGGTCTTTTGTTAGCATGATTTTCGATTTTTTGGTGCATATTTCCGAAAAATTAACTTACCATCTCCCATGAGTTTGGCGATAGCTTCATAGTTCAACTTCAAGCTATGCACTTTAAGCACGGCCATGAAGAGCTAGTGGTTATTAGCAACAATTGAAAGACGATAAGGTGATATATTTTATTTTATTTAAATACCTTGGCATCAGCAGTGCTATCCCAACGCATTTTGATGATTCTTTTTGTTAAAAGAAATAAGAGGATATGTATGTGCGTTTTCGCGAAAGCGATAAAATAGGTTTTGGGTTGAAGGTTTGGTTGCAACGCAAGTGAAGAAACTCGAAATGTTGCAGGAAATCGTAGGCCGGTGTAGTCGAACTGTACAAAAGTGTAGAACTTCCAGAATATTCACGTGGGGATGTGTATGCGAAAAGCGAACTTGTCTCGTTTAGGTCTCGAATCAAGCGTATTGGATGGGCAAGTACCAGAGTGTTCTACTGAATCAAGAGGCTGGTAAGGATCCTATTGGGACCTTCTCACCTTATATACTCTCGGTTTCGCGGGTACTAATGACTTAACTCTGTAAGCCCGTCCCAGGATGTAGGGATTCAATCATGTAACATATTAAAACTCAGAAGGGTAAAAAATCCCTTCACGTTCCCATTACTCCCATACATTTAATATGGCAGATGGTCGGCATTCTTGGGTCAGATTTCCCCAACCCAAAAGATGGAGGGCACATTCGGATCCCCTTAGCTTAGGTTTGAGGAAACAGAAATAGGGATTGGCTATCTTTGGATAGTTCTATTGGCTAGACGGGATATCTTGCGAGACCTTCGAGCTAAGGAAGCTGATCCGTCTTCCCCTCCACGCCTGGCTGTTGGGAAGAGTGGGTATCATCTGGATAGCGGATTGTTTCAGGAGCAAGGGCAGCCTGCTTACGGCTTGCGTTCTCTCGCGAAAACTGTAATTCTCGTCCTCTTCTTCGTGACGATGGACGCAAAATCCCGTCTATAGAACTCGATTCAACTACTGCGCAATTGCTCGAATGAATTCAGTCTCGGTCCCAGCAATGTTTGACTGAATCCTGACGGGCTTTCTCCCAGCCACCTCATTTTCCACCCAGCTAACTAACTGTTCATCAAACTTGACGTAGGGACTAGTTGTAACAACTCCAGAGCGATCTTGCAGCCCCATTACATTTCCTAATTTGGAGAATTAATTGGATGCCACCCTTCCGCGAGGCCGCGTTGCCAGGGGCCATCAACATCATCAAACTCGACGCGACTTTTAGGCCTCAAACGGGTCTAGACCCCTGGACAGTCGCGTCACAGGCCCTAGAACTGCGCGCGATCACCGACCTCTTTTCGGCAGTGTAATTGGCACAATGACTCAGGAGGTGGGCCTTGCTGGCAAAAATGTTGCCTGTTGCATGTCGGCATGTTTCGATGATCGAGGGTTGAAGAATCCGAGGCTAAAAGCTCTTGTGCCAAGCGGCATCCTCGTAGCAGGGATGGTGTTGACGGCCTTGCAGATAGCTTCTGGAGATAGTGCGAGCCCTGATCTTCCCAGTCGCTTCGGGGTGCTAAGAGATACTTTCGCGGGCGCTGGCTCGAAAACTTCAACGAGAAGTTCCTTTCACGACGGTGAACAGGTCCAGCAGGGGATCTTCCCGAGCCTCCTTAAGAGATTTCTTCAGCCGATGTGAAATTATCGTGCCCCTTTGCATATGCATAGGCGTTTCGTTTGAAGATTGAATTGATTCCAGCAAGGTTAATCCCATGGTTCAGGCCAGACACCGATTTCATTCTGGTGGGCGATGGTGCAAGTGCAGGCTGGATGCAGGTTGGTCTTCGGGTATCCTTGTGGTGCCCGGGGAGAAACCCAAACCAGGAGGGCAAAAACATATGGTGGGCACTGGCAAAATCTCCCTCCTCCAATAGAATAAAATCGCAGGCCTTGTCTTCCAAGACCATCTATCTTCTGCTAGAGTGTGCGATCGAGTATAAAGCAAGTTCTATCTCTTCCTTATCATCATACACTTGAACTCCTCGCAGACTCGGTCCTAAATCCTAGCAAAGCACAGCAAACTCGCCGTTCCACCATACAACATCCTCTAGGCCTCTCCAGATTACACAAAAGAATAAAAATAAAAATGCCAGTGAAATGGACTGCAGACAACGACCATTTAGTAGGAAATGTTTAAATAGCCTTGTTCAACCCAGTTCCTAATTTAAAGTATTGTTCGTAGCTGCTCCTTACCCTCTTGGAGACACACCAAATTAAAGTGGATGGAGAAAAGATTAGAGCGGCATGGCGTAAGTAGTTGTCATCATATATGCTTTCTTTAGAAAAATAACTTCTAATTATGAAGCTTTACTAACCGTTTACTTTTCTGCACAGCACTAAGTGCTGGAGAACAGCCCACCGCCCGTGCCATCAAAGAGCGTATCGTCAAAATTCGCAGCCTTGCTGGGTCCAGCCCAATCAAATCCACCAGCGGATCACATGTCAACAACGGGGTGAAAAAGGAATCCTCACCTAAGAAGAAGACCCCAGGGAAAATACGGCAGCGAATATTGTCTGTCGAAAAAGACGATGAAGAAATAGTCTCGCACTCATTTAATGCTCAGGGGACCTCTGATGGTACGCCTTGTCCATCACCTCGCAAGAAACGAGCTACCAGAATCAAGCTTGAGCAGGCCCAGCACCTTGATTCAGAGATATCAGAGCCTGTGGACTATGAAGATTCAAGTGACGACTTTATTCCCCCAAAAGCAGAGACAGGGGACGACGACGACGATGACGACGACGACGATTACCGAGGAGATTAAGCTTTGTTGTTGGCTGAGCTATTGTCTGTTTTTATTTGTAGTTTGGTGGATCTGGCGTTTCATGGTTTGTTCAATTGTTATTCTTTTCCAATTCCCCGTGGAATCTAGCCAGGGAACCCCGATATGAAGGCTAAGGATTATGATCGTATGTCTAAAAGCAGGTTCTATTTTTACGATAATGTATTTAGTGGTCGTTAAATTCATATTATTCACAGCAGTTGTCACAGCTTCTTCCTCAGAGAGAGATAATCCTCTGGCTTGAAACCCATAGCTCTTACCATGGTACCATCTATGCAGTGCTAATACATACTAGTCTCGCTAAGGCGGTAGGCGGCATCAATGAAGCAGTTTCTACAAAGTTCCAGAATAAATGCCTAGTTACAAGTTTGCTGCTCGGCGTCTGATGTTGAAATAAAGGATCTAAAGGGACCATGGACTCAAAAAAAACTGCTAAGAAGAGCTAATACTCAGTAATAGCAAAAGCTCTCTGCAGGACTCTCTAATTATAAATCTAGCTTCCCATCCCGCTACTAATTCCTCATTTACTCCTCATCCTCACCATCCCATCAGCTCTTGCTAAAGACTCACTGAAATCACGATCGTTGCATAATCTCTCACACTCTATATTGCCAAGCTATTTGACTGTACGTAGTACATCTAAGTGGGTGCAACTTGCGTAAAGTTGAGTATTTAGCTTCTGATCATCTCATAACCGCAGACAATCTGCAAGAACAAGGCGCTTCCCTTCAATAAAAATGCCAATCACTTGGACCCACGAGAATGTCTCCCGCTTATTCCTGGTTACGCTCGCCGTGCACCATATCCACATGGACTATAAGCAAATTGCCGCAGCCTTCGGGGGCGACGCCTCTCCTCGCGCAATTGAAGAGAAAATGAAAAAGCTTCGCAAGGAAGCCCGTGAATTCGGCGACGGCAGCATAGACTTCCTCGTTGCCCGCGGGCGTAAAGAGGGAGGAAAATCTGGTACTAACAGTAAGAACGGGGCTAGCAAAGAGGGGAAGGGTAGCAAGGGTCGTGCCAGACCTGTCAAATACGAGGATGGTAGGATCAAGTGGGAGTATGATAACTGCGAGGACGATAGTGAAGGGGAGTCTAATTTGAGTCCACGTGGGTATGGCGATCTTATGGAGTGCTATCTGATGAAGAAGGAAAGCAAGGTTGAGGAAGTCGGGACGAGGGTCGAAGGCGCAGGCATTGCTAGCAATGACCAGCACACCAACACCCAGCCGTACTACATGATTGATCCGATGTTGACGTCTGGGTACAATCATGGAGACGGAATCATCAGTGGCCACGAGCGACAACTGCAACTGGAAGCTGGCGATATCACGTTGGTTATGGACCCCATGCTTACGGCCGGCATGAATAGCATTAGCTTTCAATCGACTAGGATCGCCCCAGCCAACGGCTTACGAGAGAATGAGGTCAATGCTTTGACCTGGGAGCAAAATCAGGATTTGAGGGACTTGAATAACGAGTTCCGGGCTATAAATCATCCTCAGCTGATGGATACGGAGGCGAACCTGCAGCTCCACACTGAATATCACGAGGCCAACGACTTGCATGGAGGGAACGATATAGCTAGCGGCAGCAGTGCCGACATCGGCGAGGTACGTGGCTCTAGAATGGAGATAGTTGAGGCCAATATCATCTCATCATAACTGTAGCCAGCTAACCTTAGTATGTGCTGAATACATGATGGGTGGATAATCGAGCCGTGCCGTTTCTGCATTTCACGGATCCTGATTTGAGCTTCCGTCTGAATAGCTATCTATAGCCAGGATATCATGTCATTAATGTTCACCACCGAGCTTGTAATTAGCTGAAGAATGGCTGCAAAGCAGGGATATTCTTTGGATGAATTTGGCGGCAAGTCCCAATATTCCGTATGCACACAGGCGGACAGGTACATTGGACCTGCAGCAATCTCTTGCATCATGCTTACCCGTCTGCAAAGTACTCAGCTAGTGGGGAAATCGTGCCCGAAATTTATCGCTCCTTGCATTGCCTAGGAAATATGTGTTGGAGTGGTGCTTCCCGTTCCAACATGCGTCTGCATGAACCTAGTCCGTCTAAGAAGCTAGCGTTCGGGCACGGGAACCTCCCAGAATGCAGGTTGACTGAGGCACCCCGCGCCCGCGGGCACTGGAGCTGTGATACTTGTGGTGTAATAATCCTAGCGAGATTTTTTATTGGTGTGTAACCTTTGAAACATAAATAAGTGATATTTCGGACCTGCTCTACCTGCGATCCTCATCTCGTCGGCGTCTAGTCTTGATACATTGATTCCATCTATGAGCTTTAGTTCTAACAGAATCTAGTCCCAAATCCGAAAAATAGCAAGACAAATATCAAGTTTGGTGAGTTTCCAGCGCTTCTCTCAGCTCCAGACATATCATGCTACAACTATTACCATAGAACTTCTTATATTAATTTAGATTTAGGCATATTGCTTGACAGACCGATATACCTCCTCGTAAATATGCCAAATCAACGTGTTCAATGGAACCCAGAGGCGGACCGGAATTTATTTCTCGCAGTCATTGCAGCAACCCCAAACCTCGATATGGCGACTATCGCCTTTCATGCTGGGCTCACCATACATACTGTTAGTCACCGATTCCGCATCCTAAAGAAAGATGCTGCCCAGTTGCGAATTAAAAGCGCAAGCGAGAGCGGAGAATCTTCTTCTCCTATCTCCAGGAAGCGAGCTTCTCCAAGTTCTCGGGTGTCAACTTCCCCTATCAAGAAGCAGAAGACTGCTAGGAGGAGGAGGGCGAGAATTATCAAAGACAGTAGTGATGAAGAGTCTTTGGCTTCTCAGATGGAAAGTGAGGACGAGGACGGGAACGAGAAAACTCCATCTCTCAATGACGACAGTGAGGATGAGACTAGCCCTTCATCCGTGGAACCAGAAACACCTATTAAGGTGTTACCGCGAAGGAGCGTTAAGCTTGAGCCTGGAGCTTATAAGAAGCTGGATGAAGGCACTGATACAGAGGAAGAAGAAGATTTCTCTGAATAAAATAATCTTACAGTTGTTATCTTACATGTATTTCCTATTCAAACCAATGTTTTAGGTATTTATCATTATGACAGTATTAGTTTGGTCTAGTCAAGAGAATTCAACTGGTATTACTTTTGTTGCAACTCAAACATATCCTCAAGATGAATAGTCACCAAATCTGTACTTCGTAAAACTATGAGGCGGCAACTGTGGAGGCATCTCAAATGTAGAATGCATGCTCTACCTTCTGAAGACATCTAGATTAAAACGTTATACCCTCTTGATTGCCCATTTCTTAAAATTGATGCCAAAGGTAGATATTGGATGGCTTCTGAGCATTATGGAACACATCCTTCTCTATCAAGATCAAATGGCATTTGGCCTAAATAATGCGGCGGTAAGCTCTAGTCGGGATAGGAACGAGACCAACATGTTGCACGTACATGTTGCCCCGTGTTGGTTATGTTGTACGCCGAAGGTCACATGACCGTATCACCACAGACGAAGCCCGGGCTCGGCACCTTTGCAATAGCTGGTCGCTAAGTTCCCAGATAGACCGTCGACACGATACTCAGGAATCCCTTGCTGGAATCGAACCGGGTTCTTTTCGATTCGTTCCCGAGATACCCCACTTCACAATCTAATGCCCCTGTCTCTTGTTCGCTGCAGCCCATTCATGCATGCAGATCCGATTGTTAGCGAATGTTGTGTCTGTTGCTGCCCGTTTAGTTCTCCCCAATTCTAGTACATTATAGTCTGGTCGGGACCGTTCTACAACCGAATTTCATGCATATGGAAGATATCTACCTCCATGTGACTGTTCAAGGAATGCGCTCGAGATTTCCAACAGGACTGCCCACCCCCCAACTCTCTTAGCTAACCAGCGGCTAAAAGCTTGGATTGAATTATCGACCAATATCGCACTTTTATAGAACTAGTTACATCCTTGGAACGGTTGTGATCGAGTTCATATCTTGCGCTCGAGCATCTTTCGACCCTTTCAAACTATTTGAATCGCTATCCCGTCTGTGCAGCTGCTCCGTCGTTTTTGCTCCTAAAATACCTCAAAAAAGTAAAAGATATTATCGATTATCGATATCTCCAACCATGCCTATCACCTGGTCCCATGAAAATTACGTCAAACTTCTTGCCGCCCTCTTAGCTGCCCATCCAGAGTTCAAGCCAGACTGCAAGGCCATTGCCGTCTACTTTGGAGATGGCGCAACCTACGATGCAATCCAAAGTTGCCTGAAACCGATAAGGAAAAAAGCTCAGCAATTGCGCCAGGAAATCGAGACCGGCGTGAGGCCTAATGCGCTTCCAAATCCTACGCCAAAAAAGAAAAGGAGTGCCACCAGCACTCCCTCAAAGAGAAAGAAGTTATTTCACGAAGAGGAAGTTGATGATGAAGAGTTTATCACGCCGGCTAAGAAGAAGGCGAAGATGATTGAGGATGGCACGCCTACTCCGATTAAAACTAAGCCTTTTGGTGGAGTCAGAGGTGGTTTTGTGATGCCGAAAGGTAGCGCTGAAGCTGCAGTTGTTGACCTCTTGGATTCGGGTGATGAATGCGTGGGGGGTAGCTCAGATATTGTTAATGTCAAACGAGAGACGAAACCTATCATTGTAAAACCAGAGCCTAGTATGGCTAATGGGTACTACTCTGATTCGGATGAATATCACGAATAGCCGAGTTCTTATTTCCATGCATGAGTTTTATTCCTAGGTCTGCAAAGGAGACTAGCACGGGTATTGGCATATGAGTTTATTAACATGATCGTTAAATCTGATTGCAATTGCCGGATGGGTTAGGGTGCCATATTTTGTATTTGAGTAAAATTCCTTTGAATCTATCCTCGAAGTTAAAATATCAATTGACTAGTCTATTATACTAATAACATATAAGACATCCCCACATTGTGTATGATGAGGCGCAACGGTATCGGCGGTATCTCACCGGGTAATCGTGCCTGATAGTTATTTTTCTTTATGCTTATCATATAAACATGCATAGAAGCTTTTTTATAACCGTTCCGCCAAATTCTGTTGAAATTGAGGGATGTGACTTTCAAAATTCTGGCTGTTGCTTTATGGTTACACACTTACACGGGTCGAGTTCGTGACTAGGAATTCTATCGGATGTGGAGCAACTGCCTCTACAAATTTGTCATATGACTATCGGCTCCGCTGATAGGGGAAGGAATTTATTGTGTCCGTCTACATTCAAGCGTCCCGTTGCCTGGGAAGATAAACCTCTTGGAATGAGCCTAGCTTACGAGACCAGATACAACCGTAATATTCTAGCTTTGTTCCAAGAAGACGGCTGACGGATCCGCGGAAGGCCGTGCGTAAATATTACTCAATGATACTCGTATTTCTACCATTTCTTGTTTATCGGGATGGTGGTCACCCGATCGCTAGGTAATGAACCCTGACTCCAGCAACTAGTTGGATGAAATCAAGAAACGGTGATATTTTGGCTCAATCTTACAAGTATAGAAGAAGCCATGGGATTCAAGTTACGGGGTCTTCCATCTTCGCTCTGAGATAGAACTCGGACATAAAATCTATAAAGTGCCTGTAGTTGCCGCCTTGGTCTATTCTTTTCTCATCTTATGCCTTCCCCATCTCCCTAGCGATCCTCCTCTTACATCCTAGAACATATAATTTTTAAACCTGCTTTTACCAAAATTTATTAGACATGGCCCCAAAGACTACCACAGCAGAAGATCAGTTTTTGTTTCTTGTTAGCTGTATTAAATACTCCAAAAATGAAAGAGTGAGCAGCAGTTTCCCCAAACGCAATAGCGACCCGACTAACATCTGAGATAGCCCAATTTTGAACTCGTAGCCCAGGATCGTGGAATAGTCACCAAAGGAGCCGCGTGAGTAGCAGCAAGCTAATTTTGACGTGTTTATACATACTTACAATGTGGTGTTAACATCAATCGTGAGAATCAGGGCAAAGCGATTCTGCCGCTTAATGAAACAATATGGAATAACTCTGACGGGAAACACGCCCCAGACACCTACTAAGAAGGATACGGTGTCTCCTCCGATAACTGACGACGAAGAGAGAGAGCGTGATGACGTGGAAGAAACCAAGGAGGAAGATGACTTTCCGCCGCCTTCGAAAAAACGCAAGTACGGCGGCATCTATCGCAAACGGATAGCTAAACATCCGAAACTAGATGAAGAAAAAGTCAAAGAGAAAGCGCAAGAAGGGGAAGACTACCTTGGGGACACCGAAGAGGAGGAATAGATATGCGTTGGTTTTTAGAGTTATTTATGGGAATCATTTAGTCTCGCAGTGGTAATTGTCGTGCCAATAATTAATTATTCAAATGTGTTGTTTTGCTGTGGTTTTCGCTAGTTAGCTAAACTTATGGCTGGGATGTATGTCTGGACCAGAAGCATACAAAGGAATGCTATGTAGTTTTGTAAGAACAATGATATAAAAGCTCTAGTCTTTTTGGTAACCATCTGTTGTAGTTAAGGGTTATCGTAGGTCCTAACTAAATACACTGACAAGACATAAATGTCACAAAGTCCGTTGCTGGGAATCGGGGCACCTTTCCGGTTCCCATTCGAGCCTTGGGAAGCACCCCGGTCCCTACACAAGTCGAAATATGCAGGTCATTGCAATGGCGGGGTTATGTTACCACTCAGTGATGCAGGCCTTCGTTGACCACATGCCCTTGGCCGGAAGCTCGCTGTGCGATTGGGCTACGAAGCGCTGGCTCGAGAAAGACGACAATTGAGATTGAGATGGGACGGGAACTCCAGCTGAACATGTAGTTACTTGAGTCTGTATGTGTGTACATTAGCCTTTGATACTGTACTGATGATACCTGTGGCAACGTGGGGAGGCGGGAAGTGTGCAAGGCGGCGAAGAGGCCAGTACATGGCACAATGCGAAGGAGTAGACGGCCAACTTTCTTAGCCCCACGTGTTTTACACTGGCTCTCGCGATGCCGTAAACAGCAGCAACGACTCCGCACCGCAGTTAGCTAGCACCGCAGTTAATTTATCCCAACCTCACCTCCTAGAGTCCCGCCCATCACTGTTGAACTCCCAGACTCCCCATACTGTCTGTGGTTTACTCCTATTTTCGCTCTTTCGGCGGCATCCAGTCGTCGCATCGCCTCGCTAGCTTCATTTGGGTCGCAACCGGGCCAAGCGGAGGTCGAGTGGTTTGCTTGTCACCCCGTATTTAGCTTACCAAAACCACTCTTCCCCATACGAACCTCGAAATTACATTATTCCCCGTACAATCATTTTCTTGCACCGACTACTACGCAGCACTCTGCATGTCGCATAGTCGGAAGCAACATCTCTTCATCTTCGAAATCCTTCCATCTCCCTAAGAACCTTCGGGAAAGATGTCTGAAATAGCGCAGCCAGCCGGTACGTTAGCTGATAGCCGCTCACCAGCGAAATGGTCGCTTTGGTGCTCCTGATTGATATAGAGGCTAACATTACTATGAAGGAGCACCTCCTCCTAATCTCGTCTTGTCAGCGGAGGAGAAGAAAGTGTTTGGCCAACTGTTCCAAGCCGCCGATACACAGAACTTGGGCGTCATCACCGGAGAGCTCGCGGTTAAGTTCTTCGAGAAATCAGGCTTGAAGCCCCAAGTTTTAGGCGAGGTTCGAAAACGGTCCAGTAAACACCACGAAATATCAATAAGATACTAAAGATTTAGTTAGATCTGGGGCATTGCCGACACCGAAAACCGTGGTCTCCTCACAAAGGTTGGATTTAGCGTCGCTCTACGACTGATTGGTCAGGCGCAGAGCGGCCAGGCTCCGCGACCAGAACTTGCGCAATTTCGTACGTTTATCTGTTAACATTACATTGCATATCTCTCTTATTTCGCCTGCTAATGGTCCAGCCTTTGTTATCTAGCTGGACCGTTACCTACCTTCAAAGGGGTCAACTTAAACTGGCCAGCTCCCGGAAGTCCTCAGCAATCGTCCCAAGTTCCCCAACCCCCTACCAGCCCTATTCAGCAACAACTGTCAGGAAGTGGAGTCGCCGTTCCTCGATTATCTCCTGAGGATGTTGCAAGATTCAACGATCTTTTTGAGAAGTCTGGCGCTCTGGATGGATTACTCCCTGGTGAGAGATGGCACCCCTCAATTTATCAAGCATTTGTGATATGCTGACGAACTACCTAGGCGAATCCGCACGACAAATTTTCCAACGGGCCAAGCTACCAAATACCACCTTGGGCTTGATCTGGGGTCTCGCTGACAGGCAGCAACGTGGTGCTCTTGGGCCTAACGAATTTGTCGTTGCCATGCATCTCATCCAATGTACTATGAACGGATCATTACCTGCACTTCCGAATTCACTTCCACAAGCCCTGTTCGATGCTGCCTCGCGGGGTCCCCGTCCTGCTACGAGTGATGGAAGGCAACGACCAGCGCCCGGACCGGGTCCAAGAGCAGCCCCGGTTGGCGTTCCAACAGTTCCACCTATTCCTCGCCAGTTCAATCCCACCAGGGCTCAGAGTCCATTGAGACAGCAATATACACCTCCTCCAATGCCCCCACCGTCTGCGCCCCCTCCTGGTCCTGCAGATATACCCTGGGCCATAACAGCTGTGGAGAAAGCAAAGTTTGACAGCCATTTCCAGGAGGTGGATACTGGAAACAAAGGGTTCATCACGGGTGAAGAAGCAGTGCCATTTTTCTCTGGCTCTAAGCTCCCAGAAGAAGCTCTCGCCCAAATCTGGGATCTTGCTGATATTGAAAAGAACGGTAGCCTCACACGAGAGGAATTTGCAATCGCAATGTATTTGATTCGCCAAGAGAGAACTCGAGGTACAAACGGCAAAGGGCTTCCAGATGCTCTCCCACTCAGCCTTATTCCTGTTAACATGCGTCCTCAGATTGGTTTTACTCCCCAAGGTAAGATGATTCAACAGCGTTGATTGTAGGAAATCTAGCACTGATATCCTTGATAGCCCCCCCTAAGCCTACGAGTCCATCGCCATTTGATGTCCCAGCAGAGCAGCCAAAATCCAACTTGGATGAATTATTCGGGTTGGATGACTCGTTTACCACTGCATCTTCAGCTCAGCCCAGCACCACCGGTGCTGCTCCCTTGAATACTGCGCTTGCTAGTAGTAGTGATGGATTCTCAGCTCCTCGTTCGCCTCTCCCTGCCCCAACAGCGACGAGTGCCCTTGGATTGTTTGGAGGAACAAAGCCATTCGTTCCATCTAGTTCCTTTGGCCAAGGTATAATTTCACCGTCTGCTACTGGAGGTACGGCCTCCAGCAAGGATACTCCATCACATCTGGATGATTTGTTGGACCCTGAAGTCAACAAGAAGTTGACATCTGAGTCTACCGAACTTGCGAATCTATCGAATCAGATCGGGTCTCTCACTAAGCAAACGCAGGATCTCAAGCTTAAGCGAATGTCTGCGGACCAAAATATTCTCAATGTAGCGAACGAGAAACACGGCATTGAACTCAAACTCGCACAGCTTCGACAGTCTTATGAGAACGAAGAGAGAGAGCTTAAGCGGGTGGAGGAACTGTTGGCAACATCAAGAGCTGACACATCTCGTCTACGAAATGATTTCGTTATGCTTGAGGCCACTTTCACTGATATCCGAAATCAAAAAACGCAAGTACAAGCTGCATATGATGCCGATGTTCGGGAAAACCAGTCTCTAAAGGAGAAGATGAAGACTACGAACCAGGAAACAAGCGAACTCAGAAAGCAGCTAGAGAAATTGAAGCTTGACGCAAGACAGCAGAAAGGGCTAGTCGCCATCAATAAGAAGCAACTTGTAACTTCCGAGACTGAACGCGAAAGAGTGAAGGGCGAGATCGAAAAGGAAAAGGCAGAGTTGGCAGCAAGTCTTAGCCGTGGCGCGAGCCCACAACCTCCTGCCAGTCCTACCTTAAGCCAAACTAGCACCATGTCGACCAATCCTTTTAATGCCAACCCGTTCCATAGGAAGAGCCCTCCAGTTCAAGAAACAGCAAGTGTTGAGAAACGCTTCCAGGACTCGCACAGCTTCTTTGACTCCTCTCCTCAATCTACCTTTGCCGCGCCAAACCCTGGCCAGAATGCTTTTGATAATGTCTTTGGATCTTTCGGCGCTCCTTCGGGAACTGGGCCACCACCTCCCACTTCTTTCTCTAGGCAAAACACTGGAAACAAAGAGCCTCCTCGAAGTACGGCGTTCTCGGCACCATCCGCTACGGAGAGCGCCTTTGGTGGCTCTACGCCCCCGACATCGCCCCCAACGTCATCTTACTCTTCGCATACTGCTGAGATTCCACCCTCAGTTGGAAGCCCGCATATCACCTCTGCCTTCCTGCCATTAACTTTGAACCGAACGGAATCTGCAACTAGTTCTGTGCAAGTCCAACCTCCTAGTGAATCAGCTTTCTCACGCCCAGATACTCCCACAGCTTGGCCAGGCGCTCTACAAGAACCCAAGACAGAGTCTGAAGTTGACGCTTTCAGGCCATCACCTCTGTCTCATACGTCTACAGTTGACACTGAACCCAAGAAACTCGAAAGGGCAAGGACTGGGTCAACAGCCGGTGGTAGTCCCATTGCAGCAAGGACAAGCGATAAACGCGATTCAGCTTCTGACTTCGGTCCCGGTAGCCCGAGTAGCGTACATATTCCAGGTGCCTTCCCAGGTATTGACATAACTACACCTATTAAGCCTACGGCCACTGGTGAAAGTTACTTGAGTACAATGAGCAATCGAAGCCGGGCTAGCCAAGCTAAATCCGAACCTCTAAACTTTGGATTTGCCGCTCAAGATACACGAGGTTCCCAAGCCGCTAAAGACGACTTTGATGCTGCGTTTGCGGGATTTGGTCAAACAAAAACTGAGCGCCCATCTGTTGCTAAGGAGGAATTCCCACCTATCCGAGAGCTGCAGGGCGACGATGAGAGTGATACTGCAAGTGAGAATGGAGGTTTTGATGATAATTTCACATCCGCAAGCCCCAAGGCAACAAAGACCGCCGGAAAAGCCGAGGCTTCGGAGCCATCAGTATCTGCTCTGCCCGTGCCACAATCCGTCGCCAACATATCTCAGGCTTCTAACCCGGGGACTCCACTTCCTAATCCGAACTCACAAGTGTCGCCGCCAGCCTATAGCCCCACAACTGCTGGTACAACAGGCGATACTTCGGCTTTCCCACCCGAGTTTACCAACCTACTTCCTCCCAGGACAGATCCAACAAAGACAAACACCAATGTCCCCCCAGCGCAGACAGCTGGGACAGCAAAAATGTTCCTTTCTTCTCCGGCAATGACCCCCCCGGCGTCTACTAGCAATGTTGACAGCGTTTTTGGACCTTCTGTTGCTCCTTCTTCCCCACCGACCACGAACGCACAACCAACATCAGACTATAGTGCATTTTCGTCAGTACAGTCTAAACCTGTAACACAGCCTGTAACCCAGAATAAACCTTCTGCTTTTGATGACGATGACTTTGAGAGCGATTTTAAAGATTTAGGTGAAGCTCATGAGACCACTAGCAAGAGCGACGAATACGATACCTTTAGTACGGACCACGGATACGCAGAATTCAATGACGTCTTTGATTCCCCAGGTGCAGTGAAACACGTACCAACTGCTTCAATTGGTAGCAAGAATCTGCCTGATGATGATGAGTTCTCTGCTTTTCAGTTCAATACCTTGCAGGCTACCCAACCAACACAGAGTAATGATGATTGGGATGCCCTATTTGCAAGCTTGGACAAACCAGGTTCTTCTGGTCAACAGGGCAATGGAGGTGGAATTGGACATGCCAACGGAGGCGAAAGGCATGCCGATGATGCCTTCAGTGTCACTACTCCGACAACACTCGCCACGAATTTGACAGGAGGGAAAAAGGTGGACTCGGATGTGAGAAAGCTCCAAAATATGGGATTCTCCGAAGAACATGCCACATCAGCGCTAAAGGAATTTGATGGTAACTTGGCGAGGGTAAGAATCACTGGATTTATTGGAAAAATATATATTAAGAGGGCCCATACTAATATTTAATATTCACAGGCTACTAACTTCCTCCTTGATAATCCAACTTCTCCAGGCCCACGTTAAGGGAGGCTTTCCCGGGACGAGAGTCAAATTTTGAAGACTCCATTATGCTTGGCTTAGAATGATGAATCTTTTCTTTCTCGCTCTTTTCAGTTAACATTCACTTTTTGGACCCAAACTATGTGCATTTAGCAAGCGTTGTTCGGAAACCCTTTCCACGTTACGACTCATCCCCCAAAGGCTCTTTGCAAATTAACCACTCAATCAATCACTATGAGTTTTTCTGTTTGTACGATTTTCAATTTGGTCTAGCCGTTATTTTCACTCCAAATCTTCAGAACAATCATTAATTCTGCCAATCATTTACCTGTTGTTACCTTAAATCATCCCGTGTTTTAATTCTGTTGTGATGAGGAATATGATACAAGTTGTGACCTTCCGCTGTTCATTGATAATGCGACTCCTTGTGAGAACCTTATTGTACATTGTGGCAATAGAAAAAATATGTTTGTGGGTATCGTTGTGCTCGCGAAATATCCAAGATCCATTGAACGCCCAAAATCCCAAAAACGAAGCGGATAGCCGTAGAAAGACTGGTTGGGTTTATGCTCTAAATTTCTTAAGAACGGACTGGGGGGTAATCTAGGTTAGTATTACTACGCGAAAGGGATAGAGTATCTCCGTGAACATACATCTTTAGCTTTCTTCACGTTGCGGGCCGTGATTTGCTTCTCCCCGGCAGTCTTAGCCTCGATGCCAGCCTCTTTCAACAATCTAAAATGTACATTTCGTCAGCAGCTCAGCTTCAGTGCTCTGCGGGGGTGGTTATGATCGTACTGCTCGAGGAAGAGGGCGTAATCTAGGTATATCTGTAGAGAGCGTGAGTCTTTGTTTACAATTTAGTTACTCGCAGGTCCTGGAGAACTCACCAGAACGTCGGCGTTTTTGGAGATGTTACAGCCGGAGTGTGCCTTAACAATGCGCTTGAGCACATTGCGAGGGTATTGGTTTGTGGATTTGGAGGCCGCCATGATGGGTGGTCGCGCAGTGGTCGTGCAGGGGAGGGAGAAGGGCGAGGAGAGAAGCCGAAGGTTGAAGACCAACACAAGTAAATAACAATGACGAGCACACCAAAAACGACCACACGACAATTTCTCGACTCACACTGAACAAGCCCAGATCCTAGTTACAACCTACGACGCCGATATCACAGCATCTCTCCTCTCTCCTCTCTCCCATTCCGATACTTGCATCTTCCATCATCATCTCGTTCACCGCCATCACCACTCTTCCTAAATCCATCTAACCCATTAAAAACAGCATCTTAAAGGCCAAATATTTACCCATTATCCCTTCGTAGCCCTACCCTTCTGGTATATCTGTACCATCCCTCACTCGCAAAAAAAAAAATTATTCTGCTCATTAACATCCAACTCGCCAACTTTTTCCATCCCAATTCCTACTTGTATACCCTATTTTGATATCCGGAGAGAAAACCATTAGCAATGGCGCGAACACAAAAGAAAGCTGCCAACGGGGGCACTGGCACCTCAACTCCCAAAGCCGAGGAGTCAATCCAGAACACCAAGGAAGCTCTCTTCGACGCCCCAGTCTCCACCTCGGCTACTCCCGAAAAACTACCCACCAATGGCGCCCACGATGGAAAAGCTGGTGCCAGTGCCTACACACGAGAAGTTGAAAAGTATGTTGTGCCCCGCCTTTCCCCTCCCTCCTCAGACTTAAACGTTGTGGCACAAGCTGACTATGGTGTCTACTCTAGACGTCTAGCGAGGTGGTCAAAGAAGAAGGTAATTGAAGTCATCGATACATCCGAAGATCGGAGAGAAAAGCTATATATGCGGGTTACTAACGTGGGAGCATTATCTTGTAGCGTGGCATTGACACTATCGAGGCAAAGATCGCTGGGTTGACTCCTGAGGAACAGGAGAACACCAAACTTATCAATAATGACGAGAGGAAGAAGCTTGCCGAGAAAGTGCTAGTTGAAGAGCGCGTTAAGGAGTATCACGACCTCCTCTCCAGCTTGTCGTCAATCGCCATCGCTGAGGAGAAGGCCAAAGCCGCCGAAAAAGAAACTACGGATGCGGAAATCGCAGCCAAGGTTGAAGAGGCAAAGAAAGCCGGGTTCGAAGAGGGGGTCAAGGCGCAAAAAGATGTTTTGCTGACTTGCTTCCGCTTCTTACGACTGGCCGGTTATCGTCGCGCGATGCCAGACGAGAACGTGGCCGAGAACGAGGCTATTGAGAAAGTTCTCGTCATGGTCTACAGCTCTGAGGATTCTGCGACTGCGGCAATTGAATCCCTTGCAGCCAGCAAGGACGAGACAGTTGAAGGCTCCGAAACTGTTACTTGTACGTTGTTAAAATACATGCATCTTATCCGATATCTGCTAAACACAATCATAATGTATAGATGCCCGTATTAAACAAATTGCAGACAACCTGTATGCCGGGGAGGAAGAGGTCGTAGAGCCTGTGGAGGAGGAGGCTCCTAGTGTCCAGGCATCTGAGACTCTGGGCGAATCCACTGTCATTGTGACCGAGGCTGATGCCGAGGGTACTGAGACGGCGCCTCCACAGACTCTAACAGACGCTGTTGACGCCACCCCGGCTGCTCCGGCTGCTACCATTGTTGATGATGGTGCTGCCAATGCAGCTGCTGTTTCCCAAACTGTTGAAGGTGCGGAACCTACAGAGGAATGGGACAGCATTAAAGCTGGTGGCGAATCATCCGGCAACGGCGCTTCTGCCGATGAAACCCCGACCACCAGTTGGGCCGACCAGTCACATGAGGAGAAGTTGGAATCTGCTACTCCTTCGCAGCCCACTGAGGAGGCATTCCAAGAAGTGCCTTCTCGTTCCCACGGCAATCGTGGTCGCGGCTTCCGCGGTCGTGGGGACTTCAGGGGCAACTTCCGCGGTGGCCCTCGAGGCGGTTTCCGCGGCCGTGGTGACGGTTATCGTGGGCGTGGAGAGTTCCGGGGCGGAGACCGGGGCGGCTTCAGAGGACGTGGCGGCGATCGTCCTTTCCGACCTCGAGGTGATCGAGGCGGACACGATCAGGCTCCCGCTCCCGCTCCCGCCCCAGCCCCAACTGCATAGTTGCATGTCAGCTATCAACGTCGCAACCTCTCTTCCGCTAAAACCTCCCTATTATTTCAAAATATCCTCGTTCTGTTTTCTCGCCCCTTTTCATCTTATCGAAGCGGGTGTTTGCGATTTATCCCATCCTCACCATTACGAAACACTAACTAACGACGATGACAGTCTCATATTTATATATCAATATATCTATCATAAAACCCTCGCTACGGATATTACGTCCACTTCATTCTGCTATTTAACTCTAATCAGAAAAAGTCATCAGCTCATCTTGTTCTTCATTCTTATCTGCATTTTATTTTCTTCTCTTCTCTTCTCTTCTCTTACTTTACCTTTATTGATTTTTGATTTTTGATTTTTTTTTTTTTTCGTCTGAGATTCATTCTGAGTCTTTGATGCTATTTCTGAAAGCATAAAAGTATCGCTAAATTTTTTTTAAAACGCGACCGCTTACAGTTTTAGCCATTTCCTTTGAGGTTATCCTCCCTTTTAGCCACACGCATATACATATAAACCTACCAAATAGCCCCGTTGCTATCTAGCCAGCTACCCAGCCGGGCTTCATCAATATCCTATCACTCAGCTACTCTCGTTATGTCACTCACCTTGTTACTCTAGCATTTGCCCTGATTGCATGAATGCACCACTCCTTACAATCACACCTATTCTCACATATCTCACCTTCGTCTATCTCCCGACAACTTCTATTACTCATCGCGAGACTGCTTAAACCACCTCGTTTATAGCTGATCGTCATCCTGTCTGTTTCCACTTCCAGCCTGTATATTATGTAAGAGTATTGCTCAGAATGAAATACGTTGGTCTGGATTTAAACCACTTTTGTGATGTTTACACTGCCCTATAATATCAATATAAATGTGACTATGATTACTACACTCCCGAGCTGAAACCAGTGTCTAGTCTACTGGCCTGGCGGAAACAGCTTCGAGAACGAGGTTGGGGTGGCTTATCGTAGGCCTGATTGGCCTTCCTCTCCCTATCAGCTGTGTTGTTGTCAGACTACCAAAGCCGACCAAATTCCCACACACCCCTCGCAATGCATCCTCACGACCTCATTTTACCTACTTCTCGTCTGTATGCTTGGAAATAACTCAACAACAATACGGTTTCACGACCTTAGACTGCCTGAGGTTGTCATTAGGGGGTTCATACTTCGTTTTGTGACGGACAATTCTCCCATCGAGTCAGTTTTGGAGGATTTGGATTTCTACACGTTACCATCGGTGACGTGGCTATGGTTCAGAGAGGTGACCGACAGGATTCAAGATTCCCAACCGGAAGCGTTGAAGACCTCCGAATGGACCAAGACTCATCGGGTGATACTCTGAAGAAGGAGTACAGCCTTCTCAGAGCCATCTGTGGCAGCTGAATGGCAAAAGTGGCAACATATGGTATCAAGAGGATTGTTTCCCATTACCTCCCATCAAGTTCTTCTACAACAACGGCCGGGAAACGGCGGAAGACGATTAGCAATGTTGATTGAGGCTTTTCGGGGAATATATCTGTCCTTAAGGAAGCCTCGGCGCATATTGACGATCCACGTCCCGGGAGAGAGCTCTGAATGCTCATGAAGGGGTTCTTCATGCTGTACAAGAAATAATAATGCAAGAAGACTAGGTATGCGAAGGTGGATATTCTATCAAGGTAGACATATCTCCCCACGAAATCACATATCGCCATTAATGCCCTCCGCTTCTAAATCACCGCTACGACGGCCTGATCGATGCTTCACTGCATGTCGGTAGCTCGCGCTTTAGGGTCGGATATGTTTGTTTTACCAGACGAGCGTGTTGATTGGATACCATGCCTGGGATTCATTTCTGTCCTCCTCCTCCACCTCCCAAACCTGACCCCCTTCCCCCCTCTTGCTTTTTCGCACAGGCATGGTATTCCTTGAGATGGACGTCTGGCGAGGTTCCGAAGTGCGAACGGGAGGGTGTTGGGTGGATGCAGAGTGGCATGACTACCACCCGAGATTTCCACCGGCACCACGGCCAAGGTACCGGAGTATCCACGGAGGTGGAAGCGAGCACGATGGGTTACCTTTGCCTTACATCGTGGAAGCTCGTCTTTGGCCCTGAAATATGCAGGTACTCCCGAGAGGAGGGCTATCAACAGTGTCTCCATCAGGAACCAGGTTTTTTCTTTTTCATGCAATTTTCAACGCAGGCCGCAAAATGCAACAAGGTGGTTTTGCGCTTATTCCTTGTGGCTTTCGTTTCCGGAGAAGATGGAGTTGTCACGATGGCTGCCGCTTGCAGACGAAGATAATCTAGATGCAGCCTTTGTCCATCCCATCTGCTCCTTTTGGAGGCTGGCCACAACAGCACATGAACACAGGCAAGCCGACTGGAGGCGAATGCCTTGCATGCTGGAGGAAGCAGATGTGAGATGGGGTGGTGGATGGGTGATGTTGTTGTTGTGTTGCAGACGGGAACACCATCCCTTTTCTTTTGGGACGCGCATTTCTGCCGAGCCCAGCGACCGACCCACACACTTTCTTCTGTCGACGATTCCGCTCAGTGAAATCATCATCGCCATCATCACCCTCAATCTTTGCTCTCCCTGCCACCCGCCTTCTGTAAGTATCTCATCATCCAGCGCTATTCTCTTGTGTACATTGGCATTTTTTGTTGGCTCTCCGTTTTCTCTCTCTTCCTTTTTGTGGATTTGGCTTTTATCTTCTGGCACCAACTTGCATGTTACTTGGTCGGATCTGAACCAGGGCCTGGCAGGTCAGTCCATCATCAGCCAATTCTGGCCTGCTCTTCAGAAGAGTGAGCGAGCGAGAGAAAGAGAAGCCAAATTTCCCGGCGAACTTTCCTCTGCTTCCTCCCCTGCAACCCCTCCCACAAGCCCAGCTCGCTCCGACCTTTCGCTTTTCTCTTTTATCTCTCCGATCTGTCACGCTCGGGTCTCATCTATCTCTCTGCTCGTACCCTGACCGCACTCCGTATACACTTAATTTGTGTCTCTTTGTTCCCGTCCAATTCCTCTTCTTTTCCTTCCTCTTCATCATCACTCGAGTTTGGGTGACAAACATTTGGTACGCTTGCTAAATTAGCCCTCAACGCCAGGGAGATTTGCTTAGCAGACGGACGACGAGTTGAGCTGCAAACCCCGGAAAACCGCTGTTTCTCGAACCTTTTTCCATCAACCCTCTCCGATCCAACCTACAACCAACTGCGGCTCCCTGGATACGCAGCAGCAGCCGTCCTCGCCTCCACCCTTAGACACTATCGCTCGGTCCGAGACCTTTAATCGTGATAGAATCAACCCACCCTGCCATTTCCCTTGCGTTGTTTGATGGGCGTTTGACCATCCGATACCCTTTTCGCCACACACCATGTCCACCTCCACGGAGGCGGACGTCGCCTCTATTGCTGATGTCAGGCCCGCAACACCCGACGCAGTTGACATCCAGCAGCAAGAAGAAACCAATGTCTCCTCATCGACAACAGAGCCCCGTCTACCGAATCACACAACGGAAGATGATGATGCGGAAGATGAAGACATTGGCGAAATATTTCCGGACCACTACTGGGACAATGGCAAAGTCCCCGTCTTTAAACCCGTAAGTTCGAACTAGGCAACTTTCCCTATAATTCAATCCTGTCGCCAAAAAGGGCTTTTTAATGCAAACCTAGGCGTGCAATGCTAACAATGGTCTCTTCAGACAATGAAACAATTCAAATCATTCAAAAAGTTTATTGATAAAATCGATCACTATGGCATGAGATCAGGCATCGTCAAAGTCATTCCTCCAAAAGAATGGTAGGTTTTATCCATCATTATAAACATAACAAAATTCGGTGATGTTAATCGTATCATCTAGGCGAGATTCCTTACCTCGACTCGACGACAAAGTAAAAGATATCAAAATCAAAAACCCGATTGAGCAGCACATTGGTGGTACAACAGGTGTTTATCGACAGGCGAACCTTCAGAAGCAGAAAACATACAACCTCCCGCAGTGGCGATACCTCTGCGAATCGAGCGAGCATCAGCCGCCGGCGAAGAGAGGGGAGAAGCGAAAGAATCAGGACACCAGACCGAAGCCTAAACCGAAACCAGCCAGAAACACGCGGCGTAGTACAGCTGCGGCGGCTGAAGGAGAGTTGGGAACCCTTCAGAGACCCCTCACACCTCCGCCAGGTGATGAAACGCCAACTGCAAATACACCGGCAAAGGAAGAAGAACCAGCCGAGGAAACCGCAACACCCAAGAAAGGTAGACAGCCCGCAGCAAAGCCGAAACGAATATACGTGAAAAAGACAAAGGAAGAAATGGAAGAAGCCGCTGCTGAAGCTGCCGAGATATGGAATGGTTTCGACTACCAGATGAACGTGGAAGAATTTACACCCGAAAGATGTGAGGAGCTAGAAAGACATTATTGGAGGACGCTCACATATAACAGTCCATTGTATGGAGCCGATATGCCCGGATCTTTATTCGAGGATTCTACCACGGTCTGGAATGTAGCACACCTCGAAAATATCTTGGATTGCTTACCAGAGAAACTTCCCGGCGTCAACACGGCGTATCTTTATCTTGGGATGTGGAAGGCTACTTTTTCGTGGCATTTGGAGGATGTGGATCTATACTCTATAAATTACATACACTTTGGGGCTCCGAAACAGTGGTACTCTATCAGCCAGGAAGATGCTCCAAAATTCCACAATGCGATGAAGAACATTTGGCCGACAGAGGCGAAGAAATGCGGTCAATTCTTGCGGCACAAGACCTTTTTGGCATCGCCTTCGTATTTAGATTCGCATTATGGCATCAAAGTCAACAAGCTTGTCCATTACGAAGGGGAGTTTGTTATCACTTTTCCGTTCGGTTACCATGCTGGCTATAATCTGGGCTACAACTGCGCAGAGAGTGTCAACTTCGCTACTGAGGCGTGGTTAGATTATGGAAGAAATGCGAAAAAATGCGACTGCATTGACGACGCTGTTTGGGTTGATGCGAACGACGTTGAAAGGAGATTCCGTGGACTTCCGTCAGAAGATGAGTTTTTTTCAGAGGAGGTGGATGAAGATGAAGAAAGTGATGACGAGCCGAGGGAACCTCTTACTCCTCCAGAAAGCGTCGAAGGGGATGACGCCAGCAAACACAAGCGACCAAAGCCTAGTAAGAAGAGGAAATCGGAAGGCGAGGGTGGCCGTATGATTAAGAAAATTAAGGTCAAATTCTCAAAGCCTCCGCCTCCAGTGGTAAGCAAAGCATCAGTCATTTTATCTACAGCCATCAAGCTAATTTATCACTATAGTGTATTCTCTGTCCAAGCGATCCTTCGCACGAAGAGCTCCTTGAAACTTCGACAGGCAAGAAAGCTCACAGGTCTGTACAGGTCATCTTGGTTCCCCTCCAAAAAAAAAAAAAAAAAAAAAAAATATGAAAATTAGTAGTACTAAACTTTCTGATACAGGTTATGCGCTATGTATATTCCCGAAACTTTCTTTGCAACCGATCCGGAGACGACCGAAGAAAAAATCTCGAATGTGGAGTCTATTCCAAGCGCCCGGATGCAACTGAAATGTTACTTCTGCCGACTCAAGGGTGGAGCCTGCTTCCAGTGCTCTGAGAAGAAATGCGTTCGAGCATACCATGCTACCTGCGCCTCTGCTGCGGGAGTTCTGGTTCAAAATGTTCTAGTGGAAGGTGTAAAGGATGAACATGGCAATACTGCTCCACAAACCGAGCTTGATTTCCGATGTCGATTCCACAGACCCAAGAGACCGAAAGATCAAACGCCCGATTTATTGGAGCAAGATACGTCTATCATCGAATTTGTTAAAAAATTATCGCATAGTGATATAGTCCAGCTTCAACTATACTTGGGAGAAATATTTGCCGGAAGAGTCTTGGAGAATAGGGCATCGGAGCATATGCTCTTAGTAGAAGTCTTACCTAGAAAATTTGTCTTCGAAGTAGAGTGGAAGTACGTTCTTTGCTCGTCCATAATGAAAACCGCACCCACAGCAAGAGCTACGAAGTCGCGAGTCTCAGTACCCAACGTTAGAACCGATGCGAAAGGCAAACGAGTGGCCGTGGAGCCTAGAAAAACCGACTTTTACGCCAACACACCAAACGTGGGCGATCAGTTTTTGCCTGGAACAACTAAATTCTCCTGGTCAGAGTTCATCAGACATCCTCTCGAGCAGAACCTGTTCCAGGAACCCGCGATCAAGATATGGTACTACCTTCCAGAGCGCTCAACAGAGAATATCCCATCCTGGACTAAAGACCCAGCTGTTCGGGAGCCTGATAAGGATGCCTATGAGCCGCATTTGCAGCGAAGGACTGCCCAAGGCGAGGGGCCTTGTTATCTGACTCAAGCTGAAGAGAGTGCTCGAAGGAATAATATGCTGGCGGTTCAGCAACGACAAGCTGCCTACTATGCGAGCCAGCAGCAGCAGCAGCAGCAGCAACAGCAAAATGTCAACCGCAAGCAAATACCACAACCATTTCATACACCAAATTGGCGCCAGCCACCGCCGCCACAGCCATCTGGCCCAATCGCCAGCACGAGTAGTGGCCAAAAATTTGTCGTGGCATCTGCGAAGGGTGCAGCCGGAAAGAGAGTTTTCTACGTAAGGCTTCGAGTATCCTTCAAATTTTACTAGAATAAACTAATAGAAATTCATATCAGTGTCCCCTCCAGCCAACTACCTACCAAAGCTACCAAAGTACTCCACATCGCGTCAGTTACACTTCAAATAGCAGTGGAAGCCGAGTCCAGAGTCCGGTAAGTGCAGTAGGAAAGTCCGCAGGTACTGTAAGCACAGGACCATCATCTGTGCCTTCTCCAGCACCATCACGACCAGCCTCGCATCCAGTGGCCAATGATTCCCAAATCGCTGCTGCTGCTCCACCAAATGTCACTGTCCAACCGGCACCTTTATCTGGTGCAACGCCCTCTTAGACGGAATAAGGATACCTGTTTCTGATGGTGGCATGCGACCATGCCTTTCATAATGAATGAAGTGTGGATTTTACTAGATAATCTAATGTTATCATTATGCGCACTTAATGAAATGCAGACATAGCTGTACTTCATGGGATGAGGACTTGCATTTTGGAGACTGGCGCACTATTTTTTTTATATTTTCTGGAGCTCAAAAGCCCAAATTGTTTGGGGGGGTGCGAGAACAGTAATCACTTACTATAGGGCCAGCTGCTTGCTCTGGCTTGAATATTTTGGCTTGTGATATAATTCAACCCCGATTTTTTTTTTTCAACTGGGTTATCTTCTTATGTTTATGGGTTCCTGGTGTTTTTGGTTCGGGTCGTGTCTCTAGTTCTTTTTCTTCGTGGCCTTACTTCTTTGTTTTCTTAACCACGGAGCTTATTATTCTGCGCTATAAGTTGCGTGCTGCTTTAATATATATCGCAGGTGGAATAGCCTAGTGTGTATTTATGGACCTGGAGTAAATATAGTTAATTGTGTTCTGATCGGTGTCAAGTGTTCAGATTCGATATTAGCTAAGTTGAGCTGAAGCTGAATCTTTGAGCTTCAGGTAACTACCCCAAACCACACCACCACCACCACCACTCTACACGTACACAATGCTCGGAGCAAACACCCTTTCGCCAACTTCCTTCCAACCTCTCAAATGTCCGACCTCCTTACCCTCCTTCCCAATATCTATCAAACGTCCCCACAACTCCGATCTCTTCTTGACCGACACTCTGCAGCATTCGACCAATGCAATCTCACAACCGTTGACCTCGTCTCTTTAGACCCGCGAACGATATGCCAACGCGTCCGAATCAGCCTGAACGATGTAAACAAAATCGTAGATGGAATACGAGACGCTTTGAACGCTGAGACCGTTGGGTTATCAGCGTCGCGGTCCAATGCCTTCGCAGCGAACAACAGGGTCACCATTAGCGGCAGGATGCCCTCATCCACTCCAGCATCTTCTTCGACCATCAACACCACCGATACTCGCGCCGACAACTTTCGTGGGAGAAACATGGAAGCTCTCGGACAACAACAGCGCATGGTGGAATTTGGTGACGATGGGATCGATGGGCTGTTGAACGGCGGGGTGATGACTGGAAGCCTAACTGAGATTGTAGGTGAGAGGTACGATGCTTTTCCGATTTATGCCTAAGAGGTATTTTACTTTTTTTCAAGGAAACCTCTATACTGTCCTCTATTTTATTATGTGAGGCGATAAAATGTGACAAAAGTGCTAACTGCCATGTAAAGCGGTGTCGGAAAGACTCAGTTCCTCCTTCGTCTCTGCTTCTCGATTCAACAGCCACCGCATAATCGAAGCGCTATATATATTTGCACTGAATCACAAATCTCGACAAAAAGGATGGAAGGGATGCTTGGAAAGCTCAAGGAGCAGCGGGTAACCGGATATCGGAACTTGAGCATGGACAGGATACAAACTGCGATGTGCCAGTATCTCGAAACTTTAGAGCATATTATCAGATACCAGCTTCCGGTTGCTATTGAAAAGTTCGGTGTGGGACTGGTAATAGTGGACAGCATTGCGGCCAATTTTAGGGTGGAAGATGAAGGACCTGAGGGTGGGTTTGGAGCTACGCCCACACCGAAGGCTAAAGGGAACAAAATTAGTAAATTGGCTAGAAGGGCTGGTGATATTGTACGACTGGGTACGACTCTAAAGGAGATGGCGATAAAATACAACATTGCAGTAGTGGTCGCAAATCAGGTATCCGACCTTTTTGAACCGGTGCAAAACCATCACAACCGGGCCTTTATGAACCCGAGTTCATCTGCTGTATCGACACCGACGCCAACGCAGAACCAGGTGCCACCAGCTCAGACGCAGCAGACGCAGATGTCTAATCCGGGATCTCAAGACGTCCCGGCAATGACGCAGTATAGTCTTCCAACGGACGAGCTAATGATGACTTATGATTATCAAGCGAAATGGTTTACGGGGTGGGGGGACGATATGGACAATGTGAAGGATGAGAGCTTATTGATGGCCATGAGGATGAAGACACCGATGCTAGGGATGGCGTGGACAAATTTGTTGAGTGCGAGAATAGCGCTCCTCAAGGGGAGCACTAGGGCTGCGGAAGGGGTGTTAGGCGCTGATGGGGAGGGATGGGAAGAAAGAACGAGGAGGTGGATGAAGGTTGTTTTTGCCCCGTGGGCAGAAAGTGCGGTCTTGCTCGAGTATGAGATTTGGGAGGGTGGAGCGAGAGGCTGGAAGGAGCCAGTGGAGGAGGAGGAGGCGGATGAGATATGATCTTTATGATACACTTTAGCACGAACTCGATATATTTATGTACACGTAGAGATACCCGGGGTACGGTTGTCGATTTAGCATGCATGGCGTTCGCGGCGTTTTCTATATTCTTCTCACATTATTTGCAAACCTATTTAGCAAAAATTGCAAGAATCACACAATATTATGAAATTAGAAACAAATCACTATCTTGATTCTAATAGCTTCTCTAAATCATCTTTATCATCATAATAGTACCTGACTCATTCCCAAATTTACAAATAACGCCAAAGGGACTGGCTCTCACAAGGATACACCACACGATGCATAACGCCGTGTCTTAAATTGCATGCTTTCCGTTCCTCTTCCAATCCCGAAGAAAAGTATTATAGCCCCAAATACCACACCTAATCGATGTCGATTACTTCTTTCCCGCGTAACGTCCTTCCAGAAGATTGGCCGCTACTAGTAGCTTTGCCCTTTCCTTTTGAATCTGTGGACTCATCTCGATCCTTTCTCTTAGTAGTGCCTCGAAGCGACTGACCCTGCCCTGAGAATGTTGGTTTTGAAGTATCGTCGTCCTCCTGTCCCTCGGTCTTCTTTACAGGCTTGATCTCATACCCGAAGAATAGAGTACCAAATGGAAGCCTCAGCGGGGCTGGGGGCGGCCTACCATCTCGCATTAATGTCGTAGCATCGATGATTCTTCCGTTCGTAGGTAGTCTGAATGTACTAGTGGGTGGGGCTGCTACACTGGTTGGCGGGGGAGGCGGAGGGGCGGGAGTCCCAGGTTTCGACCTGCTCTTCCTGTTGACCAATTTTTGACCAGCGCCACCGAAAGCGTCTGATGGCTTCAAATGCTTGTTGCCTGATGAGCCAGGTGCTAGATCTTGGTACCCGATTTGTGCTGCCATAGCTCCCTGCCCAGCATTCGCGGGGATCCCACCGGCCATAGCGGATGACGGGCGGGTGGAGTTCACGCTGCTAGCAGGCTTGCTTCTCTCGGGCTCTACATATCCCACCGGTGCCGCAAAGTCTACCTCGATATCAGTTTCGGTGACGGAGATGGCGCTGTTTTTTCTGTCCGGTTTAACCTCTAGAACGGCGATTTCAAAGATGGTATCGTTGTAAGAGAACGAGAATATATCGTCCTTTGTGAGGGCTGAGAAGTTTCGGAGGGCATTTTCAAGAACGGCTTTAGGGTCGGAGATGTCTAGGAATTCAACGGACTGTGGTTGGAGTTTTATGAAGGATCCAGGGGGTAAATCAGTAGATTTGACTTGTAGGAGGTCGCCGGGCTCTAGGAGGAGTGTTTGCATAATCTAGACAAAGTTGAACCTTTGTTAGCTGGGTACGTCCACAGAAGGCATAGACAACGTTGTCTACTGTCATAATAGGTACTTACCCACTGAGGTAGATATATTCTTCCTTCTTCAGCTACAAATTCCAGAACACCACAGTGTGTCAATTTTCCCTTGCCGTTGTGAAGCTCGAACATCATCGGGTAGGAAATATGAAGCCTTGTGAGCTTGTCGAGGGCGCTTGGCGGCATTATGACTTTGCCGCCGTAGTTGAGATTCTCACGGCCGGTGGGCATCATAGCGACAGGATAACATCGATAATATTCATCGAAACGGCGGGTGGGACGAGGGATACCGCCACCACCGTCGAAGTCGTCGTAGTAGCCGTAGTTCTGGTCGTCAAAAGAAGACAGGTTAGCGGGCTGTCGTTGAGTACGACGAGTTACACGACGAAATAGCTTCATCTTGGTGGATAAAGAACTAAAGGAGAGATTTCTTACCATGGTGGAGCTATGGAGGAGGCTCCAGATGTATGATATGGTTGAAGAATAGCTCCTGGCACGGGGTTTGAGGATGATGTTGAGAGAAGGTGGGCCGAGGTGGGATGACGAAAGCACGCCTCGAGATACTGGTCGCTAACTAATCCTACTCCACAAAGTATACTTATTTGCCTAGCATTCGAGTACTTGACCTGACCCGGCTTAGTTAAAATAGTTGCTTAGCTTTACATATTTATATTCTCTAGTTGCAGGATCAAGGAAGAAGCCAGATGTGGTGAGTCTGCACTCGATTATTCAGCATGCCGGTTAGCTATACGCTATCTGATATGAGCACTCCTGCCACTGCTTTCCGAGAGCAGGAACACTTTTATTTTGTGAGTATGAATATGTAGTGAAGTTTTAACTTTAAGGAAAGTGTATAGTCTGAAAGTGGAAAAGCGACATCTAAGTGCCAGTCTGAGGTTATCCCGAATTATCGTTGGTATGTTCTGTACAACGAGCACATCCGAGCTAGCTAGCCTAACGCGTCTACCCAAACCTCTCCCAACTCAAATGCGCCTGCTCCAGAATTTTATTTCATCGCAATCACCTCAATTTCACGAGATTCACTTATCACCCTCCTCGACCTTGGAAATTCATAATTCCAAATCATCCACTGGTTCAGAAGCGCGACCTTCAAGATGGTACTTCGTTCTCGCATTTCCAAAAAAATATTTTTTAAAAAAAAGATTAGCGAAGCTAACGTAGCGATCGTGTAGCAAGCGATAACGACCGTCTCCGAATCCAGAGACATCCGCGGTCTCAACCTCATCGCATCGCATTCGCACATCCGTGGCCTAGGCGTCGAGCAGGATACTCTGCAACCGCGAGCCAATGCCTCCCAAGGTCTTATCGGGCAGGAGAAGGCCCGTAAAGCCGCTGCCGTCATCTTGCAGATGGTCCGTGAAGGAAAGATCGCGGGTAGGGCCATTCTTATGGCCGGTCCTCCCAGGTACGTGTCGCTGTTCTCCCTGGAGTTCAATCGACATTGCGTTTTGCTGATCTGGATATGTTCGGTCGTGTAGTACCGGCAAAACAGCCATAGCAATGGGAATGGCGCAGAGCCTTGGATCCGATGTTCCTTTTACCATACTCACCTCCACCGAAATTTTCTCGTTAGAAATGTCCAAGACGGAGGCTCTCACACAAGCATTCAGAAAATCCATCGGCGTCAGGATAAAGGAAGAGACAGAGATCATCGAGGGTGAGGTAGTTGAGATTCAGGTCGACAGATCAGTCACTGGTGTAAGGACCCTCGTTAGAGAAAAGTTTACTGCATCAGAGAGCTAAAATCGCAGCTATTGTACAGGGAACAAAGCAAGGCAAACTCACCATGAAGACGACCGACATGGAAGCTGTCTGGGACATGGGCGCCAAAATGATTGATAGCATGTCGAAGGAAAAAGTCATCGCAGGCGACATTATTTCGCTCGACAAGTCCTCCGGAAAGGTTACAAAGCTTGGTCGATCGTATTCCCGAGCCCGCGACTACGATGCTATGGGTCCAGATACCAAGTTCTTGCAGTGTCCGGAGGGAGAACTCCAGAAGCGACGCGAGGTCGTCCATACAGTCTCTCTACACGAAATCGATGTCATCAACTCACGCACGCAAGGCTTCTTGGCGCTTTTCTCCGGTGACACTGGTGAAATTAGATCGGAGGTCCGAGATCAAATCAACATAAAGGTCGGAGAGTGGAGAGAAGAAGGGAAAGCGGAAATTGTCCCCGGCGTTCTCTTCATTGATGAGATCCACATGTTGGACATCGAATGCTTTTCTTATATCAATAGAGCACTTGAGAGCGAGTTGTCGCCAATCGTAATCATGGCTTCAAACAGAGGAACGACTAGAATCAGAGGAACGAATTACAAGTCGCCGCACGGCCTTCCGATAGATTTGTTAGACCGAGTCCTCATTATACCAACCCCAGGGTACTCGGGACAAGAGATCGAGCAGATATTGTCGATAAGGGCACAGGAGCAGGAAGTCGATCTGGACCCAAATGCCCTCTCGCTTTTGACAAAGATCGGGCAGGAAACCTCGTTACGGTATGCATCGCAACTTATTACGACCGCGAACATGATTGCATCGAGGAGGCCAAAGAAGACAGTCACAGTAGATGATGTTAGCCGTAGCTTTAAGCTGTTTCTGGATACGGCTCGCAGTACTAAGGTGGGTCCAATCGCTCTTCTTTACTTTACGCACAGAACCACTAATAGATATTATTTATTTAGTATTTGGCAGAATTTGAAAACCAGTTCATCACAGATACCAACTATAATGCAGGTGGAGACGATGCGATGGAGCTGTCGTAGTTGTTCATATAGCCTTCCCTTTTGTATGATAGCTAGAGATATTGCCGACTGTTTAAGATCCAGGGACTCTCATCCGTCCGTGTTTCCGCTTGGGAGCTTTGCAGACGGCCAAAATGATAATTATAGATCAAAACTCATTGCTCTAGTAACAATAGTTCTCCGACTATATATTTCAAAATTCATAGCGTTCCAGTGATTCATTGTGGTTATGTCGCCGGCGTATTGTCGTTGCTGGGTCTGTTGTCTTTGTTTACCTACAAAGAGTTGACCCATCCAATCTTCTCGAACCTCCTAACTTTTCCAACTCCCATCAATCAATCACCAATCAATCCGAAACGAGATGAGACTACGTTATCAATAACAGTACCCTTAAACTTGGCTTCTTATACGACCAACATTGATACCGGACAGAAGCCCCAATCTACAAAGATACCGCGACAATGATGAACCTGGGGTTGCCCATGCTCACTCCTCGTGATGTATGTCACCGGATAGATCTGTCAAAAGAGCCCCTGCTGGTTTTCACTAGAATTTAAACTAAACTAACCCGAATAACCCTTCTCGCATCAAATTTCTAGACTCAATCACTTTGGTACACGCCTTCTCACACCTTTGGGTATACCGTCCCGCCAAAACCGTCAACCTCGCCTGTTCTGCCGAATTCACAACATCAACCACCGACAACTCAACATGGACATCACCAACATTACCGTGCTCAGCGCGATGCCACACGATCCGCGCTTGCTGCGTACGGCCCCTCGGCGCTGCAGCAGCTGGCGATAGATGAAGACGCGGTTGAGAAACGCAAGCTACATATTGCGCGTTTCGGAGCCACATGGATCAAACCCCCCGGTATGATGAAGACTCTGCAGGGCGTCATCGATGAAGAGCTCGAGAAGGCCGAACAATTAGCTATGGAGGGCACGACGGTCGACGACGATGGAGTATTTGCCGCCACGCAGGAGGTTAATATGGTTGGTGGAGAACCTGTGGATGTTGCCGAGGATGCTGAAGAAGAAGGCGAGGATGGAGATATTGGGGACGAAGATGAAGGTGACGAGCTGGAGGTTGGAGAAGAAGGATTGATGGAAGAAGGGGAGGTTGATCTCGATGCCGACATTCCCGAGGCAGACAGCACCGGTTGGAGCGAGGAAGAGGAAGACGATGAGGAAGAGGAGGAAGAGGAAGATGAGGAAGATGAGGAAGATGAAGATGAGGAAGATGAGGAAGATGAAGATGACGACGGGGAGATTGATGAAGAAGGGGAGGGGGAAGTTGACTTGGACGCTGATATCCCGGAGGCTGAAGAAGTCTCTGTATACGAGGAAGATGAAGAAGAATCCGGTGATGGAATCGATGAGCTCTCAGCTATCGCAGATACTACTCAAGGCAGTATTGACGACTCGTACGCTTCTGAGCTCGGGGATGGATCGCCACAACCGATTACTCCAGCTCAAGGCCGACGTGGCACACCAACTTCAGCAGTAAGGCCTGTTGGCCCAGGTATTTTCCAAAATCTTCGTCGCCAGCACAGAACACCAGTAGGCAGAAGCTCGCCGTTGGGTCAACAACGAGTTGTTACTCCAACTACGAGAACCACAAGACGCAGCAGAGGGGCACCGGCAGCGGATAGCTCTGTGATGTTTATATCTGGTGACGAGATGGAAGTTGACGATTGAACATTTTGAATCTGAATGAATGAACGACTAATCGTCATATACGAGAGACAAGGCTAACGGCCACCGATTGGTATTTTTCACTTTTCCATTTTTCTTCTCTCGAATTATGGCTTCTTGTCTTTGTTTCTTTCCTCTTTCTCTTATCATATTGAGTCTTTGAATAGAGGGAAACGGAGTATCCTGAAAATAGAGATATGTGTTATTGGCAACATGTACAGCCTGATCTGTCCTCAAGCGTTGCGGTTTTGGATTCTTTTGCCTTTGTCTTTCTACCACTTCTTTTCATCTCCTTTTTTTGATTTTCCCTTTTTTTTTTTTTTGGAGTTCGGTTGAAGCATTACATTGGCGTCCTCGGGAACTGTACGATTATTGTGAGAGCGAATGAGAATCATATGCGGATGTGTTGCAGTCATTGGCCAGGTGCTGAAGGCCCTGACGTCGGTATGAGACAAACGCACTGACACGATAGATCACATGATGAATCGATGACTGGATTCCATGAAGTCAGATGGAGTCCTGTTTCCTAACATCGATGGTGGAAGAAGCATCATCTCAGGAGCCTGGCTGGGCTGCTGTTCGGGTTTGGGAGCAGGCACATCCGGTGCAGCAGCAGCAGCAGCGACTAGCTCGCTCGTTTACGTACTCGCCTTTTCAAGATGTGCCTGCATCGTCAGCCTGCAGTAACCCAGACCAGAACAGACCAGACGCCCTGAGCAGGACGGTGTGATTGATCGAGTGATTGATTGATTGATTGAATGATTGATGGCAGGATCCGACAAAGTGTATCAGCTGTTGGATCCAGCGCCCCCGTCCCGGTACGGATGGTAAAATAACATGAACGATTTAAGATGGCATCTGCAGTCCAAAGAGCAGGCCCGTGTCCCGAACACTGCTAGCCAGCTCTGACTCTGAAATTGAAGTTTCCGTACCTCTGTCGTGCCTTGTCCTGTCCTGTCCTGTCCTATTATCTGAAACGACATCGCCAACATCTGTCCTCAGATTCGAAATCTTGCTCTGCTTCCCGTAAACGAACACGCACTGCTCTTCTCGTAGATATCGTCTCATATCCTTCGTATCCTTCCACGTAGCTCCAGCTTCCGCTATTCTTCCGGTGTTTTCTCTCTCGCGATAGGCCCAGAAGCCTAACCCAGAATCTTTGGTTCTCTCTCTCTTTGTCGCTGTCTTCTCTTTCTTTTTTGGCTTGGGAAGCTGCTTCCATCAGCCGATAAAAAGGCCTGCTTTTCCGACCCCCAATCTTCCGAACCTCCCAAAACCACCATCGTCATCACCCTTCCCACCCATCCATCATCTTCATCTCCACGTTCACCCAGCATCACAACGTAAGCATCCTATCGACCACCCATACAGACGCTCTCCTTTACAGTCAGTTCTCGAGCTCTTTTCAAATATATCGTCTCAAGAGTTAATTACACCTGCTAACGTTTCCGTAGGAACTCTAATTTAGAGCTTTCCACCTCTCCAACGACTTCAGGATGAATCCAGAGTGTACGTTTCCTCCTCTCCTCTTGCTTCTGCTAAAGTCTACCATCCCAGCTCTACCGTCTCCCTTTTATCGCTATCCATCTTGCTAATCCGTGCTCGGCCTTCCTATAGATGTAACCCCCTTTATTCAGTCCTTCAGGACTTCTCTCGGCCCCTGTTTCCCGAGCGCCTTTCTGTGAATTCACTTGCTCTGCAACGCCATATTGCCCATAGCACGCACGTGATCTTTCCATTCGCTAGCTATGGTGTCTCCGACCTCAGAGCAAGCTCGGTTCCCCGTCATCCCGTCCTCCCCAATATCGCCCTCTTCATCTTCTTCAAAATTGCGCAAACCCAAGCTAATAGCCGAACTTGAAAGATACGACTACCTTTTCAAGCTCCTCCTCATCGGCGACTCCGGTGTCGGAAAATCTTGCTTGTTGCTCAGATTTGCCGATGACACATACACTGAGAGCTACATCTCAACCATCGGTGTGGATTTTGTAAGTCTCACCCTCACTGCGAGCTGCTAGAGTAGCTCATGACATGTGACTAACTTGCCGTCACAGAAAATCCGCACAATCGAGCTCGATGGCAAAACTGTCAAGCTACAAATCGTAAGCCAAGCTGCTTCATTAGTTCTATATATCCGATCCATTCTACGTAGCTCGTCCATCACAGCTAACACGATCCATTACAGTGGGATACTGCCGGACAGGAACGCTTTCGAACAATCACTTCGTCATACTACAGGGGTAAGCTTTCAACACAAATTCTTCTGCAAATGTTCGACTTCTAACCTATCTTCACATCAGGCGCCCACGGTATCTGCGTCGTTTTTGATGTAACAGACATGGGTATGTTATTTCTCACGACCGAACATTTGGTCTTCTATGTAGAAACCTAACACATTCGCATAGACTCCTTCAACAATGTCAAGCAATGGCTACAGGAAATCGACCGCTATGCCACCGAGGGTGTCAACAAACTTCTCGTTGGCAATAAGAGCGATATGTCGGACAAGAAGGTCGTTGACTACACTGTCGCAAAGGTAATACAAGAATGATATGGCATCAAACCCAAATCTATTTTTCTTTCTTTTCTTTTTACCCGGCACAGCTTTATTCGCAAAGATGCTGACGCGTTGGATTTCAGGAATTTGCCGACAGCTTGGGAATCCCATTCCTGGAAACATCCGCAAAGAACGCCACAAACGTCGAACAAGCCTTCTTGACTATGGCCCGACAGATTAAGGAACGGATGGGAAGCGCCACTCAAAACAATAAACCAACAGTCTCCGTCAGTGCTGGGCAAAGCGTTAACCCGCAAAGCAACAATGGATGCTGTTAAATAGCAATGGTGGTTTTGAAGAGCTGGAAGAGAGAATGGTAGAATTTGTTGTTTCAATTTGGACATAAAGGGAACTGCGAATTTTTCAATTGAGGTTATTACTACGACTACTTTTTTCGCTTTATGTCTATTAATTGAAAGCGCTTCTTTTTCTCTAGCCCCCGGGTCCCGCGTTCCTCTCTGCTCCGCCAAAAGAACCCTTCGTGATAAAGCTCCTAGTCAACGATATAAACGATTTGAGATGGTTGCGTTCGATGTCTTAACTATGATATATGGCGAGTTTTTCACGACTTGGATAAAAAAGGAGGAACGGGGCCGATATTCAACCAGGAAGAGGAGAGGGTGAGTAATGGGCATTGAAAGACTCTGCTTCTTTTTGTTCCTTTCCTTTCGCTTTTTCTCCTGGATCGAAACTACTGTACCACCATATTTTCCTTGCTTCATGTTTCCGGGTTTACTTGCTTTTCTCTCTCTCTCTTTATACTTGTCTGCGCTTCCCTAATCCTGTCGTTTTGTGTACTTTCCATCTAATATTTCGTTGTCCGGAGACGGGAGTTTCGTCGTCATCGTTTTACATGCTGAGATTTGGCCTCTTCCTTCCGTTGATTTTGTGTCTACAATGGAAATACAATATCGATAAACAAATTTCTACATTTATATGATGGCTCAAATTAGCTGCTATCCTGCGTCACAATGCATAACCCTATATTCCACATTCGGTCTTGACATTCAGGCTTATTCCAGCTCCCTGTTGGTGAATGTTAGATGCTGGCTAGTGACGGCTGGCTTTTCGGCTGGCGCCGTAAGTGCCCCGCAGTCCAGTTCTTGACCCCTCGTCAACACCATCCTCAAGCTTCCCTTTCTAACCAGGACCGTACCCGCACCGCCCCATCCAACTACTCAATTCGGAGCCTCAAAGCCTTCTCAGAGAAGGAAAAAAAAATTACGTCTTGTAGTTACCAGTGACATACTTCCATTGTGAGTCTTCAGCTTGGTCTCCTTGAGGCTTCACGGAGGACATCAGTTGCAAAGACAAGCTCTGAAGCTCTGTTCGTGCACAGGATTTCTATCAATCGTTCAAGTTGAAATCATACCTCGTGTCCCCAAAGCCAAACCAGGTCCTCCGCAATTGCGTGCTCCAATTCGAAGATCGTTCCTGCGAACAGTTCCGGTCTTACTAACTTCCAATTCCAGTCGTTCGCAGATAACAATATCGCGCAGCCCACTAGCTCACACAACTGCCCTCAGAAAGCCGTATTTAAGGGCGCTTGGAACGCAACTAATCTCGAAGTCTTCTTTTTCAGTATCTGCCCTGCCTCTAACCTCTTCCGAGGATCCAAAGTCTTGTTGGGATCCAGCACCGGCTTTAGATTCAGACTTAACACCACATCAACACAGTCCTTCGGAAACCTTGGAAAGAAACTACTATCTTCTACGAATCACGCACTCAAAATGACGAGAGACGACCGAGACGTACTCCCTGAGGAGTAAGCCCCCCCGCCTCCTCTTAGGTATTTAGTATTTAGTGTTTAGTAACTTCTCTCTCTAACATTTTCTTTTCTTTTGCTACAGGGTAAAGCCAATCCACTATGACTTGTCAATCTTCAACCTCGACAAAGCCGGATTCACCTACTCTGGTACTGTTGTGATTGATGTTTCCATCAAGGCCGAGACCAACTCAATACAAATCAACGTCAAGGAGCTCGATAACCTAGAAGCTAGCATTTCCGTCTCAGGTGCTGAACAACAAGCTTCCGGTATCGACGTTGACAAGAAGCGTGAGAGGGCCACTATCACCTTCAAGGAGCCGTTGCCGGTGTCTGAGAGCAAGTTGACTTTGAAATTTACTGGTGTCTTGAATAATAAAGTATAGCTTGCCTGCCAAAATCTTTTTTATTTTTTTTAAAAAAAATATATCTATTCATCTACTAACCTAACTCAAGATGGCTGGATTCTATCGCTCCGAATACAAAGAACCCGGTAGCACCGACCCCACACACATGTTCTCAACCCAGTTCGAGTCCTGCGACGCTCGCCAGGCTTTCCCATGTTTCGATGAACCAAACCTCAAAGCCACTTTTGATTTCTCTATCGCAATCCCAACCGATTGGACTGCTTTATCGAACATGCCCGTCACGGCTGAAACTCCAGAGGGCGACCTAAAGGTGGTTAAGTTTGAAACTTCGCCAAAGATGAGCACTTACTTGCTTGCCTGGGCTTGTGGTAAATTCGAATACGTTGAGACGTATACTGAGAGGAAATATAACGGATCTCCTATTCCGGTTAGAGTTTATACCACCACGGGTCTTAAGGAGCAGGGACGATTCGCTTTGGAAAACGCAGCTAAGGTTGTCGATTACTTTTCTGAAGTTTTCGATATCGATTATCCACTGCCCAAGGTGGACATGTTGGCTGTGCATGAGTTCTCTCATGGTGCTATGGTGGGTTTCTCCTTCTTCGGTTTGTCGGAAGCCAGATTGCTGATGCTTTTGGTGTTATAGGAAAACTGGGGTTTGATCACCTACAGAACTACAGCTGTCTTGTACGAGACTGGCAAGAGCGATCCTCGCTACAAGAATAGAGTCGCATATGTTGTCGCGCACGGTAAGTCGAACAGGCAGAACTATCCATGGCATCCCGGAAATTTTTGCTAATGTCAATAACTCTAGAGCTCGCTCACCAGTGGTTTGGAAACTTGGTTACTATGGACTGGTGGAACGAGCTTTGGCTCAACGAAGGATTTGCGACCTGGGTCGGTTGGCTGGCCATCGACCATTTCTACCCAGGTAAATATATGTCCACACTAACCTTTATCAAACCGAATGGCAATGCTGACAAAGTTTCTGTTAGACTGGGACGTCTGGGGCCAGTTTGTTGTGCGTGCTCGTAGAGGTCATTAGAATCCTAGCTATATCCGTTTTTTTTGCTAACGCGTGTTACCAAAACCTAGGCTGAATCAATGCAAACAGGCTTCCAATTGGACTCTCTGAGAAGTTCTCATCCTATCGAAGTTCCGGTCCGAGATGCTCTGGAAGTTGATCAGATTTTCGATCACATTAGGTGAGCCGTTGCACTTCGTGGGATGCCATGACCAGCAAGTTCTAACTTTCAGAACTAGTTACCTAAAGGGAAGCAGTGTTATCAGAATGTTAAGTTCTGCTCTGGGCAGAGATACATTCCTGAAGGGTGTCTCAAACTATTTGAAGAAGCACACATATTGTAAGAAATGTACGAGCTGGCTAGTCGGAATTTTTGCTAACTACGCAAACAGCCAACGCCAGGACTGACGACCTTTGGGCCGCTCTCTCTGATGCCTCGGGCCGAGACGTAAATGCCATTATGAACGACTGGATTAAGACGATTGGCTTCCCGGTTCTCGATGTTTCCGAAGGCCCAGATACTCTCACAATCCGCCAAAAGCGTTTCCTCAGCACCGGCGATGTCAAAGCTGAGGATGATCAGACAACCTGGTGGGTTCCTCTTGGAATCACCCAGGACGCAATCACGGAGAATGTCAAGGACGATGTCACTGCTTTGACCAAAAAAGAAGCTAGCATCTCTGGTGTTAACACCGATTATTATAAGCTCAACATTGGCCAGGACGGGTTTTATCGTGTCAACTACCCGGTTGAGCGATTTGCAAAGCTCGGAGCATCACTGGAGAAACTCAGTGTAGCTGATCGTATCGGCCTTGTTGCTGATGCTCAAGCCCTAGCCCTTTCTGGTGACGGCTCCACCTCTAGCTTGCTCAGTCTACTAGAGGGCATGAAGCACGAGAGCAATTTTCTCGTCTGGCAAACCATAATCACAGCTCTTTCCGCCGTTCGAAGCACTTTTGGTTCTAATCCTGCAATCAAGGGAGGTCTCAAGAAGTTCGCTCATGCGCTCTACTCCCCGGCTGCCGAGAAGATCGGTTGGGAATTCGCCGAGGATGACGACTTTCTGACCACTCAGCTCCGCGGCTTACTTATCGGCGCAGCTGCCGGTGCTGGCCACGAAGGGATTATTGCAGAAGCTAAGAGCCAATTCGGCAAGTACTTCGCCGGGGAAACCTCTGCTATAAATGCAGCTATCAAGCTCCGCGTCTTTAGAATTGCAATAAGTGAGGGCGGAAAGGACGAGTACGACTACGTCTGGGAAGAATATCTCAAGGCCACTAGCCCAGATGGTAAAGAGATCACTCTTCAATCCCTTGGCAGGGTGAAGGACGAAGCCCTTATCGCCGACTATCTCGAAAAGATGCTTAGCGACAAGATCCCCACGCAGAATACCCACTACGTATCATCTTCTCTGGCTATGAACAGTGATGCTAAGCCATTGGTCTGGAAGTTTGTAAAAGAGAGATGGGATGATATCTTCAAGCTGTTGAGCGGCAACATGGTGCTCCTAGATCGATTCGTCAGGGTTACACTCAACAAATTTGCGGACGAGACCATCTTGGAGGAACTGAAGGCCTTTTTTGAGAATAAGGATCAAAGAGGATATGACCGAGCAGTCAGGGTTGCAATCGACAGCGTCAGCGGAAATGTTAGCTGGAAAAAGCGCGATGAGAAGGTTGTAGAGGAATGGCTTAAATCAAAGGGTTATATTGCCTGAATCTATAAGGGAGGGAGGGGACCTGCGAAACTTTGACTGAAGTTTCTGTCTGTCTTGTGGTCTGTGATTCGAGATTGTGGAAGTAAACAGGCTACGAATTAGCATTTTGAGAACTCATTACCAGAAGAGATTTGGAATATTGCTTGATAGTATTGTAAAGCAACTAAAGTAAATAAATATATATACAGATTGTCGAACTCAAAAAAATATTAGAAAGCCAATAACACAGCTCAATCTATGCTAAAATCGTACAATATATCAAGACGCTCAAACCATCCACAAGTCGCCTGAGGAATTTGAAACTAAAGATATTCCTTGGGACTAACTGGGCTGAAATAGTTATAAACGAATCGATGTGGACACCAGATGGTATCCGGAAACACTAATATTTGTCGCAACGCCACGCTGAAATGTACTTATACTTGGGAATTAAAAATATATAAAAAAGAACCCAGATGTTTATAAATCGAATAATTGAGATTGGTTTTTTTAACCAATGATAGAACTCGCCAGACACTAGCAGTATTGTAGTAATCTCGACAGGTTCTCTCTGAATGTTGGCTGGGGTACGGCCTCTAGACCTCTAGGGTCTTCAACCTTGACTTCGATAGCGTTGCCATTCCGAGTCGTGAAGATTCTAACGTCCAAGAGTTAACTCCAACAGAGCTACAGGTGCGTTAAACCGATTTTGGGACTTACGTGGTGGGTTGTGTGCTATTCTTTACTACCCATGATTTCAGGGCGGGTTGCCATTCATGTCTGGGGGAGATTGAAATTAGTACATTTCTTCTGGTCGTGAACGATGAGGACAGGCTTTACTTTTCGAATTCTGTCAGCGTGAAAGCTTTGGAACGGTATTCCTTCACTAGGATATGATCGTAAGAGTAAGGAATATGGGCCTGTAGTTCTTCGAATTGGACATCTCGAAGTGGATAGATGTCATTTATCTGGATATTTTTTTTCCATAGAGAATGTCAGAATTTGGGCCGAGATAAATTTCAGGTGAAGGGAGAGGACAGGACAGGCTTACGTGATATCGATGCATATTTTTACAAGTCAAGATGTGAGGTCGTTCGATGGGGTGGGTTTCACTCAATCCGGTGATATCGATAAACAGACCGGTCTTCTTATCGATCCATCTGCCGTCAATTAGATTGGCGCCCTGGCCGCGGACACGTTCTGCCCAGTGTTGATTAATGTCGAGGAGATAATCTCCGTGAAAGTGATCTTCAAAATTGTAGGGCCATGTTGTCATGTTGTAGTTTTCGGCCAAAGTTTTCAATGTGGCTTCGGAGACTTGGACGTCGAGATCGGTGTCCCTTGAGATAATAATTTAGGGTTAGGATACAATTTGTGATCGGGTTCGGTTTCGAAGCATTTACCAGGGTAATATCTAAAGATTAGTTAGTAAACAGAGTGTATATTTTTGGGTTTTTTTGTCGGGTGAGCTAGAGTCTTACCTGACCGTTCCACCACCAGCCCAGTAAGGTTCCATGGGCTAGCCATGTTTCGATTTCTTGCTTCTGAGTCCATTGCAACCATGCCCTGACTAGATGTTTGAGGTATCTATTTCGTTCTTCATCTGGGACAAGCTACTGAATAGTTAGTAAAAACAGAGTTTTGGGTATATATACACGTATATCTATAAATTGGTTAAGGGGGGATTCTTACCCCGTGAAAGTACCGGCGATCGTAGTGACCATATTCCCCAGCCCTATCGACAATGTCAGTTTCTTTTATTTTTTATATTTTTTATTTTTTCCTGTTCCCCAGTATTTCGGGCGGAGTGGAGATGTTGGAGTTACCCTGGTTCGTCTGCAGTGTTGCCAAGAATGTTAGTTCGTGCACCAAAACGAAGAAAGGGAGGCGTGTAGCTGCTCGTGTGACATACGGAAATACTTGGGCTCTCTCGGCCCCATATTACCAGGGATTTTCTGCTGCCAAGAGATCCTCTTATTATTGTTGATATTGTGGGCAGTTCGCATGTTCAGGACCTGGTTCCGCTTTGCATTTCGTTCGGTATCGATATGTCTCACGACGGCAGCGGAGGCGGTTTGGAGGGCGAGGAGGACGCTCAGGAGAGAAGGTAGCATCCGCATGTTTGATACAGGAGAGACCGGGCCCCGGTTGCAGTCAAGAAGAAAAACAGAGGAAAAAAGAGGAAGAGAAAGAGATAGAACGGCTATTATTAGCAAAGGGGTTAAGGATCTTCGAATTCAGAAAAACTACCATCGACAGCTATTCCATACTATTGAAGGGAAGAAGAGGAGAACGGAGAGAAAAGAACAGAATGTAGATTAATATTAATATCGGCTATGGACAAACCGCATCTTCAAAGCAAATATGCCAAATATTGCCAAATATTGCCAAACATTGTCAAAGCACGGAGAGTCGCAAGGGCGCGCGGCCTTTGTGGACCCCTTCTCGGAACCGGCACAAAACATCGCCAGATTCAGCCAAGTCGTTTCGCCCTGCCAATTTATCCGCCTTTCCGGGTGCCCAAAAAGCTTAGCATGCCCAGCCGGACTCGTTAGCTCCACTCAGGTACAATGACGTCTCCTTTTGACAGGTCCTACCAACACTATAGATTGTGATTGGGTGGGGGATTCTTCGAAGCTGAAACGGTAATATATCGAAGGCGTCTAGGTGCTAGCATGCTAAGCGCTGAGCAGTAGTAAGAAGCTATAAATTAGTATTACAATCTATTTTATATCTGTGCTATATATATAGATATATGAATATTTGGATATATATATATATATATATGTACATACATAATTTCCCTACGGAAGTACTGGGCATCTAACCAGGTGCTCGTGACTAGCTTGGATACTTGAGGTACATGTACATGCATCCCTGACTTAGAAGTCGTCCACCACTTAGACTTAACTTCGGGGCACAGGCAGCAAACCTCCGTTGTTTGAGTGATATTACGTACGCACTCTCATATTCGATATCGATAAGAGGACATTGGACATTATGCCGGCCTACAACGCCCTCCTCCGCGCCGCGGAGCGCCTCTGCCATGATTTCGCCTCAAAGACTGAACTCCAATCCTTGCTCTCGCTTTTCTCTTCCTCGCCGGGCGCGACGGTCTTCGAACATGGAGACCCCCACCTCGCACCCTTTCTCGGCCGTGAGTTCAAAGGGCTCGACGGCATCGCAGAGTACTTTGGGTACCTTCAAAAGTATCTCACGTACTCTGGCATGACATTTTCGGAGTACTTTGTCGACGAGAGATTGGGCAAGGTCTCCGTCAAGGGCGAAGCTGAATTTACTTGGTTGCCCACAGGAGTGTCTTGGCACGAGGTATTGCTGTTCCATCGTAACCTGCCAGTGAATTTCCGCTTCTGTTATGTGTTGATATATATATTATAGATCTTCACCTACGTGCTAAGTTTCTCCGAAGAGGATGATACGCTACGAGTCTCGAAATATCAGGTTTGGGCCGATACTGGCGCCTTGTAAGAATAGTCTGTTCCCTTAAATTTTGAAATGACCGTTGACAGGTGTTTAGATATCTTGCGAGAATGGGAGAAAAGGTTGAGAGTGTCCCAGCGTTTGAAACCTGATCATGCCTTTGAAAATACCACAAAATCAAGACGATATGATCAATAATGTTGTATTTGCGTTTGCATTTGTTATACTAGTGCTCTGGCTTGCTTTGCCTCAACAGGGTCTTGTTATAAGAAAGAGAGCCTGCTCGGCCCAGATTGTGAAAATGCTATGAACAAAAAAGAGGTTTCTCCCAGCGCCTGTATCCCTAAAGATGATGTTGCATGGTGAAAAGGGAAACCCGCTGAAGAATCAGAAACGAGCAATGATACCGATGACAATAATAATGATCATGACAACCCGTCCGTCCGTCTGTCCGTCAATGAAACATGCGTGTTGGCAGGCTGAGAAAATATAAAATAATTAATAATGGAAACGGAGACACTGAGGGAACCGAATGATAAAGAAAAGCAGCATATAACGCCTTCGAACGTAGAGAAACACTATAAAAAAGGCAGCCATCCTCCATCCCCCCTCCTTTTCGAAAATAAAAATTAGATATTTCATGCAAGAAAGAATACCTCACCAGTCCATCAAGTTCCTACGCCCTTTAGCCCGCGTGGCTCCCGCGTTTGGATTCATCACGATCTTGCCGTCACTCGTTACTTCAAACACTCTATACTCCTTTCGTTTGCCTGGTCGCACCAGATCATCATTTGGCTCCCATCGCCTGACTGTCGGGCCTAGTATAATGCATTCCGGGTCGTCTGTACAAATAAATTGACTCGGCGGCAATGCGTTTTTCTCAACGATACCAAAGACAGGGAGGGTTCCATCGACAGCAACCGCCTAGATTGCGTCGGTGTCAACCTCCTTGGCATTCTTGTCGGCTTTCATAGGGTTTCTCTTGATGATACCTCCCGTCACCGGTAGTAAGGTTGATCCCGTGAGGAAGATGTCGACCTCGCGAGCACACTGTCGGCCCTCGTTAATACCCCTGTTTCAAACTCCAAGGTTAGTACTGCTGTTATCAATTCTAATCCAGATCGATGACAATTGCTTACCAAACGATGAGTGACTGGCCTCGATGGCAATCGCCTGCCGTGAAAACTCCCGGAGCCGTGGTAGCGTAGTGGTTCGGCGACTCTGTCTTGATATTGCCACGCGGATTACGCTCGACATCTTTCGACAGCACTTTTTCGTCGCATCCAAGGAAACCCATGGAGAGAAGAACCAAATCTGCCTCCCAATACTCCTCTGATCCTTCAACCTCAGACATTTGCCATCCTTTAATTGGATCTTTCTTCCAGTCAACTCGTTTCGTTGTCAATCCCTTCAAGTTTCCGGCATCGTCTCCATGGAACGTCTTAGTTACTATCTTGAAGTCCCTAGGGTCTTTGCCGGAGTGAGTGACAATCTCTGTGTGGCCGTAATCGACACGGAAGACTCTTGGAAATTGCGGCCATGGGTTGTCTGGAGCTCTCGCAACTGATGGTTTCGGCAAGATTTCAAAGTTCACGACACTTGTCGCTCCATGACGAAGAGAGGTTCCAATGCAATCGTTTCCAGTATCACCACCACCAATCACGATGACTTTTTTGCCTGCAGCGGATATATACGCGCCATCTTTGAGCTCAGAATCTTGGAGAGATTTGGTGTTTGCCATGAGGAATTCCATGGCATAGTGAACACCCTTTAACTCACGGCCAGGTATTTTCAAGTCTCTGGGAATGGTGGCTCCGGTGGCCAAGATAACGGCATCAAACTCCCCACGGAGATCATCAAGGGTTTTCTTGCCTTCTGGTCCAATAGCAACATCACAGGAAAATTCGATACCCTCGGCAGCCATAAAATCGATACGGCGCTTCACTATGGCTTTGTCGAGCTTCATATTCGGAATACCATATTGCAACAAACCACCTGGGCGGTCATGCCGTTCAAAGACATGGCAAAAGTGGCCGGCTTTGTTTAGTTGATCAGCCGCGGCAAGACCCGCAGGGCCCGACCCTACAATGGCGACTCGTTTGCCTGTTCGAACTGGTGGTGGGCAAGGAACCATCCATCCCATCTCAAAGCCGCGATCGATGATGGCACATTCAATGCTCTTAATGCCAACAGGATCAGCATTGATGCCTAGAACGCACGCGCCCTCGCAAGGAGCGGGACAGACTCTTCCAGTGAACTCTGGGAAGTTGTTTGTCTGATTCAACTTATCCAAGGCAGCCCTCCAATCATCCTGGAATACCAGGTTGTTCCAGGCTGGGATAATGTTGCTGATGGGACAACCAGTATCGGATTGACAGAATGGAACGCCGCAATCCATGCATCGAGCAGTTTGATAGTGGAGCTCTTCATCGTTCAATCGCTTCGACAATTCTTTCCAGTCTGCCACTCTAGTCTTCGGATTTCGGTATTTCTCTGATCTTCGCTCGTACAGCTTGAAGCCTTTCGTCTTGTTCAATACTAGGGCCCTCTTCTTCTCAACTCTAGCATCAGCTATACTTTCCTCTATATCGGTGTTTAGCGGCGTTTCTGGTTTTTTGGCTTTCTCGGCTTCTTTGCGGTCAGCAGCTGGCGCTTTTTTCTTCTGATCTTCGACGGCAGCCTCTGCCTCGAGAAGAAGGACTTGGCCGCGTGCTTCTTCCGCCTTTCTCTTTTTCTCTTGGTTTTCTTGGAGCACTCTCTTATAGTCTGTGGGCATAACCTTGACGAAGCGGGGAAGTACTTGCTCCCAATCTGCAAGAATACGAGATGCCATCTCGCTTTTGGTGTGATGTTCGTGATCCTCAATAGCACCCTTGAGCCACTCAACGTCGCCAGTCTCAACGACTTCCTCGAGCTCTACCATCTCCATGTTGACTTTTGATGCAAAATCTCCGTGGATATCAAGGACGAAAGCGATACCTCCAGACATACCAGCTGCAAAGTTGCGGCCAGTTCCACCAAGAACGACAACCCTTCCTCCTGTCATGTATTCACAACCGTGATCGCCCACACCCTCGACAATAGCGACGGCACCAGAGTTTCTGACTGCGAAACGCTCTGCGGCAACACCGCGGAAGAAGCATTGTCCCCCAGTAGCGCCATACAAACAAACGTTGCCAATCAATATGTTTTCTTCAGCCTTGAACGATGAGACAACTGGTGGGTAGATGATTATCTGTCCTCCGCTAAGGCCCTTACCGACATAGTCATTGGCATCGCCTTCTAGCTCCAAGGTAATACCGGGAGCAAGGAAAGCGCCGAAAGACTGACCGGCGGATCCTGTCAAATTCACATGGATAGTATCCATTGGTAGACCGCTCTCGCCGAACTTCTTGCTGATCCGGTAGGAAAGGGTGGCACCCAAAGCACGATCAATGTTCACAATTTGCGTCTCAATGCGAGCTGGAAGGCCTCTATCCAACGTAAGCTCGGACTCGTCAATAAGTTTATTGTCAAGTCGGACGTGCAATCTGTGATCTTGTCTTCGGACATTGTATGTTGCGACACCCTCGCGTCTAAGATATGCTGGGACAAGAAGGTTCTTTAGGTCGATATTTCGAGTTTTGGCAGTTCGAAGGTCGTCTCGCACTTTTAGCTTCTCGGTGCGACCAATCATTTCATTGATCGTCCTAAATCCAAGCTTAGCCATGATGGCTCTCATTTCGTTCGCGACATAATAGAAAAAGTTGATGACGTGTTCTGGCTGGCCTTCGAATTTGGCACGGAGATCTGGATCTTGAGTTGCGATACCCACCGGGCAGGTATTCAAATGACACTTTCGCATCATGATACATCCCATTGCGATAAGAGGCGCGGTAGCGAATCCCCATTCTTCTGCACCAAGAAGACATGCAATAACTACATCGCGACCGGTACGAAGCTGGCCATCGGTTTGGACAATGACTCTTCCACGAAGATCATTCATTACCAAAGTTTGATGAGTTTCCGCGAGGCCAAGTTCCCATGGCAAACCAGCGTGCTTGATACCAGTCCATCGTGATGCGCCAGTGCCGCCATCATGTCCTGATATTAGAATATGGTCTGCCTTTGCTTTGGCTACTCCGGATGCAACGATACCGACACCCTTCTCTGATACTAACTTTACAGACACACGAGCACGGGGATTTGAACATTTCAAGTCGTAGATCAGCTGTTTCAGATCCTCGATTGAGTAAATGTCATGATGCGGAGGGGGGCTGATCAAACCAACGCCTGTGGTAGAGTGGCGAGTACGAGCGATGCTTGAGGAAACCTTGTGACCAGGGAGTTCACCACCTTCACCAGGCTTTGCACCTTGTGCCATCTTGATTTGCAGCTCGTCAGCGTCAGCAAGATAGTGACTTGTAACACCGAATCGTCCTGAAGCGACTTGTTTGATAGCGGATCGTTTAGTATCACCGTTTTCAAGGATTTTACTCCTCTCAGGGTCCTCTCCACCTTCGCCGGTGTTCGATTTACCACCAAGTCGGTTCATGGCAATGGCCAGGGTAGAGTGTGATTCCATCGAAATAGAGCCATAAGACATTGCACCAGTACAGAATCGGCGAACGATATCGGTCCATGGCTCTACTTGCTCGATAGGAACTGGCTTAGAGTTCCCAAAGTCGAAATCCAACAGACCACGAAGGGTACAATCCTTGGTAGATTGATATTCGGCGCGAGAGTAAGCTTCGTACGATTTATCGTTTCTGGTGCGAACGGCATCTTGGATGTTTGCGATGGAGACAGGATCGTTCACATGAGCTTCTCCACCATCTCTCCAGTGGTACTCTCCGGTCTCGGTGAGTCCGGGAACAATAACCGCCTCACGAGTTGGAAAACCTCGTTCATGGAATGCAATGGCATCTTCGGCAAGGACATCCCAAGTGATGCCGCTTATTCTGGATGCCGTTCCTTGGAAACATTTATCGATAACGTCTTTGTGAACTCCGAGGGCCTCGAATATCTGTGCTCCTTTATAACTCTGCAAGGTTGAGATACCCATTTTGCTCATAACCTTTAAGATACCACCATTCACGGCTTTTTGGAAGTTCGCAATAATATCCTTGTTCGATATCTTCTTCCTGATCAGACCGTCTCTGTTCATTTTGAGTAGTATGTCTACGGCCAAATACGGGCAAACGGCATCCGCACCGTAACCAACTAGGACACACATGTGCTGAACCTCACGGACCTCACCAGTCTCAACCACCAATGCAACCTTCGATCTCATCTTCTCTTTAACGAGATAGCTGTGGACGGCACCTTGTGCGACAGCAGCGGAGATTGGTACTCTCTCAGCTGAGATTCTCTTATCAGAAAGGACGATGATCTTGTAGTTGTCGTTAATGGCTTTAACAGCCTCTTCGCAGATCCTATCAAGAGCTGGGACAAACCCGTTTACACCGTCGGACTTGGCAAAGGTTATGTCAATGGTATGGACTTTCCAACTAGGATAAATTTGTTCAATGTTCTTAAGAGCACTGAATTCTTCAACTGAGAGTGTTGGATATGGCAAACGAAGACGTCCGCATTGTGTTGGGGCCATCTCTAAAAGATTTCCCTGAGGTCCTACATAACATTCAAGGGACATGACGATGTCTTCTCGAATAGGATCGATAGGAGGATTGGTAACTTGTGCGAATAGCTGCCGGAAATAGTCATATATCAATCGTGGCTCCTTTGAAAGAACCGCGAGCGGAGCATCGTTGCCCATTGAGCCAAGTGCCTCCTTGGAATCGATACCCTATAAGAACTGTTAACACCTAAGTATGTCTGAAAGAAACTCTGAGTACCTCTTACCATTGGAGCGAGCAACAAGCTGACTTGCTCAAGAGAATATCCAAACGCCTTGACCAAAGGATCATTTTGCAAGCTTCCTTCTGTTAACTTTGGGGCAAGATCTGTTCCTTGCGTTTCGAGAGCCTCAAGAACTGCAGGGAGTGATATCAAATTGTCATTGATCCACTGCTGGAAATTGCAGCGACTGGATGTGCTCAGCTTAAGCTCCTTGTCATCAACAATACGACCTTCCCACGTATCGACGAGAAGCATTTTGCCGGGTTGCAACCTTCCCTTCTGGATAACTCTTTCAGGGTCAATATAAATTGTTCCGACTTCGGATGCACATATAATGCGGTCGTCGTCAGTCACATAAAAACGGCAAGGCCGCAAACCATTCCGGTCCAAATTTGCACCACAGTAACGACCATCGGCGAAGGTAAAGAGCGCAGGACCGTCCCAAGGTTCCATTAAACACGCCGCCCATTCATAAAATGCAGCTTTCTCAGGCTCCATCAAAGTGTTGCCTTGCCAGGCTTCCGGTATCATCAACATGACAGCCTCCGGCAGAGAAAGTACGTTGTTTATCATGAGCAATTCGAGAACGTTGTCGAAAGCTGCAGAGTCGGAACCACCTCCTTCTATGATAGGGTATAGCGACTCTAAGTCGCCACCAAATTTCTTTGACTCCATCAATCCTTCTCGCGCCTTCATCCAGTTTTTGTTGCCGCGTAGTGTGTTAATTTCACCTATGATTATACGGCACCAGTTAACAAAAGTTTCTACGAATCGACCATTCACACATCATTCATCTTCTTCATCTTGGTCTTGATCTCTCCGATATCACCGCTGTTTTCATCGTCATCGCCATAATTTCTCATTGGCCAATCCGCATCTCACATGCACAAAATATACACCATAGGAATCAGAAACCTACCATTATGAGCAGCCCAGCGTAGGGGTTGTGCACGATCCCAACTGGGGAAAGTATTTGTTGAGAACCTCGAATGGACGAGGGCAAAGTGAACTTCATAATCGACGTTCACAAGGTCATAATAATAATTATAAACTTGCACAGGAGCTAGCTGACCCTTGTAAACGATATTTTGAGGGCTCAGTGAGCAGATATAAAACCATTTGTGCAAACCGATTGCATGGGTTGCTCGCTTGCGGAGAATATAAAGCTGTTTTTCAAAGTATTTAGAATCAAATTCTCCCGAAGTATTTGTGAGCACAACCAACGGTTGCTCAATCTCGGGCTCTCTGGACTTTGCAGCAGGCCCTAGCAGGCTGCTGTCCTTTGGAACGGAGCGCCATCCCATAATCTTCAAACCCAGTCCATGGGCGATATCCTCGAATACGGCCTTATTCTTTCCACGCTCCTCTGAATCGGGTGTGAAGAAGATGTTCCCGACAGCATATTGGCCAAAGGGAGGCAATGTTCTCTGCAGCAGGAAACCGAATTCCTTGCGTAAAAATTTGTCCGGCATACTAGTCATTACACCAGCACCGTCACCGTCACGAGCATCGGAACCAACAGCGCCTCGGTGGGTCATGTTGCAGAGTAACGATCGAGCTATATGCTTCTATCAGTACCAAGTGCGAGGACTGGGAAAAGGTATATTTGGTGTGCGTACCATCAGCAAGAATTTTGTGCGAAGGTTTGCCCTTGATATGCCTATACCGAGCAAAAGTATCAGGTCAGAACTCCAAATATCCGTTTTCTTCTTTTCACTTTTGCTATTTGTCGTTTTAGAGCATTCGGGGCATTTTGACTTTATACTTACGCTACAAAGCCCACACCACAGGCATCTTTCTCGTCTTCGGGATCGTAAAGACCATGCGCCATAGGCAAGGCTCCTGCCCAGCTTGTATTTTCGGGAACATTTTCGTACTCGAAAGGATGGTACTCCTCGACCTCCTCGGTCTCTTCGGACTCATACAGATACCCTAGAGGGATTTCAGGAGCCATCTTAGGAGCTGAAGAAATTTCGAAGCTGCCCAGGAAAGGATATTTAGAGCGTGAAGGAATGAGGAAGGAAACGGGAGCGGATTTAAAATATAAAAAATAAAATAAAAGGAAAGAGGGGTTTTATGAAGCAGAAGAAAAGAATAAAAGGCAGACCCTTCGAGCCGCACTCCGATTGATAAATAAATCCGGAGGCAGCAGAAGGATCTGGAAGACTTGAAACGGTATGATATTCGCTCGTTCGTTGCTTCTAAGGCTGTCGAAGGGATGCTAATAAGATGTAAAATGATAGCAGAGATTTGCAGACCAATGCTGTTCAGCGGAGGGTTTAGCTCAAGATCGTCGACGGGCACCAACACAGGTCCTTATCGGTTAGTGGGGCAATTGAGGGTGAGGGTGGTTTATCAAGATCCGTTTACCAGCTCGGGCGAGTCCGTGGAATCGGTGGATGATGGTTCGGATGCGATGATGGAAATTGATCTCGGTGGGATTTGTGTGATGGGAAAATGTGGAGGAGGAGGAAGGTGGGAGTTACTGCTGTAGGAGGGGTATCCCGAGATTATAAACGATTTCTGGCGGGCAGCAACGGGGGAACGGATGATTGCACAGCGACTTTGGGTGCGGGAGCTTCACTGTTTCTACGACTCTAGAGCCAGCACCGGAGACAACTTGATTTTTTACTTCTTTTTATTTTTCTTTCCCCCTTAGCTAGGAGCCCGCTGGTGGGGAGGAGCACGACGACTTTTGTACTTTTTCTCTAGTGTGTTTTTTTTTTTTTCAGAGACAGCGAAATGGGCAGAAAACTGGCGGTACTGGTATGACTTCAAAGCGACAGGCATTGGAAATGGTGGGGGGTTACGTTATTGGATAACCCAAAGCAAGTGCGCCAACTAGGGCCCCGGTCGGCATCCACGACAAGACACCTGCAGCTCACAATTACAACGTGTGCTATTGGGGCGGCTCGCATGCCCTGCACAGCATGCACTTGCTGCTGCTGCTGCTGCTGCTCTGGAACTTGGGGGGAAAGAATCTCTGGGCAAAATTTCCCCACATCTCCGAGTCGCTGTTCAGTTTTAGTTGTAGTTGATAACGAAATGGAGCGACTGGCATTGGTCCAATTCCGGAGTCCCTGTGAAGTTTTTATTTGTCGCTCAAATGCAGCGCTCCGATAAGACCACCCGAGCTGCACCGCAGCTTCCTGCAAGCCGCTACGAATCCATCCGATTCTAACATGTACATACATACATACATACATACATACATACATACATACATACCGGCCTCATTGCTAGCTCGCCTCATTCTTCTTTCCTTGTTATCCTTGTCGGTAGGTAATCTGTACGTGAAAGTTACATAAGATATATCTCTTCATAAGAGTACTCTGACATGTTCCTAACAATTGCCGACGCTGTCAAGATAGCCTATTTATGGGAGCAGAGTGGTTTTAATGTTCCACCACGCATACATACAAATTCCTACAGTTAATATCTATATCTTATTTCGCTCCCTTGGTGAAGAAATTCCGCGACCGCTGTATGATCTGGGCTGAGACCCTCTACCGACTTCGGAGCGAGATGACTCTCCGCGAGTTGTGATAACAACCCCAAAAAAAGAAAGAGTTGCGAAGAAAAAGTATGAGATCTTTTTTTTCTTTTACTTCTGGTTTTTCTTGAGGACACCAACTGTATCAATCCAGGCTCTAGCTAGTTAGCTCTGCACCAACCAGGCCGAAATATTTCCTAGGATCCTTAGGACGCCGCATGCAGGCAGACAAGGCACGTCGCGCGGGCAGCAATGTACATGTCCATATATGTCATTCTCTCACCAGATATAAAAGAAGCTTCTTCTCCTGCATTTCGGTCAAGTAAACAGAATTCAGGGTCCCGGCTGCCCATGTGGATCGCAATTGGTAATAGCTCGTCCCTCACTGGAGCCCTTTCCCGATCCGAGACTTTGTAAAGGCGCCCCGATGTCGGTGGGTTCCGGGTGGCTAATACACTGCGCTGCGAGCTTGCAAGGTTACGCTTAATTTTCCCGCAGGCCATTGAAACCCATCCTCTTTTTTTTTTCGTATTCCGAACTCTCTCCTGCCCTCGCCTGGGAAGGGATGCCTGGCTGAAGCTCTGCAGGCTATCCGGCACGAGACACTGCAGCACTCCTGCTGGCTGGTCTCCTCTGTCGGGAGCCGATGCAGACTCCAATTGTTCGATCGTCTGGCCTCGAGGATTCGCTCAGATCGCCGACTACCAAAAAAGGTGGCCCGGTCACCCTCACCCGATATTTCCCGGCGGATGCTTGCACTTTGACCGAGAAGAGAACACCTCCATCGCTTCCTCTTTCTTTCGTCTGGCTTCTCCGCCAAAATATCTTCAGTGCAGCCCAGCCGCATGTGACGGTTCATCCCATTTTCAGTTGTGAGGAGCTCTCATACGCACACATTGCATCGCTGCTCCGACCCTCGTAGCGTGCCCAGCCTGTTGAACTTGAGACTCTCTCTCTAGCTCGCCGGGGGGGAAACCAAGAACCGGAGATGCGAAACCGCAGATCACATTTGTGGAGCCTGCAGAGATCTCGATGTCCCATCTCAAAGTGGGGTTTGAAACGTTTTATTTCTCCACCAGGCTCGTAGCTTCTTCCGTCGCCTGTAACAATGCAAGAACAAGTGCTCTTACACCCCAGCCCGGCCTGGCGGCAGGGCGAACGCGAGACTGGGGATTGACTTAAGCTTAAGCGACCTTGCCGCAGGTGTCCCACCCATGGTCGGTCGTCGGGGAGGGTGGTGGACGCCGCCCATTGGCCTGCTCTTATCGATTAGCCATTGCGCATGACGTAGGCCCCACCACCACCACCAAAACTCTTCAGCGACGGGTTTTTGGTCTCACGCCGTTTCACTCACCTCGGAATCGCATCTCATCGCATCGCTCTTCTTCTTCCGCCATCACTGCGCCATCACCGGATCTTCTTTTGTTGTCTGTCTTTGCTTGTGTTGCTGATTTGCGGTTTGACGTCGACGAAATGGCGCCCGTTTCGGCGTAGCACGAGCTCACAGACAATTCGCGGCCACTTACGCTGGTACCACTACATCCTAAAGCTTTGAAAGATACGATTTTGATAGAACCTTCACAAAACACCCTTTCAAGACCAATTGGCCCCTTGAGCCACCCTGCTGCATCATGCTCGCTCTCTCAACAATCCGTGCGCAATTCCTTCGCCGAACCTTCGCCCCGCCCTCGCGACAGCTTTGGCGACTCCAACCTCCAAGGCGGCACGTGACAGCAGCAGCCGCCCCCAGCAGCGGAACTGTACATATAGAGCCTACGAAACTTCTATCGGCAGTGCCAGAGAGTGGTTTTGTAAATGTTGGCCCTGGCGAGGGTCTCCTTTTTTTTGACAGTAAGGCCGATCTAACAATCAACTGTGTTCCAATTGTAGAAACTATATTAACCTGTGAATTCTCAAGATGTCTATCCTGTGATCTCCGCCTTCCTCGATGCGAAATTTATCCTCATGCGGCTCGACAACATTTCGGTCGCTGAAAAGCTCCTCAGGTATTCCCTCCCGAGGGATTTCCCTGTACAAATCAAAGAAGTCATCCCTCGTGTCAAGGAAGGCGGTGTGTTCGTCAAGTTTGTGCATCCAGCGGATATGACCCCCCGCCAAGTTGAGCAGCGCATGCAGGAACTGCTGGAAACAAATAAGGCACGGCCCTGGTTCAATCCACTCGGTCGCCTGAGATGTTATCTCGTTGAAGGCCACCCGTGGTTAGAAGACTTGAATCGGTTCCCTGCCTCTAGACTGAAAGTTGAGTTTGAAGGGCCCGATGTTTCCTCGGAACAACTGTACTCCACCTTCAGACGCTTTGGTAGATTGGTCGACATCATCCCATTGCAAAAAGACTCCAAGGAGTTACCCAGATATGCTTACCTACAATTCTGGAAAATACGTAGCGCAACTGCTGCGAGAAACTGCTTGCATGAGCTAACAATCACAAACTCAGAGGGCAAAACTACTCAGCTACGAATCCTATACGCTCCCGTTGTAAAGGCCCACGCTATCCGAAAATGGATATTTGATCACCCAAGAATTGTCCTTCCAATACTTGCTGCCATTGTCGCTGCCCTTGCAGTTTCCGTATTCGATCCGTAAGTCATACTTTCCCGCTTATATTAGATATTTACAGCTCAGAACTAGCTAACACTCCAGTAGAATACGAACATTCTTCGTAAAAGCCCATATTACTCACTCGCTAAGTGTTGGATCCAAAGCCTGGAGTTGGTTCAAGGAGAAAACTTCATCATACCTAGTCCTCCGTCAGAAACCAAAAACTGAGGCTTCTGGAGACCTATCGGTCCTATGGGAAGAGAGAAAGAACAATGTCGAGACGATGCAATCTTGGCTCCTCGAGTCAGCAGAAACAGTATGTTTCAAACCTCACAAACGATGTTAAATTGGTCCTGGACAATACTAATTGATGTCCTATAGTTTATCGTAGTTCAAGGGCCCCGTGGTTCCGGAAAACAAGACCTTGTTCTAGGCGACGTCCTCAAAGACTGGAAATACAAGCTTGTTTTTGACTGCGAACCAATCCAGGAACGACAAGGAGATTCACATATCATTCGAGCTACAGCAGCTCAGGTTGGGTACAGACCCGTATTTGGGTGGTTGAACTCATTAAATAGTTGGATAGACCTCGCTGTCCAAGGTACTCTTGGAACTGCAGCTGGACTTAGCGAAACTGTCGAAAGTAAGTTTGATTTTGAATAATAGCATTATTTTGTTATTTTCCTTCTAACTATATATTAGCCCAATTTTCAAAGATACTCCAAAATACTGCGACAGCACTTAAGCAAGTCGCTATTTCCGAACGAACCAGCAATGACAAGGACGCCGCTCTCAACGATGACGAGTGGCTGGAAGCACATCCTGAGAAACGACCAGTGGTTGTTATTGATAACTTTTTACATCGTTCAGACGCCGCTGGTGACAAGATTTACCAGAGACTGGCAGACTGGGCCGCCTTGCTTGTTCAAGCCAATGTAGCCCATGTGATTTTTATGACCAACGACGTCTCGTTTTCAAAGCAACTTGCAAAGAGTCTCCCGGACAGAGTCTTCCGTACGGTTATGCTTGGCGACGCCTCGCCCGAAGCGGCGAAACGATATGTGCTCTCCCATATCCAAAGCGGAATGACAGAAGAAGAAAAATCAAAAGAAATAGAGGAGCTCGACAGCTCAATTGACCAGCTTGGCGGCCGGCTCACCGATCTCGAATTTCTTGCAAGAAGAATTAGAACAGGCGAAATGCCTGCTCAAGCAGTATCAGAGATCGTAAAGACATCCGCGAACGAGATATTAAAACTTTACTTCTTGGGGGATCCTTCGAAACGAAGCTATTCGAAGGAGCAGGCCTGGGCATTAATTAAGATGTTTGGCCAACACCAGGACCAGCTAAGATATAATGAAGTTCTCCTACACGGGTTATTCAGCAAAGGCGGCGAGGAAGCTTTACAAGCTTTAGAACAAGCGGAGCTGATTACTATCGTGTCCGCAGATGGTAGACCGTGGGCGATTAAGCCTGGAAAACCGGTCTACCGCGCAGCATTTAGAAAACTGCAAGACGACAAGGTCTTGCAGGCGAAGCTGGACATTGATGTTGCTACAGAGCTGATCAAGGTTGAAACTGCTAATGTGACCAAGTATGAGAACGAGTTGACTGTTCTCGGCCAGCTACCTTCGCGACCCTCAGAGATCGCGGGTAGGGTTTCCTGGTTGCTAAAGAAGCTTCAAGCAAGCCAGTTGAAGGTGGAACAATATGAAAAGGAAACCAATGCTTTGAAGAAGGTGATCCAAAGCGAGTTTTAGGCCGTATATATTTTGGCAATAATGCCACCTGCGTGCACTACGTCTTTTAAAACAGCGGTTGAATGAAGAGTTACATGTTTTCGAAGGATTTCCAGCATATATTTCATATCCGCATATACATACACTAAAATTTCTCGCCCTCTCTTCATGTACATAAGGGACAAATTACCCGTAACCCCTTTTTCCATACCTTTGAGCTGGCATTACGGTTTACTATAAATATTATTATGTCATTCAGTACGAAATCCATGGTAGCTACTTGAGCTGTGGTAGCTGTATGGTGTTGCGGTAAGCTATAAAAACCCATTATCGCGCAAACAGCCAACTCGAGCTTAGCTTGACTCAAGCCTCGACTTTCCCCAGCCTACAAACTACCTCGTTACACTACCCTCATTAAAACAAAAGCAAAATGTCGTCTCGACCTCGCCCCAAAGCTACAGCGGCATCCACGCGCTACGCATCGACGACTTCGAACGCCCAATTCGACCTGCGCAATCCTAATACCCTCGCCGCTACATCCGCAACTGACGAGGACTATGACGCCGAAACCGCCGCGATTCTCAATCTCGACGAGATTAGCGGGCAGTCGCGGGGTGTCAAACGGAACGCTGTAAACCTTGACGGCTACGATTCTGACAGCAGTAACGAAGGGTTTGGAGGTGGCAAGGTGGATGAAGAAGATGGTGATTCAAAGAAAAAGAAGAAGAAAGAAGCGGACGACGAGGATGATGATATGTTTGGTGATGGCGGTGATGATGGTGAAGGAAAGAAGAAGGTCAAGTCAAAAAAGGACGTGCAGTTCTTAGATATCAAAGAGATAGAAGGACAAGAAGACCAGTCGGATGAAGGATCCGGTGGTGAAGAGGAGGAGCTGGATGAAGAAGAAATAGATGACGAAATCGGCCCTGGCGGGAAGAAGAAGAACGCGCCGAAAGTGGATGGGTTCAACATGAAGGCCGAAATGGAAGAAGGCAGATTCGATAACCAGGGTAACTTTGTGAGGAAAGCTGTTGATCTGGATGCCGTACACGATACATGGTTGGAAGGGGTGAGCAAGAAGGAGATGAAAAAAGCAAAAGAATCGCGGGATAGACGAGATGAAGAAGCCCGACAGAGACGGAGAGAAGAAGATGAGCTATTAACGGGAAATCTGATATCAGATTTAGTATTATGCCTCGAGAGAGGAGAAACAGCGCTCGAGGCGCTGGCGAGACTGAATACTGGAAAGAAGGCAGCGAAGCCAAAGAAATCGTGGCAGAAGAAAAAGGGTCAGGATATAGACGTCGATGCGGGTAAAGAACCGGAGGACCCTAAGGAAAAGAACAGGAAGGAGCAAATCGAAAAGATTACAACAGCAGCAGATAGGTTGCTATCTCGTGGGTTCAATGAAATTTATGATGAGCCCAGAGAATCTCTCACGAGATTGTACAAGAAGGAGACGAATGAGCCTTGGGTCGAGCCAACGAAAGAAGAGGTAGAACAAGAACCAAACGAGCTGGTGGACGAGTGGGAGTATAAATGGAGCGATGGACAAGGTGATGGACAAATTCACGGTCCATATGGTGGGACAGAAATGAAAGCGTGGAAAGATGCCGGTTATTTTGAAGAAGGAGTGGTATTTAGACGAAAGGGAGAGAGCGAGAGTGACTGGACAAGGCTTCCGGACTTCTAGACCGCCAGCTACTATTAAAGATAACGAACATAAAAGTATATGGAGTTTGGTGTCCTGGGGTTGTATTATAAAGAAAGTACTGAAAATTTCGAGTTTGTCGGTAGATCGACTAAGTAAATTTGTGTATAATAGTAGTGCATATCACATGTAGTAATAGGAGGGTCTACACAGAGCCAGCGCCCTATCCTGCTCCTCTAAACTAAACGTCACATGTACTATATGACTTCTTGAAGTGGGCTATATATTCGTGACATGAATAAAGTATGTAAAGGCTTACGAGAATGGAAAGGTTTCAAAAGGCTTTCTGCAGGACAGAAATCCTTGAAAATTGTTTTTTGCATTTATTGACGCGTGGCGCCGATTGTAACAGGATGTTACATAAATTATTTGCACAGAAAGCTTTGCTTCTTTGCATGACGGTTTAGTTATTCAACTAAAAAAAAAAAAAAAAAAAAAAATTTAGAAAGAGAAAAAAGACATCCAACTCCTTTGTTGTTTTCCAGACTATAACTTCAAAAACCCCCCTGCAGAATACTGAAAACGAAAAAGTCACCAAGGCAAAAGTGATTTACCGAGCATTTTAATGTTGCCTCGGTAGAAGCCGGTTGAGTGGAGCCCAAGAGCAGAATATTGGAAGAGAAAAGGATATCCAGATGATAATTCCTATTCGTAATCGATTCTCATCTCCAGATTAGAGAAATCGCCAGATGGTAAGGAATGCCAGAGGCAAGAAATGATGTTTTTTTGAAGCATAAGAAATAGATAATATAGTATGCAATGCGAAAGAGCTGGCAGCCAATCGCTGACGCTCGTTGATATAAGAAAATTAGAGTTATTTTTTCTGTGAACGTTTAGGAGCCAATGTGCCTGGCTGGTTTTCCGGCATCGGCTGGTGTTGAGAGGGTTTGTTTTGATCTTGATGGCCACGAGGGAAGCGATGCCTTGGGTTCCAAGTTTGGGAACGTCTTTGAGAATGCGGCTGGCATTTTTTTTGGAGATTGGAAAGAGGGTTTATATGAGAATTTGCGGGAGGGGCTGCTTGATACACAGACTGATGTTTGATGTCGTCGGGTGAAGCTTTATCCTAGCTAGTAGCTCTGACCGGTTGAGTTTGACCGCCTCCACGACCCCTTCCTCGATAACCGCCTCGACCGCGGCCTCCCCGGCCTCCCCGCCAGCCGCCACGTCGGTTGTAACCACTGTCGACAGATCCCTGCCCAAAAGTTTCGATGTTTTTCCTAACCTCTTCGTTTCTACGTTGGGGGTTTCTCCCGTCAACCCCGCTTTCTTTGGCCTCGAATCTCTCCTTATTTTCACAGCTTATGTTATCGAAGAAAGATTTGCCCTTATTGTAATATCCTTCGGCTTGTAAAATAGAGGGTTTAGAGTCCTGGTCAATCGATGGTTTTCTGGCGTCAGCGGGGCTCTCAGCTATATCTTGGACGGCAGAAACCGAATCGTCGCCATCAGCAACCTTTGTGAATCGGGCATTAGCCGATTCGAAGTCGTAATCCGTATTGGGAACCTCGACCTTCCTTGGTTGTTGGTGGGGTATTCCTGCGCGTCCACGTCCTCTTCCACGATGGATGGGACCGTTATGAGCCGGACGAGCTGATGGTAGTGGTGGTGGTGGTGGTCCATTCGACTGCTTCAATTTCATCGCTTGGACTTTTCGCTCAAGATCGGCGAGCCCTGGAGAGTCTCCAGCTGCCTGAGCTGGGGCAGCTGCGGGTACAGCAGGCCCAACAGGTACGATTGTAGTGGTTGTGGTTGTAATTGTGGTGCCGGTTTGGGTGTGTCCTGGTTGAGAACCTCCGAAGCTTCCACGGCCACGACCCGAGCCCCTGCCTCGGCTTGCCGCATTTCTGGGACCGGTTGGCTGAGTTGGAACCACTGTTGGCTGTGCGAGAGCCGTGGCTACATCTGGTTTCGACTCTAGAGGTGGTGGGGGTGGCTGTTGAAATGCGGTGTTTTGCTCATTGGTTTTGTCTTTAGTTTCGACGGTTGCACCAGGAAGCTCTACCTTGGTTTGACCTGATGGAACTGGGATAGGGCCTGGGCCGGGTTGTGGACCAGTTTGGGTGCCAGCACGATTTCGGTTGTCACCTGGGATAGGAGGTTGAGTTTGAGGGGGAACAGGTCCTGGGAACGGAGGCATTCCGTATGGAAAAGATACTGGACCTGGAGGAAAACCGGGCCCTCCAGGACCTCCGGGGAAACCACCCATATATGGAGGTTGTCCATAGAACCGCCCGCCTGGACCTATTTGATTTGGGTGCGGTGGATAGAACCCTTGAGGGAAATTTTGACCGAAAGGTGGTTGTCCACGGCCGTTCTGTTGGTACGGAAGGTGTGGTGGTAGTGGCTGTGGTGGCTGTGGTGGTTGTTGCGCTGGGTAGCCTGGTGGCCTCTGAGCCTAATATCTCCATATATGTTAACAAATGTGGCATATAATAGGATGCATTTGAGTTAGCCATAAAGGGAAGATGGTGTTCCAGAATGCTGAATCAGAAGGAAGGCAACGGAAATATCCGCATGGTTTTGCGCTTTAGGACATTGACAATTTATTTAAAAATATTTTACATCCGAAAATACTTCATCATTTTGGCAGAGATGGGATTGGAAGGGACACCGGGGTCTTGTAGAAAGAACGAAGGCATGCAGAAGGCTATTACTTACGTTGATGATGGCGGGATCGTTGGGGAAAGGAGGTTGAGGCGGTGGCTTTTGGGCAGCTTCCGGGGCTTCCATGCGCAAATCCTTGACGTCGCTTCCTCGGAAGACAATGTAGTCGTAGGCTTCATCCGTGCCGTCTACTTCATTGGAAGGGTCGGCACATCGACCCTCTGTTCCGTGGTTTGTGACATTTTCCAGCCCAACGGTGGAGTTTTCAGAGTCAATCTGATGCAATGTTCCGACATAGCTGTCCGAGAAAATGAGGGTTCAGCGAGATTGTTCGAGCCAAGGGAGGCAAGAGTAGCTACTTACCGGATATCGCTACGCGAAATCAAAGAAATTCGTGAACTATGGGTGAAAAATTCGAGTTAGTCGCGAGATTGTTTGGAGGGGGGTTGTAGTTGTTGGAAGAGGAGGAAGAGCAATTGAGGGATATGTACCCAATAAATTCAGACATGTCGATTAGCCAGAGGCGCCAGTTAGTATATTCGGTTTGTGAATTATGGAAAGAGGTATTTTATTAGATCGAGTCGTGAATTGGATATAATCGTATTACGTGACAGGTGGTCATCAGAATATAAAGTAGGCACGCGGAGAACCAAGACGACGGCTTCGAAAAGAAAGCAAGCAAAGAAAGCAAGGAAAAGGAGCTAGACGGCGAAGGGAAGCGAAATGAGAAATGAGGAAGAAGAAAGGGATTCGTGAGGAGCGGAAGCGTAGATGGATAGCGGTGCGGGTGAGATATGTGATGGGTGATGGTGGGTGGTGGAGGGAGAGGGAGAAAAATTGGGCGAGGACAAATCGTCGGGTTTTTGTGCCCACAAAAAACGAGCTGTCCCACAACGCCGCCCATTTCAGAGCGCGTTCCCGCCGACAGAGTAGCTGGTACTGTCCTCAAGCATTTTATATATGTCAGCGATAGATAGTATAGCTGTAGGCATTGTGTCCTTTTCATCTCCGAGATAGCTTACTTGGGTATATATTGTCCCCGCCAGCCCATCACAAGTAACATCTTCATCACCAGCCCGTTTGAATTCAATATATCCGCTGTCGTGCTGTGACGTTGGCCGGGTCCGCAGACGTCAACTCCAACACACCAACACATTTCCCCAGGCTCCTCTGCATAGCATCGCATCGCCATCTTCAAATTCCTTTTCCTCCAGCGTCGCAATATGGCTAGTCCGTCCACTCCAGCCAGCCAGGTTCTCGATGAGACCGACCCATCTAAACCTTGCGAGTTTTCCCAGGAAGATGATCGTTTGTTCCTGTCCCTCGAAAACTACTGCTGGGAGGACGACCCAGAGTTCCAGGTATGATTGATATCATCTACGTGCATGTTCTATTCCAAGGGGGGACTAATATAACCTCGGCATCTGCTTAATACGAGATACTTCCAGTCCGGCTTGAATCAAATCCTCAGCACCACCACGGACCCTTCCCAAGTCCGCCAGCTTACTCGGCAGGCAAAATGCTTCTTCTACGCTCGCAAGATCTCTCGCCCTATTTCCTTCCCACTCTATAGCGCCTGGCTGGATCGCGAAGAGACCTCGGGCCCCAGGTGTCGCTCCCCATCCTGCGAAGTTGGTCCGCCACTCAACCCCACCATCATTGAAGCTGACAACGGCAACCCAAGCTTTCCATCTGATACGCCAACTGATGCCATGGGTGGTGATGCTAACAATGGGAATGATGACAATACACCCTACCCGACCTCGTTCGCACAGATTGTTGAGCTGATCACATCTGGCAAGCCCATCCCTGGAATCAGGGAAATCCCAAATACTTTGAACACTTCCCCGCCTACCCAAAGCGTCGCGCAACAAAGAAAGAAGCCCTGGGAAGTCGCATCGGACGCAGGCGCGGACAGCTTACCGAGCCCAGCAATCACACCTCAAGACTGAAACGACATGTTTTATATACTAGTACCAATCAATATTCATTCGTACCTGCATTGTAATTTCGGGAGTACTGGATCTCTCTGAAATTGTGGTGATCTTTTACAGAGCATAATATACATTTCGAATTCTAGCGTGAACTGCAAATTTAACTGGGCAAAGAAATATGGAGAAAAAAGAGAGTCGTATTAGTGATAGAAACCGCTTTTTCCGTCACCGTGGAATGCGAAACGTGATCCATGCGTGCCACGCATGTATTATCCGTCAAAACATACGCGTGAGTTGTAATACGCTGTAAGTGGTAAGTGAACACTGAAGGAGAAGGCTGGAAGAATGATGGTGGAAAGAGCGATAGACTACATGAAGGATAATACCACAAGTGCATCTTTGGAATTTTAGTCTCCGCCGGAATAAAATAACAAACGCCCCAATATAGCATTATTGAAGAAGGAAATGCAGACGTTTCTAAATAGCTTTTTTCGTGCTTTTGACTGTGAAACTTTTTCGTTATGATAGAATGCCATTCTATCGTCATTATGAAAATCGTTTCGTAACAATATATCAAGAAAGAAAGAAAACAGGATGGAAAAGAAAAGCCCCCCCGGAAGGTCAAATAAACATCTTGGGGAGAGAAATAATGCATTCGTTGAGATCTCCGATACTGATATTCGTTTACATTGGAATAGACTGCATCAGGCGATTAGTAACCCTACTGAGACTGGCGACCCGCTTAAGGACACCGGCTCCTGGGTTCTCCTCAGAAACAACCATGTAAAACTGTTGGAGACGAGAAACAAGAACAGCAGTAATCCTCGGCAACATAATTTGCGTGTTATCCTCGCGCTAGATTTTGCCCCATAGTTAGCTCGTACTCTTTAAGACATCGTGGTTCGCAGATAAACTTACAATAGTGTGAAAGTCGTTAAGACAAGCCTCTAACCAAGTTAGTCGTTCATCGGTATAGTTATCCAGATTACCCGTAACGCTTGCTGCAATCGTGAGGACAACGACCTGGCTTACTTTAGGAATGATCTCGTACGGGTTGTACTTGATGATAGCATTCTCAAAGTAGAAATCCTGCAGCTCCTTACTCTGCAACCAAGTCAACATTGCGACCTCGTACTCGCCGCGTCGGATTGCCTGTTCAATTTCGTCTGACATGATTTCAATCTCCGACTTGACAGTCATGGGAGTAGGGGGGATGGAAGCATTGGCAGATGACGCGGTGGCGGCGGCAGCGGCAGCTGCTGCTGCTGTTGCCGCCAATTTCTCTTGGTTAGCAAGAAGTTGTTGTTGCATCTCGATCATACGACCGGTAGTCGTTTCCAAAGTAGCAATAGTTTTCGCCATTTCCGATATAGTAGATGTAAGGAGTGCAATCTTCTGAGTATCCTCCTCATGAACTCTCCTAGACTCCTTAAGCACCTCCTTCGACTGTTTGATGACTTGAGTGGATAAGGCCTTTGACATTTCACCACTCATCTTATCCAAGGACTGCAAGTATCCATCGAGAGTCCCGCGGATTGTTGTATCCAGGTCCTGTCTAAGTGGAACGAGGACTGACTCTGCTAGAGTTCCCAAAACACCCCTTGAAGTTAATGTCTTTTCAACAGCCTTTGGGACGAGAGCGTCGATGTGCCTTGCAACACTATCAGAAACAGTTGAAGGTATATTTTCTAAAAAGGCCGACTTTAAGTCCAGGCCCAGCTGTGACATCTGAGTGACAATTATCCTGTCAACAGTGGTCTCCAGACCTGAACTGAGCGTATTGGATACAACTCGAAGCACAGCCTCCTGCTTAGCATCAGAAGCGGCTTGTTGAACACGACGATCTTCATCGAAACGACGGTCTGACCGAAAGATGTTAGCCCTTGCTTTTCCAAGAAAGAGGGTAGAGGAAGAAGGAAAAATAATAGAGAACAAAAAGGGGAGGTTTTTTTTTTTTTTTTTTGGTGGTGGGGGGGACAAAACTTACAGAGGTTTCCTATTTCCCTGGAAAGAGCCTGGCTGAACGAGGCATTGACAGCCTCTTCTATCTTCTTTACCTCGCGTTCAAGCAACTCTGGTGAGATGCTCACCGTAGACAATGCCACCTTTTTCTCCTCTCGGTCCTTGCCCTTATTCTTCTTCGGTTGTGGAGTTGGTGGGGGCTCGTCGTTATTGTTCTCCGTCGCTGCTGGTCCGGCGAAAGAGACAGTGTTGACATCCCTTCTAGGTTTCTTGCCACGTCCCAGCCCGCTCATAGAGGCGGCCTTACGTCCCTGACCATTGACGACGGGCGGTTGCTGCTTTTCCTCCAATTTCTCGGGGACGGCAACGGGTTCGTCCTGAACTTCGACGGCCTTTGGTTTTGGTGCTTGTTGGTTTGAAACTATAGGTTTTGGTGGCTCAGGAACAACGGTTACAGGCGTTGTTTTGGGTTCCTCAGTCTTGGGTGGCTGTTGTTCTGGCTGAGGAGCTGTGTTTGGGGGTTGAATCGGTGTTAGAGTGCAGGCATTAGAAGTGATAGCGTCAAGACCTTTCATGACTCTCAAGTTTGTGTCGAACCCAATGTCTTCTTTACAGAGAGAGAGACAGGTCAATCCCTTGGTGTGGGAGATGTAAAGCTCAAAGATTGGTGGTTTCCCTTCGTCGGTGGGTAACTGTGGCGAAGAAGCCGAATCAAGCACCTCGAGAGAAATGAGCTGACCTCTGTCGCCCAAGGAATACTCAACAATAGATGACATTATCGCCGTAGCGTCGAGTTTAGGCAGGTTTGGAGATTGATCGCTAACTGCTTTGATAAACCCTGCTTGTGAAAATGCCTGGAGATTGTACTTTGGAGTTGACAGGTGAATGAAAGAGATGGTATTGCGGTTCGGGTTACCGACAACGATCACGCCACTCTTTGGGTGATAGCTCAAAGAGCACAGACCATCGCTCCCTGAGGAGGAAGTAGGGAACCTGAGTTCTTGAACAGCGCGTCCTATCGCGATATCCCATAACTGAATAACATGATTCTGCTGTAACCCGACAATCAAGTACCTCAAGGCTTGGCGCCGGTCATACGGTTGCTGTTTGTCGACAAAGATCACAGAGGTAGCCTTGTACATCTCGCCCGGACCAACAGCTGAGCGGGTCAGAACCGGCTCCGTCAAAATCCTTGCAGTCTCCGTTGGGTACCCCGTGCCATCCTCACTAAGCTCAAACTCGACGAGTTTACTAACATCCCAAAACTTAATCTTACCAGCCTTGTCGATAGTAACAACTGTCGTATCATCCTCAGAAAAACAGAATTCCTTTGAAACCTTTTGGGTGTCAATGGTTCTCGAGTGATTCGCATGGTAGGCAGTGTCGCTAATCTTTGTAATGCCACCGACCTGCTCGCCGTATTGACGAGCGGCGTCGGCGTGAATCAAGCTGATGAACCTTCCACGCCCGATTGCGAAAACTTTTGGATGGGTTGAAGCTAAATGGGTACGGGATTTTGTGAGGCCGCCGTTTTGATCTTGGAGAGGTGACGGGGGGAAGAGGAAGCTTTTGTCCTCGATGGTAGATTCTTCCATCGGCCCGTCAAGGCCATCAAGGTCAGACCAGAGAACAGTTCCGTTGGCACCGACGGCGAGAACCTGGTTCTCTCGACCCAGTGCCACATTGACCGTCCTCTCGGCACTTTCTTTCATCAAGACAACATCATGACCATCCTCTTGACGGATGATCCTGACACCGCCCTTCGACTTACTGGTCGCGTAGACAATATACGAGGGGGACGCCGAGATCAGATTGCGGTCCATCTGGTCAGCGTTTCGGGACATTTTAGCGATGTCACTGAATCTCCCTGCAGGTACGGTGACCGTTGGGACCGCGTTAAAGGTGATCTGAGAGAAAGGTTTCATGGGGAACTTGTAGATCGTAAAAGCAGCCTTCTCGGTACCGTTTTCCAGAGGCGGAGCTGGGGCGATTTCTGTCGAGATGACGGTTGCTGAAGGCTCGCCGATAGCATGAATGGTAGTCTCTTGTACGACCTCTTCGACATCAACAGTCTCGTCGATAGCTACTTCGACATCTCCCTCTTCCTCCTCGGGTTCCACTCGATTTTCAGCGACATCGGGAATGATGTCGTCCATTTGGACATTGGTATGTTCTTCATTTTCCGCGCTACCTTCAGCGGGTGTTACCTCACCTTCGAACGGATCGGTCTCACCGTCAAACATGTCGCCTTCTTGGTCGAACGGATCCGCAAAGTCTTCAACGTAGGGCTGAGCGATTGGCGGTGTGTGGCGTTCAACATTGTTCGTGAATTCGTCTACTGGGGCCAGAGGGAAAGAAGTCTTCGGCTCAACCTGAGCAGACATGAAATCGTCTAGGTTTTGGTGGGGCGGCGGTGGCGAAAATGGAAGTGGAATGTTAGAAGGAGTGGAAAGGCCGACGTGATTACCGGCGAGAGCGGGACTGTGATGGCCATTCACTACTGCTGGTTGGGTTTTCGGTGAACGGTTGCGTGGATTAAGTTTTGAAAGCTGCTCAAAAGGATTGACATATGTGAATAAGGGAGGTTGTTTGGCTGTCTGTTCGGGAGCTGCAGGCGCAGTATCCGGAATGGAAACTCCAGGCGAACTCGGGCCTCCCGGAGTGAGCTTTGGCGGGTCAGCATACAAATTAGCAATCGGATAATTGGCGGTGGTGGAAAACTTTTTTCTAAAGTACGGGACAGTTCGTTTAAATACCTCGGGGCTCTGCTTGTATGGTTGGTTCGCAGCAGGCGCGATGGGACTGCCGCCACCACCGCCCTCATCTTGGACAGGTTTGCTTCGGCCCAAAATTTGGTGCAGGAGATCCGCGGCAGCCGGGTTAACGACCTCGCGAGGCGGAGGTGACATGATGCTACGCGGGTCGAGAACGCCGGGCGATACCTCCTGCGGTTGGTGGTGGTGCTGCTGTTGATGTTTGGGGGCACTGGAGAGCAGCGACGAGACCAGATCGTTGAGAGGCTGATCGTGGGCCGGAAGAGCGTGTCGAGGAGGTGCGGGACCTACGGCAGAGCCTTCGGCAAAGCTGGTGCTCCTGGCGCCCTCACGGACGGCTTCAAACCTCTGAGGCATCTGGGGGATGTTATCCACCGAACGACGCCCGTGGTGAGCTTGACCAACGTTTCCGCTGGTTTGCTTGTGAAGCAGTCCCATCAGATAGTTCTGGGGAACCATTGGATCCGAATCGGCGCTGGAATGGCGACCGTGTTCGGCACCCAGCTGGCGATTGAGTTGCGCAGCGGCAGGAGGGTTGTAATGAGCCTGGTTCTGCATAGTCTGCGAATCAATTGAACCAAAGTGCGGTTGAGGAGAAAAACTGGGAGGGTGGTGCAAATCGCGAAAACGATGAGCTGCGGTGGGGGGAGTGCTGATGGCGGTTTCAAGAGTTTGCATGAGCGAGTCGTTGCTATTGGTACGCGCATGAGAATAGTCGAAACCGTAGCCTTGCGGCGCAGTCCCGTAGCTCGAGCGCTGGGAGGGAGGCAGCGAACCGTGAGATGGCTGGTTCGAAAACTGGGGGTTGGAGGACGGGCGGGAAGGGTGATTGGAGCCGTTGACTCCGGGAGCGCCAGAACCAGAGGATGTGCGCAGTTTGTCGAAGAGGGAGTCGAACGAAGGCCCAACGCCAGCCATGTTGGAAAGATTGTTGTTGTTTTTTCAAAGAGGGTTTTTTTCTTTCTTTCTTTTCCTTTCCCTTTCTGAGATGTGGTTGAAGTTTTCTATGCCAAGCGGATAGAGGCACAGGCCCGTGTGCGTGGAGATTCGCGACAGGAGACAAAGGAAGAGAAGAGAGGAGCAGAGAAAAGAGGGAGAAGCGATGAGATGGATGGCGAGGTGATGATATGGTGTGGGTGGTGAATAAGTAGTTGCGATGGGAGAGAAGGAGAGGGAAAGAAGAAGAGGGTTAAGAAGAAGAAGAAGAAGAAGAAGGGAAGAGGAGGAGGAGGAGGAGGAGGAGGAATGATGTTGAGCGATGGGAAGGGGAAATCGAGGTTGGCGATGCAAAGCGGCAGCGCTGTCAACCAACACCAGCCAGCCAGCCAGCCAGGAATTTCAATATAAAATCCCAAAATACCAAACGACGTGCCACTTCGGGGAACTACACTGTCCTCCAAACGCAGACACCCCAAAGAAAAGTATGATCCCGTCGACGGCCTTCGAAAGACTTCAACAGTTTCCTCTAGCTGGTGTCGTCAAATATAAGATTCCAAAGCGGATGATGACTTGTCACAACATCTACCAATGCCCTTCACGCACGTTCGCTCCCCGCTGCTACTTCTGCTGCTGCCAATCGGGCAGCCGCTGCGAGGTTTGCTCGCCTGACAGAACCTCGCATGGACACCGCAAATTTTGATCCGCCCGGACCCACGATCCAATTAGAGGTATCGGGCCTGTACAATATTGCGGGGAAGATACTTCTTAAAGTACTTTGGGGTACGCGAATGTCTTTTCGTTTACTCTGGTCGGATTGAAGTTCTGCGATGGCATTTGTAAGAAACGACGCTAAGCGAACGCAATTAATTTCATGCAGCAGCTCCCTCCGACTACCTCTTGCCGCTATACCATACTTGTTCGTCTACTCTTCGGATCTATCTTCGGCTTCATCCTCTTCTCCACGCTCCTTTCATTCCTTCCTTCTCTCACTGCCCACTGCTGCTTGGATTTTCAGATGCTCACCAGCGCTTGGAGTCCCTGATTCCTCACTTACGACCTTGGATCGCCCAGCGGACCGTCATACCCAAGTCCACAGCCCTATCTAGCCCAGGCCAGCCAATCTCTCTCACCATGTTCTGTCTACGGAGGTATTCCCACTCTGTCTTTCTATGTGTCTCTCTCTCTGTCTCTCTCTCGTGGCTCGCTCGCTTTTGATATTTGGTGATATTGACTCGGTCCTTTCTTTGTAGCTGGTTACCGCTCCTCTTCATCCCGACATCCGCCTCACCCGCCTTCATTGTCATGTTCCTCATCTCCACATATCTCTTCCACAGACCCTGGTACCACACCCCGAGCCAATAGCCCGCCCGCGCTCTCTCTTAGCGAATACTAACAAGCGAAAACACAGCGTATATTGTTCCGTCATCATGCTCATCCTTTTCACTTCCTCATGCCAGTGGTCCGACCGCTGTTTTCTCGATACAAATAATGGCCATTGGTTCGAGCCCCGGATACTCTCCCACGCCTCCATATCCAGTACCAGCTCGACAATAGCTCCCGGCCCGGGCCTTCAACTTTCCGTCGGAGATGCCGAAAGCCAGGTCGGCCAGTGGGCAGGACTCGGTTTAGAATGGTTGAGAAGTTTTCTCGGCAGAAAGGAGTGGAGAGTGCCCTGCGTCGATGTCACCGTCAGATTATGAAATTGGCCTAGAAATCAACGAAATCGTCTTTATTACTTCCATTTCCCCTTTTTCACTCTTATTCTGAATAGTTGAAGCGAGACCCTAGAGCGTAAAGCTCAGCCTAGACCTGGGAGGTCGGTCTTAGCATTGATATATCTGCTCTAAAATAACAGCATTCAATGGCGGGCAATAAGTTTTTCACTAAAAAAATATACTCGTGGCTTCCCTTTCCTCTAGCCTTTTAGGCTTTTCTTTAGCCCGGTGTTATTGCGGTCTTGGGATACGAATTTGGATGGTATATGATACAACGATACATAATTTTTGTTCTCGCTTTCGCGAATTGTCTTCAGCAAGGCTCAACGACTATAAAGACTCATGTAATATATGACCTGAAATGACATTAATACCTATGTGTTATACACAAACTCTTTTCCCATCCTGGGCCGTAAAAATACACCAACTTTATGCATAATAAGGTAATAATAATAATGATAATAACGATAACGCTATATAAAGATGCCCCGCTAACAACACCCCCATCCAACGCCAGAAACCATCAGGGCTCCATTGATGTCACATATAATAACCAGCCCCTTCAGGCTTTCCCGCTGCTATCCTTCATGCTCTTGGCTCTATCCTCTGCGGCTTTAGCTGCAATACGCCTCCTTTCCTCTAAGCTCATACTACTTCCACCACTGCTGCTGCTCCCCCCGAGCACAAAACTGCCACCAGTCCACCCACCTCTATCCGCAGCTTCAACCCACTCCCTCTCCTTCTCCTCTCCCTCCCACAACACCCTCCCTCCATCACCATGCCCCTCCACCGTCTGCCCACCATGTCTCCAATCCGCCTCTTCAACTCCCTTCAAGATAACTTTATACAAATCCCAAAAGCCCCTATCATGGTCCGAGTGCACGTTATGCGCCAGCTCATGGCACAGCGTCTTCCTCACAGTCTTGTAGTCTCGATACCCATCATACGCATCCGTCCTCAACCTCAACAGAATCTCTTCCCCACCGTTCTTGTTCAACCCCAACGTCCGCGATTCATGCGTCGTATGCTCCGCAGGATCCATCTCGGACAGCTTCCCGACAGAGAACTTGTGCTTCGCCATCACGGCTTTAATGCCTGCATCGGCGGCTAGTCGACGAAGATACGTTTCTGATCTTTCGTACCCCTTGAGGTGTCTGAGAACCTCGAAACTGCCAAAAGTGTACTGGGCGTAATCGCTTTCTTTCTTCCAGTCCGTTCGGTGCGATGGTCTAGCAGGCTTTATGGGTCCTGCGCCGCCGAATTTGCGGAGGGTAGCTGCGGACGACGAGTTTGCGAGCTGCGCATCCGCGATAGCGGCACTTGAAGACCCGATTAGTAGAATCTTCTTGGGTGCTGGCGGGAGGGAGGTTATCGGCAGGGTATCATCTTTGAGGAGGCCGAGTTTCGGCGCTGTGAGCTTTTGATGTGGTGGTGAGACGGAGAAAACATCTTGGATGAGGATCCGTAGGTCTGCTAAGGTGGATGAGATTGGTAGAGTGAATGTGTGTGTCGAGGACGCGTGTGAGATGAGGACCGCGTGCGTCTCAGCGGCGTGGGTAGTGTCGTCGTCATTGGTGTTGGAAGGTAGCGGGTCTTCCGATGCTGCTAATGTTGGATCCATCTCGGAGTAGTGCTAACGATATAAACTTGGACGTATAGAAAAGGCTTCCAAGTAGCAAGTTTGATCAAAGGACAAAAAATACAGGTTAATGTCCTACTAAATGACCACCGGGTTCACAAATACTTAAATTCCTGGGCGCCGCGTTCTGCGGGCTTCCATCTGCGCTCTTACAAATCAAGCGGGCTATCCGCAACGCATTCAGATGTTGCAATATGCGGCCTCACGATCTCCAAACCTGCTGTTCCTACTAGGTATATTGATAGGCTAGGACTGTAATATAGAATACGACAGTAGTATGTATATCTATCCTTAAATCGTTATTTACACTCGATTCTTACACAACAGAAATAATCGGCTAAGAAAGGGAAAAATACGGCTATCATCATTTATAAATCAAAGCAGATAAATCGGAGGATGTTTGAAAAAAACAAAACTACAAAACGCCAAAGCTACAAGTCATGCTAAGAAACTCCTAATAGTCCGACAAACGCAGTTTCCTTCCAATCGATCGTCTCGCGGCTACCTCCTGGCTGGAGGTAGTTGCCTCTTCCTTCTCAGAGAGTAGTTTATTCAAACTTCCAACATCAAAGTAGCCGTCTATAATTTCGTTAGCACACCACGCATCTTCGTAATTCTCCATGAGGGAATCAAAACTTACATCCACCTAGCATACCGCCTTCGCCATCACTCTCTGATGGTGATGAAGTTCCACTTCCTACACCCTTCGTCAGAATCTCTTTGCCCTTAGGGGTCCTCAGAGGAGCGGCTGTCTGTCTAGCCTCTGCCTCTCGAGCCCTTGTAGCTGATGGCGAAGAGATCTTCCTGTTCGTCTGCTTGAACAAGTACTTGACGTCTTGTAGGTAGCTGTGTAGCATATCCACAAACCGCTTTGTCTGCCTGTGCTTTGAGCTCACACACACCGAAATCGAGTCTTCCTTGATGATATACCCAATGCCGAACCCATCCGCTGAAACCGGTCCGAACCCGAACATCCGCAGAGCCGGGTTGCCACAGTTAGAAGTAGACAAGATCGTCGTGTTGAGTTTATCCCAGGCGGAGTCCGAAAATATAGGCGGTACGTCCCGAACGCCGGTCTTTCCGCTACCGGTTGAAGCCGTGGCCGACATTTCCGAAATCATAGACTGCCCGCCTGGTGATCCAACCGGTAGCTCTTGTTCTTCGCCAGAAACATACCCATCGACGGAGGGTGAGTCGCTCGGCACATCAAGGATACCCCTCTGCCACAAGCAATACAGTGCGTAGAGATGTCTATCCTGTCCGAGGCCCTTGGAGCACTGCTTTGTTCGAGCAACATGACGCTCGCATGCGGACTTTAGGGCATCAATCTTCGCTTTCGACGGTGCATCCTCGCAGAATATGCGAACGAAATCAATAACCTCTTGGCTGGCCGTCCGGATAGCCTCCGTCCTACCGTGTAAGAATTGTTTCGTCATCGCAGGCTCATAAGTACATTCAATGCGGCCGTAAAGAGCGTAGTAAGCTGCCTGGAAAGCCATTTGAACATATGCATCGGGGGAGAATCCCATGGTCTTGATGTAGTTAGATCCGTAGCCCTCAAACTCCAAGGTATCAAATTCGTTCTGGTTGATCAAATCTGCGAGTCTCGTCTCTGCAAATCTCAGTCCGAGAGAGAGTTCCGGGAGCATTGTCCACTCGAGCTTGTGTGGTGTAGTGCTAACATTTCCAAACGACTCTGGGCTTCGCTTTGCAGGGTCAGGGGAAACCGATGCCCACAGAGACGGTGACCCGCCGTGAATGGTTTTCGCAAAGCGAAGAATTGTATCCGTATACACGTCGCTTACAAACCGTAAAACCGTGTGGCCATCCACACCGGTATGTTCAAAATTGACTCCGGCGGCTCCGTTCTTGCATACAATAATTTGCAACTTGTCGTACCATCGGTTAGTACAAGTGCCAACCTGTACTCCCTTTTCGATTACGCTGCTTCCGCACAGCATGTTCATGGAGATATCAGCGAGAGTGTCGGGAGATGAGTCGTCCAGACAAAGAATGAAGAGAGCAGAGTCCACAATCTGGAGACATTCTCTATTCATGGTATCTTCGTGGTTCATCATGTGATCTCGCATACCTGCCCACACCCTCCTATTTTCTGTGCTGAGGACACCTACAGCTCCTCGGGCCGCCTCTTGGACTGGTGTCTCGTGGGCATCGTTCATAATTGCCTGCAGGTTCTGGACAAGATCCTTCTCAGACATGATGATATCCGAGTTGTCATCCATAACATCAAACCAATAGAACTGTGATCGACACATCACAACGATATGTTTAGACTTTTCGTCGGTTTGCATCATGCAGCCATTTTCGGTAGGGATTCTTGCGGCTCCGAAGAGTCGTGTGAATTGGTCCTGGAAATCGAGTGATCAGTTCTCTCTGAAAGCATGAATACTGGCTAGAAATTAAATCATACCATGCATAAAGGCGTTCCTCGAAAGTTATCCGGCGGTAGCTCTTCTCTTTTTAATGCTCTGATAAATGCCAATGAGGATACAACGAGCGAAGCCGATCTTGTAATCTGGTTATTCCGTGCAGGAGTTGGGTCATCGGCCAGCAAGAAACTAGTACATTAAATGTATCAGCACACCCCGATGATGTAGATAGGTCCATGATACATCATATGTCGACTTACAAGGGGTTTAGGTTGAGCACAACGGCTTAACGTCCAATTATCAGTATCAGATTAATGAGAGCAAAGATGTTTGAGCTTGGGAGGTTCAACTTACGATTGTCGTAGTTGAGGTACGAATCATACCCTATTACGAGCAAACGTTATTGTTAGTAGTGTTAAGTCGGATTTTTATTATTATTTTATATTTTCGTTTGCAAAAGGGATGATATAACTTACAGAACTGCTCAATATAGCTTGTCTGTGAAAGCGAATATTTCTGAAGCTTTTCCTGCAACACCGGGCCAACGTTCTTTTGGAAGTCTTTGACAACCGCGGCTGTCCGCTGGTGTTCACGGTGGTTTTGTAAGGGCTTGACGACTTCCAGATAATTCTTGAGAGTTGCCTCGAGTTCCGGTATAGGAAGCTTTGGGAGCTTCTCTTGGAAAGCAAATGTGATTCCTTTCTTCGCTTCGAACTCTGCCTTGGGCTTCTTGTCGATGGGATCTTTGACGGTAATGTCGGCGTCGGCCAACTTTTCGTCTATGGAAGGCATGTTGAATAATCTAATAGGCATTGATGAAGTGTGAGCCTTTGATACTATACGGGTTTCAACTATGCGAACTGGGACAGGAATGTCCTCGTCGGTGCTTGTGTCTCCAGCAGACGTGGAGCTGGACTGAGCGGTCTTGATATCACGGTGCGGATGCGTTGTGATGCCAGGAATACAACACAGCAACCTTCGAAGATACACAACACGCCGGGAAGGGAAGTCTTTTATATGCATGAAGAGATTCAAAAGATAGGATGAACGCCATAACGGTAACGGATAAAGAAAACAGAGCGTCGGTAAAAGTGGATGAGTGTGTAAGATTGGGAGATAGGTGATACGGAAGGATAACAGTACTTTCTATAATGAAACATGGCGACAGTGACCAGGGTCCGGTCGACAGACTGTGACTTTTACAGATGATTACCGAGGGAAATGCGGATGCCTCCAGGTCTCCGAAGAACAGGTAGCAGAGTGCCCCCAGATCTGGGGCCCCATGGAGATGAGGCCTTAAGTATGCATCGCCCCGGAGTGGTGTTCGAGTTGGGAAGGCATCTGATCATTGGGCTTTGGTGCAACTGAGGACGTCACTTACCCACCAACGACACAAAAACGATTTGGTCAAACGACTAGCTTCCACGCAGATGGATGCAGTAATGATGCAGCGCTTCAGCTACCTACCTGCTGGCCCGAAAGACAAGGCAGAATTCTAAACCGGAGGGTTTTTCGAAACCTAAAAAAAATCTAAGAAGAAAAAAAGAAAGGATCGCGCGGTTCGTATTGCGGGATAAAAGGGTGGGGAAATATGTGTGTGCGGACGTAGAATTCGAGAGACTGTAGCAGATGTTTGAAATATGATGCTCTTTGGACATGTACGTCGACGACCTATCGCATTTGCCTTCTCGGACAGGTGGGTCAGCAAGTAGTAGTCTTCTGCGTAGGAATACCGAGGGCTCGCGCGGCTTTGAGCGGTGGGTGGAATCTCGAAGGAAAGTTTCGGTGACAGTGAATCATATTAACAATGCCAAAGATGCACGTGTGTGGTACGACGTCAGCAGCTCCGGATATTTTGGGCTTGGGAAGCCGTTGGGCTCTGAGACAGTGCATATCTAACGTGAAAGCTTGATTTGTATTGCCCTCCGAGGACATGTTCGACGATATCATGTATCTTGTCTTGAGAACGCCGACGGACGAAGGGAACATGGCCCAGGTTGCGGATAAACGTGGGGCTTGCATGCCCCTCGCACCAAAAACAGAAGACCGTCCAGAAAACATGGGGTAATGCTCGAGACGCCACCAGCCCACCAGCACCTATTCAGATTCGTGCATTGCGGCATGCTCGCAAGCCCGCAGCCCAGCTCCCGGCTCTTTCCCTTTGGCTCTTAAACCTAATGTGGTCGCTTTTCACATGAAGATCTGAGTGTTTGTGTGTGCTGCTGCTTCAGGGATCGTGGGGTTTCAAGAGTCCGTGAAAACCATGCTTCCGGCAAGTGGGTCTGCCATATCAGCTTTTGATAATGCGCATCTTCAACACCAGTACAAAGCAGGGTATCATTCTAGCTATATAATACTATATAATACGAATATTGAGATCCGGAAGCCTCCAGCAGTTTTTTCCTCGGGGGCGGTCAAATGCCAACCATTCTGATATGTTGCTGTTCTTCATTGAGTAAAAGAGGATAATATTTCCGTAGAATCCAAAAGGAAGGTGTTTCGAAAAAGAGCTCCTGTCGCCCGGCAGGCGATTTTCCACCGTTGGCGAGATAATCGTGAAATCGGATGAAAGGAATACTAAGCTCCAAATCAACCAAGCTTTAACCCTAGTCCCAGTCCCATCGCATTCTGGCAGGAAATGCCGGCCGATTACTTCCACGCTTCTCTAAATATGCAGGATGAAAATACTTTGCAGATTTGACGCTAGGAGATTTTTCTTCTTGTTTGCATTCGAGACTGTCAAGCTCAGACTTCGATTCCGTCAGATGCAAGTATGATGAGCTGATTCTGTTCCAGGTTCATGATGATACCGATACCCGAGAGTTGAACTTAGTGCACTACATCAGGGGAGATCGATCCGATATTGGGAGACCCAAGGGAACAGAGCTTCGTACAGAGCTGCAGAGGCTAAATGTTTCTGATCGAACAAGTGAGATATCTTAACGCCCGCGTGGTTCCGCAATCTCGGTGTAGGAATAAAGATTGAATAATGAATTTTAGTGCGGCTCTGCTGCTAGTGAGCTAACTAAGAGCTAGAGCTGCCCTCCGTTGTGCCGGGGGTTTGCTCACGAAGCTAAGTCCCTTCGTGCATAAGCTGGGCCAAAACTCAAGGTCAAGCCCGCCGCCAGACCAATACTGTGGTAAAGAGTGGCTGCCGACGCCAGCGATGAGTAGAGATGTCCATGTAGGCGATGATGGGGGGAATCATAGACACCGACAGGACGGCTTCTTTTCTTCTGTGAGCATCAGGGACCTGGACAATCCAGAACCAATACGCCACTTTCTCGGGCCTCCACTTTCAAGCATACGGCGACTCTCGTTTACGGACACAGGCGAAGAGGAGGAGGACGTTGATATTGAACAGGATCACGAAACTCTGCTGCACCAAAGACAGCTTGTCACAGAGATTGCTAGAGAAGCCACGGCGCTGGTTGAGGAAGTTCAAAACGACACCGTTCAGGAAGCTGCGACAACACACGCCCGAGACATCATCTCTCCAGCAAGTCTGAGGCGATGGCCGACGAAGGAAGTCACAGATGAAAACATCGATGACTGCTATGTGGATTTCATTCTTTGTTGCAACCCGGCCATCCCAGATGCTTGCGATACCGCAGAGCTGCGCAAGTCATTTAGAGCACCGCCCAAGAGCGATGGTATCATATTTTCAACATATAAACTATACCAGTTGATCAAGCGGTTTGAGGAAGGGGATATTAAAACCTGGATTCAACTTGTAACAGCGCTTGGGGTCGAGCGGAAGCAGGATCAGAGTACCCAGAAAATCCAACAGTACGCCGTGAGGCTCAAGGTATTATCACACCTATTAGTACCCGGATAGAGGCCATTGCTCATACACAAAACTAATATAACCGAATGGAACTTGCCAGCGATGGATGCACGCTATGCATATCGACGCTTTCTTTGAGTACTGTCTGAATCGGTTGCATGTTTATTACACGGACATCCCAACTAATCTCCCTGGCTTGGATGACGAGCTCCGGGATGGCGTACCTCTTGAGGAGGATCTCGCATTAAGAGCCCTTATGCCCGAATACCGTCCCAAACGGGGACGCCGGAAACTTGACCGAAGCTTGCTTGACTCAAGTTACCTCGATCATGAAAACGTAGACAAGCGGCCGAAAAAACCACTTCTTCCAGCTATACTACAAAGCGTTCATTCGCAAGAAGAGCCGAATTTGCTGCATTTCGAAGAGACTCAAGATTCGCTCCCAAGGGAAGATCGGACGCGGGAATTCGACAGCATTCATCCGGAGACTCGGTTATGGCCTGACCTTCGGATGACAAGCTCACAGCATTTGTTCCCATCGATATACCCCAACCCATTTGACGCCTTGCATCCAATCGTTCCTGGAGGCCAGCAGTTCCGATGGCGCGCCTCGCAAAGATCGTTCGACCAAGGTAGTCGGCATGTTGCGCTACAGAGAGTCCGCTCAGCTCCAGCACACCAGTTTTCTGGCATCAAACGCGCCCGTAGAAGCCACGGACCCGCAGTGTCTTCGGCCTGGCCATCCTCCGGAACTTCAAGAGGTGGCAAATCCCGCGGCCGGCCAAGCGGAAACCGTGGGGCTGCAGAAGCCTCATACTCAACATTTCCTGCAAGTCCAAGCAGCCTCGAAGCCCAACTTAGTGACCAAGGTATTGATCTTTCGCTCGGAGCCGACCTTCCTTCGACGCCTGCAGCTATCGAGGAACAGTTGCACTTTTCATCAGAAGCGCACCAGACGATTTTGCCACCGATTATCCAAGCTTTAGAAGACCCAATTTACGACCATAGTGTTGAAATCCCACCCCTCCTAGGGAGAGATGACCTGCGAAACGATCTGAACGCTCATTCATTCAATCCATACGGAGTTCTAGAGAGGATAGATATTATCAAAGAGCAGCTCTCCACCCATATTGGGCTCCTTTGCAGGCCAGAAGATAATATTAGCATCGATACCGCAAGGGTGATTGCAAATGCTCTTGTTGATAACATTGTCCAGACAAGTCACGAGAGAGGGACCGGTACAACAGCATTGCGGCCTCTTTCTTTACTGCTTGGATTGGATGCTCTAGATATGCAGGATTTGGTGATAACAAAGGCATCGAGTGACAATGGGCCAATTTCGGATGTTCAACAACTTCAGAAGGAAATGTCATTGTTCGAAAGATACCGGGCAGCAGATGACGAGGAGCAGAGCATCCATGATCTTATAAACACTGATGATACGGCATCGTCGCCTCAAACGATCCAGGCCACAATTGAGCAGGAAGTAGAAGCGCCTGTGAATACTATCGTCGACGAGAAATATGATTTATCGTGGAAACTAAAGCTTGGACGGATTGAAGCATTGGTGTCGGCCTCGGTGATAACCCCAGTGACACCAGCAAGCGGCCCTAGTTGGCCACCAACATCACGAGAGGAGCAACGTATACGGGACGAAGTCGAAATGTTGTTGAGCGATATGGGTACTGCTAATCCGAGTCCTGGTTCATTTCCGGGAAGCGCATCGGATTTGCTACTCAATGATGAGATGGAGCCGCCGCTGGAAGACTCGGTTGGCTGGAGATCCAAATATTTTGCAACGCGAGAGAAGCTGCACAAAGTGGAAGAAGAATTGTCGAGATTGAAACAAGATCTTATCGCTCGTGTTATGTCTTAGCACCACACCGCACTGTTTCTGTTCTTGTTGTTTGTGTGTTAACTTGACACCGTCAAATCACTCACTGTTTCCGTCGCGAGGAGGATGGAAATCTCTCAGGTTTTATTGCCCTGGAAAACACGTGAGCGGCATATATAGATACATAACGTGTGCATCCGGTTCTGCGATGTGCTTGACGCCGCGGTGGAATGCAGGCTGTCGGGAAGATGTTCCTTCGCCGCTAGTGGCCGGGATTGGTTAAAAATGGAGCCAAATATACAACAAGTCGGCCCCGTCATTCTAGAAACCATCCTCGGGGCGACCAAAGCGGGCGTGCCAAGCGTATCTTATCGCGAAAGTTGGAGGGGCCGAAAGGGGCACACCAACGTACTAACGTTGATGCCGTTGATGCCGTCCTCTCAACCAAAAATTCTGCAACCTAACCAACTCAATGCAGCGAGAAAGAGTAGTGATGTATACGTAAGTCCCTGTTAAGACATCTGCGTCCCGGTCGCGTCCTCGCTGCCATTGAACGCTCGGATTTAATATTACGCGGAGTCGAGATTGAGGTGTATTCGGAATGTATGCATTTTTGTATAGTTATACCCTGTCCGCAGCTGAAGTCCAGAGGTATCTGCGACAGTCGCTTTTCGCGCCACGGTAAGCCACGGGGAGCACCCTCGAAATTAGCATGTGCATACGTAAGGCCAGATATCGATCAATTGGAGGTGGACCCTCCTTTATTGCTAAACTAAGGGAGTCTAATTAACAATTTTTTTTATTAAATGTGTTCATGTTGTCCGTGTGGTTGCTGCATCGTCAGGGTATCGTCCAAATGGTGTGGCCTCGTTTGGCGGGAAGTGAACAGATTGCCCGAAGCGCAAGCCCCATCATATCTAAAAGTCCTCCACCACTCCCACTTATCTCAACCTCCATCCTCAAATTCCGTGACCTTCTACCTTCCATCATCTATCCCTTAACCCCATTATCATTATCATCCATTTACTTAGTTGTCCAGCAAGTACAGAGTCCCCCAGACTTGGTAAGTCATTCAATTGACGTGAATTCCCTATATGACGTACCTATGCTCCTCCAAGCTAACCGTCGACGCGAGCCTCTTTGAACCCAAAAGGACACGGACCAACTTCACATTCCCGCCTGAGAGGGCAGCACCACAACAATGGCTACAACGGGGTACGCCGGTCAGACCGACGGCGAACTCAAAAAAAGGGGTCCTGCCGTAGACCAATCACCGATAATATCTACAATCCCGGATTCCGATGCTCAGAAGAAACAGCAACCCGGCAAGCCCACCAAGGTAACACCGTTCATCCCTTCCCTCGGGCCGCTCGCAATCAATAGAGATGCTTATCAACATTCCACTATTTTCTCTAGACATTTCTTGATGAATATGAAGATTTACTCGTTTCTTTATTGTTTACACTTGCCTCACTGTTCACCAGAAATTGGAAAATTGGTTTATCGAACATTGTGACGTGGGACGAGGCCCAGTGCGTATTCCCCACCCAACAGCTATCACTGCTTTCTCCCTGATCACAGGCTAACAAGGTAACTCTTAGTTTTGGTAAATTTGGATCTCATTACCTCAAGAGAGAGTTCTACTTCGATGTCCACCCACCTCTGGGAAAGATGCTTGTTGGTTTGTCCGGCTGGCTCGCTGGATACAATGGCTCATTCGAATTCAAGTCTGGCGACACCTACCCTGAGGAAGTCAACTACACGTTTATGAGAGTATTTAACTCTGCTTTCGGTGCCCTCTGTGTGCCGGTGGCATACTACACTGCTAAGGAACTGAAGCTCTCAAGATATGCTACCTGGCTTGTCACCCTTATGGTTCTCTGTGGTATGTGCGGCTTCATAATGAGTTTATAGGCGGTACGCTTGCTAACTTGATATACCATAGAAAACTCGTATACCACTATCAGCCGTTTCATCCTTCTAGATTCCATGTTGCTCTTCTTCACTTTCACAACCATGCTTTGCTATTCTCGCCTGACTAGTCTCAGAAAGCGCGAGTTCTCCCCTCAATGGTGGCTATGGCTTACGTTAACCGGACTCTCAATCGGTTGTGTCAGCAGTGTCAAGCTCGTGGGTCTCTTCGTGACAGCACTCGTCGGTATTTATACTGCTGAGGATCTCTGGAACAAGCTTGCCGATACCAAAATGCCATTCACTACATATGCCGTTCACTTGGGCAGCCGTGTTGTTGGGTTAATCATTCTTCCATTCTGCGTTTACATGCTCAGCTTCAAGATTCACTTTATCATCCTTGAAAACAGCGGCCCTGGTGATGCCCAGATGAGCTCTCTATTCCAGGCGAACCTTAAGGGCACTGATTTCAACGACAGCCCGCTCGAGGCTGCCATCGGATCGCGTGCAACTCTTAAGAATATGGGCTACGGTGGTGGTCTTCTTCACTCTCACGTTCAAACCTACCCAGAGGGATCAGGACAGCAACAAATCACCTGCTATCATCACAAGGATTCTAACAATGACTGGTTTTTCTACCCCAATCGCCAAGAAAAGGACTATGAAGTCGGTGAACCATTGAGGTTCCTCAAGAACAATGATATTGTCCGTCTTATCCACGCCCAAACTGGCCGAAACTTGCACTCCCATACTATCGCCGCCCCTGTCACCAAAGCCGACTACGAAGTTTCTTGCTACGGTAACACAACCGTTGGCGACGAGAAGGACCACTGGAAAATCGAAGTTGTTAGCGATGCCGCATCCCGAGACTATAGTAAAATCAGGACATTGACGACTGCCTTCCGCCTTAAGCACATGGTGCTCAACTGCTATCTTAGAGCTGGTAATGTCAATCTTCCACAGTGGGGTTTCAAGCAAATCGAAACCACTTGTGTCAAGGAGAACCATCCAAGAGACAAGTACACCCACTGGAACATCGAAAGCCATTGGAACGAGAAGTTGCCACCGGCCAAAAAGGATGCCTTCAAGTCTCCTTTCTGGAATGACTTTATCCATTTGAACGTTGCTATGATGACCTCGAACAATGCTCTCGTGCCTGACCCGGATAAGCAAGATGACTTGGCTTCGGCACCATGGCAATGGCCAATTCTCCATGTTGGTTTGAGAATGTGCGGTTGGGATAATCATAGTACGTATTATCAAGTCACAAAGTCGATTACATTCTGCTAATAAATGCCTTCTAGTCGTCAAATACTTCTTGCTTGGTAACCCAGCGGTCTACTGGGGCGCTTTCGCTAGCTTATTCGTTCTCGGATTTATGGTCCTTACCTATCTGATCAGATGGCAACGAGGGTTTAAGGATCTTACCCAAGATCAAATCGACCACATTAAGCTCGCCGGCTTATATCCAGCTATGGGATGGGTTCTCCACTTCACCCCTTTCGTCGTTATGGCTCGGTGAGTACCGCGAAGAAATAATTTAAAAAATGTACTAGAAGACTAATTTTGGAATAGTGTCACCTACGTTCACCATTACTACCCGGCCCTCTACTTTGGTATCCTTGTCTTCGGCTTCTGCTTTGATTGGCTTACCAACTTGCTTCCGGCTAATGCCCGAGTTGCCTCTTTCGGTGTTGCGTATACCATTGTTGTGGGGCTTTATATCTACTTTATTCCCATCTGCTTTGGCATGGTTGGAGATGCTGCCGACTATGCCTACATGAAGTGGTTCGACCGATGGAGGATATATGGTTAAACGGGTGTCGGTTTGGAATCTGCTGAAACCTCATCTGTAGGAGCGAGAAGACGGTTCTTGCATTTATACCGTTTCTCCTGAAAAGGATAAATCTAGTTCTACTTGAAACATAGAATGGGCCGTTTTATAACATTTTGGTTTTAAAGAACACATGGGAAGAAAAGTTTACACGTCAACGAGGGAAGGAGAATCAAACTAGTTTGCCTTCCGCTATTACGAAATCTCCTCTTCTATTCCTATCTCTTGTCTTTTGCATTTACTTATTGCCAGGGTTAAACTTTGTCTTTCCTTTCTTAATTGTCTTCCCTTTGATACAAAATTTTTTCACTGTCGATATTTACCTCTGTTCCCTTTCAGTATCAGTTACAAAGTCTCATTAGCTGTCTATTTTATATAAATATCAATAGGAAAAGGTGTCTAAAACGGTAGCTAAGACGAATCTCATAGTGATCGAGTTTTTATTTGTTTTTGCTTTTATTAGTCCATCCTGTCCAAGCAGTCTTGTATCCAAGCAGCTTGTCCAAGGAACCCGAGTTAAGATGGTGAGAGTATCTACATCATTGCAGAGAGGATATCAAAAAACACAGACATGCCACAGGCAAAATTGGGCGCTTTTAACAAACGCCGAAATACAAAAACCCAAACCCGCGCTAGTATGTACACATGGTGATCCAGGACATTCCCAATCACCCACATCACTCATCCCATCGTAAAAATACTCAAAAGCATTTCCGCCGTCGGTCTTCTCCCCTGCCCTGCCATATTCGCTCAAACGCTAGCCCGGGTACTTGAGGCTTTTCCTCCAGGCTTCCTTTTGCTTTCTTCAGTAACCACTCAGTAAGCGTGATAACCTTGGAATGTTGCTGCTTCGCTTCATCTCTATCCCCTTCCACATCTTCGATAATGTGTGTTTTGATTCTTCCTTTATCGTCAAACTCAAAGATAAATAGGCCACAAAAGTCACCGTTGATAGTGATTTTTGGAAGCGAAGAGGTAACGGAGGAAAGAGGGTCGTCTTTTACTGTTTTTCGTGGGGGCGATGTGCCGTTCCCATTTGTTGTCGCTTTTCTGCCATCCGGCGCGGAAGCTGTTGTCGCCACTTGCCCGCGATTTCCATTGCTGCCACCGTTCGGCGAAGAACTCGCCCTCCATTTGACGACCATTTGTTCTCCCCCAACATCCGAACTATCGTCCACTTTTTCAAGTGGAATACCACCCCTTATCATTTTGGTGCTCATAATCTCCAGACGGACTTTGATACCAGGTATTCGACCCCACACCATCGGCGATGTCCATAAAGCTGCGATATACGCCATTCGGCCGCGGACGGACGGTAGATGCGGATGTGTCGATGGGAAAAGCTGGAGAGTTATCGAAGGAGAGAGTATTTCGCTAGGTAATGGGGACTGTAGGAGGGTAGGTAGACGTTCTTTTAACACATCGATTGCTAGATTTTCAGGATGTGATTATTAGATGAGAAAGATCTTGAGCTAGACGTAACTAGGATGGCAATATAAGATTGGGGTTTTTTATACTCTTTCCTAAATTCAGCTTCCGCTCACTAACTGGGTCTTTGTCTTTATCCTTTCCGCCTCCTGTGTTCGTAGATGATAGCAGGAGACCTGTTGTCAAATGGGTGTCCACTCGAGGAAGGTCTGTAGCCATCCTTGAGAGCAATTCAGTCGCCCGGTCTTTCTCTCTCAAATACGGCAGCCCTAGCACTTTTTCTTCCAATGGCATCCTGCTGTATGCGAACCATGCCTCTGAGGGAAACCTCAATGGTGGAGAATCTGTGATCCGCATATGTGCATCGTCTGAGAATCTAACAGCAGAATTACTGTTAAAGTCTGGGTTATCGAGGCGTAGTGGCAAAGCTAAAGCAGTACACGAGGTGCTCAACGAACAGCGTCTGCAGAGCCTAGCGGTAGTCGAGCGAGCTCGGAAGCAGCGCATTGGGAGCTAGGCTGATCAAGAGGTTTAAATGCTAGCTAGGTGGCTGCTATTGCGGGTTTACGGGGCTGTGGCGGCGCATGAATGTACAATCGAAGCAGAGATCGCAAGTTAAAAGAATGTAGCGGTAGTCTAGAGATGGTTGGGTTTTTAGGATGACGAAAGGGCAGTTCCGTAGAAAAACGTTCTCGAAAATAACGTGTTGGAATTCCGAGCGAGGATGCATGTTTTCGCTTACAATCTACCTGGTTCCAATTCGGTGCTTCAAGCAGGGGACCGTGCCTCCCGGATATATAAATTATTACAAGGTATCGATGTATATATCTTGATCTTGGTGCATATGGCATGAATCTCAATCGTCATCTTCTGCCATCAGTTCGGCGAGTTCTCGCTCTTCTTCCTCTGTGAGCATGCTATTTGATCTACTCCTACCAATAGCCCCGCCTTCCGGCTCAATCTCCCCAGGCTCTTCCTTCTGGGCTTCCTCGACAGCTGCTTTAATATCAGTGGGATTTAACGACCATCTCCGGACGGTTGCATCCAGAGAGACACTAACAAGATCCGCTCCAATCACTGCGATTGCAGTTACCACATCGTAGTGTCCCGAAAATTTGTGGTACAACTTGCTGGACTATTTCGAGGCTCGAGTTAGCAATTCTGGTTTATTAAGCTTCACAATATTCGAAATAGATGTACACTTACACCAGCATCCCATACTCTAATCTCTTCATCGCTGCATGCTGTGATAACCCATCTTCCCGTAGTATCCATTACGACATCGTTCACGAAATCCGCATGCCACAGCTCAGTATCCGGGTCTATTATCTTCTTTGGATCCGTGCCTAATGCCGTCAGAGCGGACCTTTCAAACCTCTTTGCTGTCATATCCGAGCTAGCTGTCCACAAGTCCTCTTCGCCTGCATCGCCAAGGAATCTTAGACTATTGACGCCCGTCTCGTGCTGCACAATCTCGCATTCTTCAGAGACCTTGTCAGCCGTTATTATCCATTTTTTAATCTCTTGTTTTGACCCAGCGCTATATAGCACGACTTTCTCACTGCCAGACTCTACAGGATCAATAGCAAGAGACTGTACCCCTCTAGGGTGAGACTTGAGAGTATGTAGCTTCTCCCCTGTTTCAGCATTCCATATTATTATCGATGCATCGGAACTCCCAGATATCAACATTGGCTTCGAGGGTATGAGATCAACATATACCAACGCCTTGACAAAGTCCGCGTGACCTCTAAAAGTCTGCAGGATACTCTTCTCCTTCACAGAGAACGCAAGGATATTCTTATCCCACGACCCAGTGTAAAGTACCGAACCGTCTCTTTTCACTGCAAGAGAAGTGACGGGCGCCGTATGGCCCCTGTACACTCGCTGAGACGCTTTAGGATCCTTTTTTTAAAACCCAAACCTCACATGTTAGTACAGAAAAAACCTCTTCTTCAAAACCTCTCCTCCACATGCAGACGCGCGACGCACGCCCGCTACGAATGTGCTTACAGACTTGAATATTCAGTCTCCTGGCAACACTGCCGGCTTCTGCGACGAAAACATGGTCCGGCGATGAGGGGTCTGGCTGCAAGGCTAATAATTTGGTTGGCGTATTTATAGGATGCCCTTTATCCTTCAGCTCCTTCTGTTTCCGCGCCCTACGATTCGCCTTCTCGAGGGACTGGCTATATGCAATTTATCTTGTTAGTTTTCTAGCCTTAGATGCTCTATATGCGGCGTATGCAACCTACTCTGACTGGAAAAAGTTCCGAGGATCACTAGATACTGACATTTTTTCAACGTGATATTTGCGTGTTAATAAGGGAATGTGGGGTATAGTATACGCGAGATGGAGGGGCGGTGAAGTGGGATGTTTTCGGTTTATATATATGTGACTCCAATCACAGCCCGCTTGTCCAAAAATGCAACACACCAAAAACCATGTGCATCAGAGTGCGAGGTACGGATTCTCAAGGTGTAGTCAAGTAACTTGTCCATTCAGAGAGGAATGGTTTTCTAAAATCTTATTGTCAGAGGTTGAATTCTGATTTCCGCGTATACACAACCAAGAACAATATCCCTTGAACCAACATCTTTTAGAAACTCTGTATACATGCCAGACTCCTTGATCTCCTCGCAAATGCAGCGACATACGGATAAGAAAAAAGAACTCTAGAAAGCAGCCTCAAAAAATTCCTACGGGATCCCAGGCGCCGATGCTAGCAAGAAACTACGGCATTTCAGCCATCACACGTCCCCTTCCACACCACACTAGCCCAAATCTGCAAAGGCATGCTCGAGATCTTCGATCTTATCCAAAATTTGACAGCGCTGATTCTCGCAGACCTGTATCCTAGGCTTATTTTCTGTGCCCTTAACGAATTCTCTGAGTGTTTCGTTCTTTCCAAGGAGCCAGGAGATGTCCTCACTCTTGTCCGTCGGGTCAAGAAATAGGAGGGATCTGTTAGTAAATAGTTTCGTTCTGAGTTTCTCTCTGTAAGCAGCAATTGTGGGGTCGGATTTTTTGCCAGCGAGTAGGATGGAGCCCGTTCCGAGATTGGATGCAACAACCGATGGTAACATGGAGGAAAACAGGAAGGGATGTTGCATTAACTCTGTAGAGAATGCGTGGCACGTTTTGGATGCTAAAGTCGAGAATGAAGCGTCTCCTAGAAGACTGCCAAGTCGATACAAGTTCGACGCGGATATTCCGTTCGTGGAGGGTTCGGCGGAATCCATTCCTACATATCATGTGAGTTTTCAATTAGAGTAAATTGATATTGTTATGCTTACCATCTTTAAGTCTCAGTATTAAATCGGTTGCATCTCGCTCCGTCGAGAAGAAACCACCCTGGGCTTCGTCCCAAAACAGTTTCGTTTGAGCGGCTGTGTAAGTCTTGTTAGTAGATTGCCGTGGCCCCACCTGCTATTACAACTCACCTTGAAGACTGTGGGCCCAGCGTAGCCAACTAACGTCAAAACTTGCTTCATACCTATTCATCATTAGTTTTTTAGAAGAACCAATAATATGTCAAAAAATGGGGTGTCCACATACAAACAGAGCAGCCCATAGATCAGATAAGCGTAGTCATCCGCGAAGGCCCGGGTAACCCCAGGACCTTCCCGCCAGACTCTCTTGAGAGAGAGAGTTCTTGGGTCGAAGACATTCTTTTTGATAAACTCTGCAGCTTGGAGAGCTGCATTCAAGTAAACCTTTGACTTTTCAGGATTTATAACCTCCAAGGCAGCAGCCAACCTGGAGAGTGCTGCGATGGCGAGCCCGTTCCACCCTGTTAGTATCTTGTCGTCCAAATTTGGCCGCGGTCTCTCCTTGTCTCTGTAATCCCGAAGCTTCATTCGCGCGTCTTTAATCTTCTCCACAGCTGTAGCTTCGCTGAGGCCAAGCAACGCACCAATTTGCGCAGGTGTTTGAGATATATGAAGAACATTCTGTGGGAACAAGGTTAGATCATCTTTTACAACCATTTCATGTTTTTCGAACCCACCTGGCGTAGGAATTCATCGTGAATGTCTTTATCCGGATCGACATTACCGTCTGTCCTAGCATTCCAAAATTTGGCACAGATCTCTCCATCCTGTTCCCCCAATATTTTGGTGAGTTCCTTTCTATCCCAGACGTAGAAAGCGCCCTCTGAGCCTCCATGTTAGCTCTATAGCTCAGGGAAGGCTACAATGCCAATACGTACCTTTTTTTTCCGTGTCACCTTTTCGGGCAAAAGAATCAGCGTCCTCAGCTGAGTAGAAGCCTCCATCTTTGTGGCCAAGTGGCCCAGAGCAGAGATAATCGGCAGCATCAAGGGCAGCATCCAACATCTCCTGGTCCTTTGTAAGAAGGTAAGCATCCAAGTAAACGGAAATAAGCTGAGCGTTGTCGTAAAGCATTTTCTCGAAATGGGGGAGACTCCAGTCGGCTGTGACGGAATAGCGTGCAAACCCGTTTCCAATGTGGTCATGAATTCCGCCCCGGTTCATATTCTAGAAGTCCATCAGCGCCTATTTACTTTACTTTTCAATTAGCACCTAAACATACCCTGAGCGTTGTTATCGCCATAAACTTTGCCTTCTCGCACTCCATATCTCCGACGACGTCCTCAACAACGGAGGATAGAGAGCAAAGCCGGAGCAAGAATGCTAGATTGACGGGAGTGGGAAACTTTGGTGCTGTACCGAAACCTCCATTTGTTGTATCGTAACGGCTCAAAAAATGCAGGTACGCTTCTTCTAAGAGGTCGATTTCAAGTATTTCCGAGCCTTCGGGGACGGTAGTCTGTCCTTTTAGTCCTTCATCCTATCTTGTTTCTTAGCATGGAAGTATACCGTTAGCTCAGACAGAGAACCAACCGTAAAATCCTTGAGCTGCTGTAATATTTCCTTTGCCGAGGCCAGGCATTTATCTTGCTGCTCCTTCCAGCTGGAACTAATTGTTAACTTAGGTTTTTAACCAAACTTGTTTGGACTTAAACTTACACTTTGACTATTTTATCAAGAACTTCAACGAATCCAATCTGGTCCTTCATAGATGGGCCATCTGTAGCATTCGGTCCCGGCCAGTAGGTTCCTCCAAATACCGGTTCGAGTTCGGGTGTTAAAAAGACGTTTAACGGCCAGCCTCCAGATCCTGTTGTCGCTTGAACCTGCCACATCGCGATAAATTCAGCTACGTATTCACCAGGCCTTCTCGACACCTCTATATCGGAGACGGCTTACATAGTTCATGTATATCCGATCAATGTCCGGCCGTTCCTCTCTATCAATCTTGATAGGTATGAAGTTTTCGTTGAGAATTCGAGCGACGCCTGGATCCTGGAAGCTCTCGCGTTCCATAACCTTCAAAGAAGCTTAGATTACGCTATTCGTGATCTCGTTTGGTATAACAAAGGAAGCTTACGTGACACCCTGAGCGGATTCTACGTTAATGTTGGAGGGGGGAAAAAGAAGCACGGAGTCATAAACATACAATGGCAAGCGGAATAACCGCTACTTAGAAAAATTATCCTATTCTCCTTCTTTGCAAGTGTCAGGCTATCTGGGCCCCAGAGCTGCCATGCCGTCGCATTATTCGCATGGGCTCGGACCTGCAGCGAAACATCTCCCACGATTAGCGGACGCCCCACCAAAAACAGAGAGAGAGATCAAAACAATCGTCATATCTTGAGGCCGGAGAGTGGTGGGGTATTTTGGGACGTACATAGGGGCTCGCGCTGGCAGCAAGCTGGTTTGTGAGCTTGAGCTTCGGCTTATTGTTATCACCACTTTGGAGGGGCAGCGACGTCGCCATTTTTGAGCCTGGCTGGGAAAGCTGCGATGACTGACGAAGTGGCAGGTTGTTTTCGGCGTTCTGCGATATGTACGGTATCGGTTGGTGGGATGTGTGTTGGCCGTCGGGACGAAAGATTCGAAGAGGGGCGGGAAGGGTTGGAAGGGAAAGAGATGGAAGAGAGAATACGAAAGCCGAAGGATGGCCCCAGCGACTGATTTATAATTTCCAAGATGTCATGTTAGAGTTCTTCGCCCGAAACAGCAAGCCTCCCAGATGGGAAACAGCAGCCGCTTGAACATTCGGAACCATGTTTAAAGAACGCTAGAAATGCTTCCACCCGAGCACGTCAGGTCTTTTCGATGGTTTTATTTGTTCGGTTGGACGAAGCGCAAATATACAAACAACTACAGAGTTTCAGGGCCAAACTACAGCGAGAGTGAATCGCGGGGTTTGCTGCGTGAGACTGTTTATTCATATTGCCAGCCCCACTATATCATATCATTCGCGCGTATAGAAGGAAGGAATACTCGGGTAACAATTAGGTGCCAGGTTGAGCCGCAATGCAGATTCAGCGAGGAAATGCCTACACCACAACATCCATAGCTCGAAATATTTAAAAGAGGTGATTGGGCAATCTCTTGAAACCAGCTGGTAGTTACCTAGGAGGCAGCGGTTTGTATGGGCACCTACCCACAAACCAAGCTTTTTCGCTTGGAACCCCATGCCGCCCACACTTTCACCTGCAGTCAAGGGGATCTAAAAGCCCCAGACACCGATTTGCCCAATATCACCCCTGGGATGTACAAGAGATACTTTTACGTCTTCTCTAATGGTCACAAAGCTGTACAATCACAAAGTTTGGCATCGAGAAACACAGACAAAATATGAGAACCATTTTTCCAGAGCCGTATCAAACAGCCAAGGTCGAGGCATTTGTTTCGCACCTATGATACAATTTCATATCTTCAATCACGCGAATTGTTATGACACCGCACGCTAATGGGATGCAAAGGTTGAGTCAAAAAAAAAATATAGTAATACACAGAGGAAAAGAAAGATATATCGCGAATAGGTTATCAATAGGAATAGAGAAGATAATTGGAAGTGACCGGTGAAAAGAGAAACCCTTTCCAGCCATCATCCAAGCGAATACCATACTCATGTGGATATGGATTTAAAGAAGTTTTATGAGTAGTTTACATCTGGACGTTTTCGGTGAAATATTGACCATTGTTGCCAACAACGTTACCAGGAGTCTTGTACTCACACATGAGGTACTGGCTGCCACCGCACTGGCGGTTGTAGCAACCAACTTCAGTGGTAGACTTCCAGATGAGCTGAGTGAAATGACCAGTGGCCGTCTAGGAGAAGAGTGTTAGTATATGCTTTCAAGTTTACAACAAGGGGAGGTATATTTACTGCAAAACCGGGGTTACCCGCGTTGTATTGGTTCTTCTCTTCGTACCAAGCAGTAACGGCTTTGACAACGTCGCCGTATCCAAAGGCAAGATTCTCACCATATTGACCGCCGGAGTGATGCATGGTACAGTCTCCGGTTTTGTCACGAGCATAGTCGGCCATATCTTGGTTCCATGTCAGTGCTGGAGCACCGTGGGCGGCTCGGTACTGGTTATGCGCATCGAGACACTTTTGGTCGTCACCCTCGGGTGCTGGGTTGCTGACTGGCGCAGGCTTTGGAGAAGGAGATGGGGCGGGTGCGTTATAGACTGGCGGGGGAGCTTGGTAGTTAGACTCTGGTTCAGGCGACGGTTCTGGAGTGTAAACAGGAGCTGGTGCAGCGTAGACTACAGTTGTGTAGACCGGTGCCGGTGCGGCCGACGAGGTCGGGACCGCGCCTTCAGTGACGTAGACGGTCTGAGTGACAGTGATATCGACGTATTCGACAACGACATCACGAGCATATTTGATTGCACAATTCTTTACTGGGGCGGCCAATGTTGTGGCTGCGAGAACAGCGAGGGAGAAAATGACTGAACGCATCTTGATTGATATTGAAGATCGAGAAGAGGTGGATGATAAATGATTGTTTGCAAGTAAAGCGGGTGTCTGAATTGAGAGATTCGATGAAGAGGATTTGGAAAGTGACCTTGCACGTAATCAAATGGAAGAATAATTGATTGCTATAATCCGTCAAGGAAGAAGCAAACGATATTTAGGGCAAATAGAAACCGTTCTAGGAGAGGGTTTGTTAGTAATTATCGAGATGCAAGATAATGGCGACTGATGCAAGGATTCAAGGATGCGTTGAGGTGTTGTAGATTTCGCTCGCAGTCAAGCGAGTGGGCTTCAACATCTCGTGCTTGGGAACGAGAGGCGATATCGTATCGAAAAGAAATGCATGAATGAATGCATGCATGCAGAACACGATAGAAGTAATGAACTTACAAAATCCTAATAAAAGGTAATAACTGGTTCAAGAAAATCTGCTGATATTCTTATTTTTCCTGTTTGGCAAGACACCTGGTCGATTGGATTGAACCTGATCCAAAGAATCGCTGAATTTGTCGGAGTATAAAAGGAGAGACCCGGTTGAAGTTTTGTAACAAAAATATACCAAGAACCTCGTCAAGAAGTCGGACAAGTCGTAACGGGACAAAGTAAAATAGAAAGATCGAGCAGCTTAAAGCGTTTTTTAAAGGAGTGTTATTGGTGTTGGTTAGCACAAGAGAGTGAAGCGCTAAATTCAACCCAGTGATGGGATTACCAGAAGCCTGCTGAGAAGACTGTGAAAAACAAAAAAGTAAACCGTCGTCGGTTGATGGTTTGGAGAGAGAGAGAGAAAGAGAGGAGAAGAACGATTGAGCGAGCGAGCAGAAGGCCGATTATTTAAAACAGGCGCTATTTGGAACAGCCAGTGTTCAGAACCCCCTTCTTGTTCAACAAGAAAGTAACTCGAATAATTGCTTGCGGTTGCAGTTGCAGTTGCAGGTGCGGGCTCTAATCTGAACCGCTGTCCGGGTTGTCTCAGCGTGGAAGGGGCTGCTTGACGTTTAGGGGAGGATGATGGACCAGGCCCCCGATTCCAATTGGTCTTCGCCCTCCAATTTAATATCCCGGTTATTTTCTTTTGTCAGGGGAGAGAGAGGCACAAAACACCAAGAGAGACTAACGGACTAACAAAGGACTAACGGACTAGCGAAGTAACAGGCTTCCAGCCTAACAGGTCCAGGCCCCGGCGTCTCCCCTTGCAGCCCGCCTGTCCCCTGAGACTCCCTCCAGCGAGGCTAATGCACATGCATCTCCCAATGCCCACGCTCTTCTCTACCTCCGGGGTCTGTTTCCCGCTCCTCCAGCCAGTCGAGCTCAATCCTCTTCGTGCAAACGACAGGGTTTACACGCCGGGTTTACGCTCGCTCGCGGTCAAGGACCCCTCTCACGGACCTGCTTTTCACGATCTTGAGCAGCACCGAATACCACCACGGCTGGTGGAAGCGGCGCCTACTCGTGTATGTCATAGTTGTCGTCGTCGACAAAAGACACACAATGTCATCATCCCATCTGACTGAATCATGCATTGGAATGAAACGAAACAAAAAAAAAAAAAAAAAAAAAAAAATGGAACTGTGATACCAGGCGTCTACATTCACTCTGCTCATCCGCCGCAGGACGTAAATCCAAACGCTGGGCAAAGGGGGAAACAGGAGGCAGCTTCAGGAGCAGCTGGTGGCTGAAGACTAGCCTGGAAGAAAATCCTTCGGTCGAATGAACGAGCCCGAATAATATTAGCACACGTATGAGCTACTATTGGATTAGCAGCAGCAGATGGTGAAACGTTTTGTTCCATCGCCCGTTTATCAGTTGGTCGCGTGTTGGCGTTACACTACGGAGTGCGTACAGACTTGGACAAGCTAAATTTATAAAACACTGTCCGAAAATCGGGCCATGCGATTGACGTCGATGGACACCCGCATTTGGACCTCATCGACGTCTCCTCCCCATGAATGTGGGCTCTGAATTCAAGGGGGGGGGTTACTACGCCACTGGAACTGGGCTGCATACCGATGAGGTCTCGGCTGCGAGATCTCGATTCAACCATCGACCACCTCCATAGGCGGCAAGTAGAGCCTGCAACCATCTCGAACGAAATTTCGAGTTCTTGATCCGGCAAACACAAGAAACATGTGTGTTTCTTGATACCAAAGCCCCAGGAGGAGGCTGGTGCTTGTTCCTGCATGCTTACCGAACTGCCGCCCAACGGAGGATATGGTCTGTTCCTGGGTAAGCAGGGTTTCGACTTGTCTTGCGGGGTAAAATGGCATTCGTTGGCACTCTCAACAGACCCTGTCCCATGCATGGATCCCGTTTCAGATTATCGGGAAGTCTTTGGCTGTGCTTGGAAGCAACCTTTGATCACCGGGCATGAACGAATAATGCAGTCCCCGATCAGAAAAGGGGCACTTTCCTAGCTCCCTGTTTAAGCATAAACCTGCCAGATTTGACAGATCGGGCCTGTTAGTTCTGTGTTGCCAGCTCTCTGAATTTGTTTTTTATTTCGAATGTGATTGGAATCTTCGCGATACTTTCAGATAGATGATACGGACCTGCCCATTCCTCGGGTATCCACCAACTTTTAATATCACCGTATCGTATCATAGCAGTATCCGTAGGTGGACCTCGGAATGCTTTATCGCTAATTGCTCAATTCCACGACTGAATCCGAGCCCAGCCACGGCGCTATTCGAGTGACAGAAATGGAACGAAGGCATATCCGTCCTACCTACCTGATTGAACTCCTGCTTGCTGACAAGGAAAATTCAATGCAGAAAACTATTCTCGATCGCTTTCCCTCTGCTTGGTGATTCTGCCTATTCGTGGCGCGCCATGGCGCTATTTGCAGCTATTTGCAGACCTCGTCTTTTTCTTTCTTGTTCTTTCTTTTTCTTCTGTGGTGCAACATTGACAAATCCTGCCTTGTACGTAACAGTAGCCTCGCCCGTGTTTCCTTCGGACAGGAAGCATACTAGCCAGGAAACATCAGCGTTCCCGTAGCACGGTGCTCACTAATGAGTAAACATGTTGATTATTGTTTTGGTTTGGCCGACAGCCTCTCTTGTCTGAGTAAAATAAAATATGTAGCGCCCAGACCGGTTTCCCTTGCAAATTAGCAGGTACCACGATGAAACGCCTCCCACATCCAATCACAGCCCGCCTACAGAACTAGGCGACGCCCAACCACACCTACCAGAGCTCGAGAGCAAAGATTTCCACTGGTCTAATTACGCATTCGATCTGTCGGTCATCTGGCCAGTGTTTGTAGTGAACAAAAAAAAAAAAAAAAAAAGGCCCGCTAGTTATATACTTAGTAAGGCCCATCGCCCTTTCGCAACCGAGCGACAGCGTCAAGGAAGGAGATTCGACAGTTGGTTTGCCCATCTAAAATTACAGATCTTCTTGCGCGGCTCCGAGGCACTTCAAACCTTCCATCGATCTCTTTTTGGCATTTCATCTCATCTTCCTGTCAAATTGAACTCACCACAAAGAAGTGGGCTCTTACTTCATGCGTCATGCGCCCAAGACAATGCCAATTGAAATGCTCTTTGTCGCCAAATCCGTTCTCCACCAAGGAAATGGGCGCCCCACCGAGCAGGTCGCAAGCAAGCTGAGGGGGAAGGAAAGAAAAGAAGAAAAACCCACAAAGACGGTTTGCGCATCCGGACACCTTGGTTCTCGTAAATTAAAATAATTTGTTTCTACCAGACTTCCCGTTCGCAATGCCTCTACTGAAATGAAAGGGAAAATCTGGAGAAGAAAAGTGCCCCTCCATCACAAGAAAATACTCGGACCCGCCCCTTTTTAAACTTTGTGGGGACTTCATTGTTGTAACCCTTCAATCTTGTAAACGAGAACCGGGGTCCTTGGCCCTCACACTTTATTCGAGGCAATTAAGGGATCTTCGGCCATTGTTCCTTGGGCCTTCCTGCCTTTCAATCATTCAGGCGATAGCCGAAAGTCCTTCTCAAATACCATCCCGTGAGATTGTTCAAGCTCCTATTCCTGTGCAATTTCAAAGATAAAACTTGCTTACGTCAATTGATGAGCCGCGCGCCCCGCTGTAAATAGTCATGATCGTCTATGTTATAATATACACCTTGAAGAGATAAATCTCTTCTTCTAAACGGTAGATACCGAGTAACCCCCCCGAATAACTCCATCCCTCCCGCCGATCTATCTTCAACATTGGCAATACCCTAGGTCTCCAAAGATGATGTCTAAAAAACTTAGCATTTCGCCTGCTCACCCTTATCCTAATAAGACAGATCTGCTAGATACTCGCAGTCTTATTTGGAAAGCTTAGCTCTGGCTCTTGCCTGAACCGTCATGTTGTAGAACGCATCCTTGAATGCAAAGAGGAAGGCAGCAGTAATAACAGACTGGACCAGCTTAGGCCCAATACCCTTATACAAGCCGCCAACACCCTCTTCGTCAACAATCTTCTTCAGACTTTGAATCACGCTCGGGTCCCTGTCCGCTCTCTCGGCAACGTGCATTCTCGACTTGACAGTAATATAGGGATAGGTAATACCAGTAGCGAAAAGCTTGCCGATAGCCCCAAGGTAAAAGGCGTCCATTGGAGCGAGCTTTCGGCCTTTCCTCTTCTCTAGAATATTCTTTAATTGTTCGAATATCGTATATTGCAGAATCGGGTTGATCACAAGCACAAGAGCTGGAATGACACCCGCAAACAAAGCTTTGAGGCCCTCGTTCTGGATCAATTGACGGAGAACACCGAAAGTTGACAGTGGTCTCTTCGGTCGAGGGTTCTCGAGAGTCGGGAGGTCGGATGCGGCCTCGGTTTTATCGCTCTTGCGAGCCGTCATTCGAGTGTTAACAACCCTATAGAACATTTAGCTGTGCACTCTTAAAGGTAGAAATCTTTCGGGGAACCGAACCAAATAGGGTTGGTGATCATAACCGTCGCCGACCCCGCCAGTGCTCCAGCCGCCATACTCTCGAGAGTTGACAGCTTCTTGCCGATGCCCCTCCTAACGTTCGCCGCTTCAAACACCCCTCTTGACCATTCATACCCTATAAGATAACAAAGAGAAACCGTTATTGTTAATATACACAATTTGTATTATTAAAAACAATAAATATTTCGTCAGAAGCCAGGCACCTACAATAGTAATAAACAAAATTTGTAACGCTGATTCCAAACATTGCAGACTCCAGTCCGGCATATAATCCAGAGACGCCCTCGCGGGCGACTATCCGACGGACAGCATCGGCAACCGAGGTTTCAGCTCTCTTAGCTTCAACCTGTGATCGGGTTGATAGAGTTATAAGAGGGTATGTGAGGACCATGGAAGCGATCCCGCCTCCTGTGTGTTGACATTCAGGTTAGCATTTGTATCGAGGAGAACAATAGTGAGTGAGCTGTACCAGCGCCTGATCGAAAATATCATTGTTAGCTTCAGTTCTAAAAACTTAAAGTAATCCAATTTAACAAACCTGCAATTGCATGAGCGACGTTGTCAGACATATCGACAAGAACTGATGATTTGATGTATACGGTTGAAGGACGTGATGGTGCGAAGATGAATGTAAACAAAGGAGTGTCACTGAATCCAAAGCCACAAGAAAGGAGCCAAAAGCCAAAATAGAAGATAATTAGCGAGGGAAAGATCGGAAGCTAAAGAATCGAGGTTGAAGCCGGGATGACGGTAGTGGTAGTGCGCGTCGGCAAATCAGATGGCATCGAGGAAGTAACGACCACCTGCAGCCCGTCCTTGTTATTTGCATGTGGCAGGGCATCTCGTCTGGAGCAGGTCGGCAACCTGCCTAACCTCGCCGTCATTTCCCCATTCCCTAGTTTTCAACCTCGGTACCTATGCTGAACTCGCAACGCAGAATTACCAACAATCTAGAAATATCGGATATCATAAGTCTGGTTACGAGACTGGGATATCATCTGTATTCTGCATTTTTTGATGTCACAAAGGACTCGAGTATCTACTGGAGTGTGTAAAATAAGCCATAAAGCTCGTATATTAAGATCTCGTGTATATATTGTTTTAATTGTTTTAATTGACTTGGTCATGTAATTATGTAAATTCATATTGCCGAATGTAACTTGCCCTTTCACCCTATTTACTAAGTACCGAAGGAATTATTCTACCGAATGTTTCGCCAACTATCTATTCAGCTATCGGATCGTATTGGGCGGCACAGCCGGCAAAGGAGGCCGCTTTTTTGAAGAAATTCTAGGAACCGGGAACCACGAGTGGTACGAGCCTTGGTCAATCTCCACTTCCACATCTGCTAGTGTGTTCGTCTTGATCGCTTTGGTAAGCACAACGATTGCGACTCCGGCGCCGATGCAGGAACGCAAATATTCTCTCAAATTCTACACAGGTTTGTAGTGGTTACGTTAGAAGAAGTATCTAATCCGAACCTAACAGGTGTCTTACCAAGCGGTATCCTTCCTCACACAATATCGCATGGGACGAGGCAGCGCTCATCTTGCTCAGAAGGTCGAAACTCTTCCTTCCCTCCTTCGTGTTTTCAGTAGCCATTTCTAACATCTCAAGTGTCTAATATTTTAATCAGCCACCCCTATCTTCAGTGGAAACGGCTGGTCAATTATATATTCAAATTTACCTCAATTTCTGGGTTGTCAACGAGACTTTTAAAGTCCTCAAACGGAATAACATCGGGGCAACCAATAGTTAGAAATGGCTTCATTCGTAGTTCGTACCGAAATGCATCCGTACTATATGGCTGTGGTGGGGTCTTCACAAGGCCGAGTCTTGCAAGCGCTGTGTACAACTATAAAGTCCTTAGTGAAACATTCACACCAAGCAGACAGAATAACCCTACGTATATCATTGCACTACATAACTCTTGTAGCGCTGCTGCTTCCAGAAGTGTAAAGTTGACCGTTGCCTGTGCATTTGCAACATCCTGTGCGGATGCCATTGATTCTTCCGATCTTGTGCTTGCCAACGGAGAATCCGATGCAACACCTGGGTGAATGAAATGTCGGATACGTTCCAAGTGCTGTAGGCGGGTACGGAGGAAATATTGGAGATACCTAACCTGATTGTCAATAAAGAACTAGTAGCAAAAAGACTCTTATGGTCCTCACCAATACATTCCTGCAAACTCATACGGTAGATAGACCTCTAGTTCAAACCCTAGGAATATAATCCATTCCATCTGTCTTAGCTTGTAATGATAAACCCAAGATGAAAGAGAAAAGGCGTAAGATATATTGTCATTGTGCAACACAGGTTCTTCTTTTATCAGTTGCTGCAACTCGCCATCGATTTCCTCACACTACAAGAATTAGAAATAAACAGTGTAAATATTCCCGGTAAAGAAACTCACCTCGATTTGTAGTGCATCCCAGTCCACAATCAAATGGCAGAGAGTTCTTCGAAGGCGAGACCGATTTTGACATACAGTTCGGTACAAGGTAATGTATGACTGCCCGATATCAGAAAAAGAATGCAACGAAGAATGCACATCTTGCAACGGCGGACATATATACTCACATTGCCTGCTCGCTCTACGAACCACTTCATTCTCTGCTGTATTTGGTACCGGGTATCTGAAGGCATTTCGGAGAGTTCATTACGTGGATCAAAGAGGTCGTCCGCCGGCAGACACAGCTCTTTGACATCGTCTAGTAGTATATTACTTATTTGCATGCGACCTAACACGATGTGATCACCGTAGAAAAGCGTCTGGAGCAGAGATCTGACATATGTTGAGGGTTGCGGTTTTCTAGCGGTAAATCTCAGGAAGAAAGTCTCCAAACAAAATATTAACGGCTGGCTTATTTTTCTAAGATATTGGAAGAACTTACCATCAAGTTGGTTGCTCCAGAATAGTTTAAAATTCTCAATATTTCTTTCGCATCCTTGCATAGCCTCGAAACTATTGTGAATGCCTCCTCAAACGGAATTTGCACTATAGGTCGGGGAGGAACTGTGCTTGCTAATTTCCGCTGAACGGCTATACTAAAAACTGAAGGAACAGCCTTTCCGAGGTTTCTTGTTATCCCAATCGTTGAAAGGAGAGTGATACACCCATCCCAGTTAGATCTTTTCTCAACCATATCCTTTACATCTCGTGAGAGTTCCGCTAGGAACAGCTTGCGGAATGCTAATCGCGCTTTTAGCGCCATCTTGATATTATTAGGCCAAGGGGCTAAAGCACTGTCGATATACTCGATCGCTGAGACAAGTAGCTTATTGACATCGGAAACCGATATGAATTCCAATAGCGAGACATTGTATGTCTGCGTCACGAAGTCTTCTTCCTATCAACAGTGAGTATTGTGAGAGACAGGCCGTTTACTATGACAGGAAGCAACTAACCTCGTAGGTGTGCTCGGCGAGGATCTGACGATTGACGTGGTCACAGCACTTAACAAGGCCGATACAGTATGCTCTGAGTATCATATGGAGTAGCTGATAGGAAGGCGAACCGGGTTGATGATTACCGGAAGGTGGTAGGGAAAATTTAGCCTCCTCAAGTGTAGACGGGTTCAAGCTGAGGAGGTTATCAATATATAAACAAGTGAATACTGTTTGCGAGAGAGCGGCGCCATCATGCCATGACATCTAGGAAGACTATTAATTATCCAGGAACTAATGCATCAAATTTTTTCATGACGAACCTCGCTTGATAGCAATTGATCCATAATGCCTATGATTTCTTCAGGGAGGACCGGTTGATATATCTCAGAAGGGGTGTCCTCCTCCCCAGGTTTGAGGAGACCGCTGTCCATCTTTGGGTCCATAATCTAGAATAAAACATTAGGAAGTATCCAGAAGAGTTATAAATTAGGAAAACCAACCTCGAGAGCACCAACGGCTTCAAACAGTGTGAAGCTTGGATCCTTGATCAACTGTCCCACATCAAGGCCTACGATAAGAGGTCAACAAGTATAGTCCCATAGGATGCTTCTGCGGTATCTTGCCTTGGCAAGCCTGCCGGAACAGCTGCGTCACATCTCGAAAATTTGCAGATGCGGGTGCTGTTATTGTTGTTGTAGCTTGGTGGTTCTCGATGTGTTTTTCGGACACGTGGAGCCGTGCGAACGCTAATACAAAGCAAAATCAGTCGCGATAACGAGTAGGTTCTTGGATAGATCGCACATCGCACAGTGGATGCGTACCGTCGTTAAAGCCCCCGCTATTGTTCGCCATCTGCTTGCTACTAGCTACTTGGGTCGCGGCCGAATTGTTGGAATGTAATAAAGACTGGGGGGGCAACGGTGACGTTTCTGGTCGTATAAAGCTTTATCAATAAGTACGACCCGAATTCGAGAGTGCCTGCAATGCATAGATGGGAGCTATATCCGTTGTACGTAAACGTTCGTTCGACGACTTTAGCTTTGGGTTAATGGTGGGGGTCTTTTCTGACAGCGCCGGTTTGTTAGATTCTCAAACGAACATCTGCCCCTCTTCAGCCCGCTACACGCCACTTTAGCAGCGCTAACAGGACTAAAATACCCGGGACTTCAGTATTCTCAAATTAGGGTCGCACGTTGTAGGACAATATTTGTATGGCGTGTGCGCTTAGACGAGTAAAGAGAAAACGGCTATTTCTCTGTGTTTAGAAACCCCGGAATAATGCACGTCCGCTTGAGTTATTTATCTTCTATACAGCGCGCGAAATCCATTTTTATATCATCACTACTCTATTATTTTCTCTTCGTTATCTCACCGATGCATTGTTTAGTAATACAAAGTGTGAAAATAACCGGGTGCTGTTTATTTCCGGGTTTATATTTGCATCTAATGATATATACACATCCTGCTACCGCAACTGCTTCCTCATAGTCATCGAGTTTTAGTCATATTTTTTTCGCCCACCAAACTCGAGATTTTATTGTCTATCAAAGCCGTTTCCGTTGTCTCTTAGGCCTGTTGTGTGGTACCCAAGTACTTGGCTTCTCCTTGCTTCCCATTCTACAGATAGATAATGTATATAATTAGCATAGAACCCAAAGCTCAAGCCAAGCTCGTAGACACTGATTCAAAGCGAACTCTAGCAGAAAATATAAAAGAATCGGAGGCGCATCTGGCACATACCTCCCATCTGGAGACTTTCAATTCCATCTGACTCCTTCGCTCAGCGGTAGCACGAGCCTGCTCCTTCAGACTTTTTCGGATTGCTTGAGCAGCGATCGAAAGATACTTGTTGTAGCTGCGATTGCTCATATGCGTATATTAGCCAATTGGTGTTCAGGGAAACGTTGCGGCGAGAAATGAGCCACCGAGATGGCATCGGAAGTCATCCTGCCGCGAATTGAGGGGATGCTGTACCTCAAACCAGCTTGCTTCCACGCAAATGTCATGGCGTTTGGTTGTATATGGTATGGGAGCCGGAGAGATCGAGGAAATCTTGACGGGCAAAGGAGGTGGTGATGGGACGTTGAGTTTGCTTTGATGTGGTGATGTCGATGTCCTGTATGCTCTGAGGTTTAGCGGACAACAGGCAGTTTTTCCGCAGGTTGGTCCGAGGTTCGCCTCAACCACACAACACACTCGCTCGGAAGGCTTGAACTGGACACAATGTAGACCCGGTCTTGTAACTAGATTATTTACGCAAACTGCCCGTGCACTAATTACTGGGAAGGTGTAAGTTTGTGTATTAAAATGACAAAAAGTAATTGTGTAACTATATACTATGACCATTCAATCGAACAGGCCAGGTCTTGAGGTTATTGGTTTTGGAAGATTAACTGTACAAGAATCTTGGGAAAACGAAGCGTTTTTTTAGGCAGGAGGAATTTGGAAGATCAGTAGGCAAGAGTACGCGGGATTTGCTGGCTGAGGTCGATAGGAAAATAATATTCTATGTAACTTTGATTACTTTATACATTTAAGCCAATATCGGAGGCATAAGGGAGGACGTGAAGGTCTCCCGCAGTGCCCACAGCAGCTTTGCCAGCCAGGATGGTGGATGCAGCCTGAAAGTAAGGTTAATTAGTAACAGGATTAATACTCCACATTCTTCGATTCACATACCTTCTTGACACTATCAAGAGTGACACCCTCGAGGGCTTTGACCGATTCTTGGACCTGTGGAATCTTGCTGGTCGCAATGATGCTCTGTCCGATAGACTCCATCGATAAGGCATTGTCCTCAGCAGCGGCATAAAAATCGAACTTGGCTGCCTGAATCGCCCGCTTCAGATCGTCGGATGTAGCATTTGACACACTCTTGATGGCGCCGACAATATCTGGGAGGGCAACCTTAAGGCTGGCAGCCGGGCCAGTTGCAGAAACATAGAATAGACCGGTATCGGAGTAGGCAAGATTCTTGGATACCGCTGTAACACCTGGGTGTTTTGCTACAGCCTTTCCAAGAAGGCTGCCGCCGACGGACCACTTGATGGGCGGCTCCGCACCTAGGAGATATGAGAGAATGGTAAGCTCTGGTTTGAAGGCCGGCCCTCCAGCAGACCCTGGGAAGGCGATGACAACAGAATTTCCACCCATAGACCACGATCGACTTTCGCCGCCGTAGTAGGTGCTCGCGGCGCCCTTAACTTGCCCTCCAGCGCCGAGATCGCTAAAGAACTCGCCTGCATACTTTGTGACATCGGCATGCGGAACTCCTGATGCAACAACGGCGAGATTTCCTTTGGTGAAAGTATCAGCAGCGAATTGTGCAACTTCGTCGACGCCAAAATTTTTCCTTATTACGCCTAATCGATCAAGCCCAAGACCATGGTGATAGGCACTAGCATGGGCAGCTTCTAATGCGACATAACGAGCATCGGAATAGATTGTTTGGACCTCCAAGTCCACAGTGGGTATCACCAACTCCTTGTACTCGTGAGCTAGCATATTATCAGTAGCTGTAGTAAGAAATTTCGAAAGTGGGTAGGCGTACGTTGAAACAAGGTTTTGGTGACAATGTCTCCCAAGAGTTCGACAAAGTAAGGCAAGTCGCCTCTAAGGAATCTCGCCTTGTAAACGATGTTTTCCCTTGAAAGAGAAGTTTCTAAAACCCCGCCCATGAGCTCAACCTCTCTGGTGATAAATAAGGCCGATCGTTTGGTAGTACTCTACGGAATCCCGTTCGGGTTAAGCCATTAGCCCATTACACCTCTCCGAAATAAGACCGCATGGAGGTTTATATATACCGTACCTTGAAAGCAAACTGTTCGAGTGCGTGAGAAACACCTGGAAAGGGTTGGTATCGGCTACCAGCTTTTATAACGACAGCCAGGGAGGCAGTTGGAGAGCCGGTATCCTTGGTTACGACTTTGGTACCAGCGGCCTCGGATACCTCATAGGTAAAAGGCGCAGGAGCCGGAGAGGCGAAAGCTCTGGAATGCCGTAGGGGCGACAGGCAGGAAGGCTTCAACCACTGCCTTGAAACCCCGCGAGCAACTGCATTTCGTACAGGGTACATCGGAACCGCCGACGGTAAAGTAAACGGGTGTAAGAGAGGGAGGAGACTACACGACCTATGAGATTAGCTGATTGTTAGCTTCAATTGAACGAGATGCCAAAAAATTGAGTAGAGACAATTGAACAATACCGTGCGCATAGAATGTGCGAGGCAGCTTACCAGGAGGATCTAAGGGATACGATACGGAAAGTGGGATGTGGTTCAGAGGGAGTTCTCGCCATTCAGAACGTCACGGATGTCCGATTTTCCTCGGCTCTCATTGGACAGCACCCTGCGCCGGATTCTCCGCAACACACACAAAAAATTTGGCCGCTCGTTTGCACGTTCACAAGACTCATCTTCTCGACACCGCCATCTCTGCCAGATCTCATTGGACTCGCACCGTCTCTCGTTTCACACCTGGACCTCATCGAAATGGCATTTTGAACTTTTCTGTATCTAAAAACTACTGAAAATCGCGACTTTAGGAACAGAAATTTTACCAATCCGCTGTTTCATTCGCTTTTTCAACCTCCGGATTACCACCCGTCCTCTCCATATAACGACCGCTCAAGGTCACGGCCTTCAAACCCAATCATGCCTTTCTTATAGCAAGCGCACGCCAATTCTTCTCAACTTCAAAGAGCAATAATATCACTCATACACGATGCAACAGGTAGTCCTGTCCTGCTTCAAAAACTGTGATCATCGGACTCTCCACTAATAGTTATTGCACAGAACGCAGCTGAGCTCTGCACAATCCTTGTGAGGGACACTTATGGCGAACTCTCTTCGGTTTGTGATCCTTTGCAGAATACACGTTGTGAGCGACATTTCTTTAATGAGTTTCTAACCCAATTTTTTCTCAGAGAGTGGTTGCGGTTTTACTCGAATATGGACGTTCAATGTTACACACTCTCGTCAGGAGGGTCAAAATACCAGAAAAGGTCGCCAAGCAGGCATTAGTAGTCCTTATACAGCAGCATCTCGTCTTGCATTACACTCACGATGACGGCGGCCGCGATACAACATACTACGAATGCAACTGGCTACAAATATATGAGCTTCTCCATTCCGGTCGGATTGTTCGGACGATCGAGGAACGGTTTGGAACAGACGTAAGCTGAAGAGTTACCAATCGGCTGCTTTCAATACTCAGGAGTACTGATATATTTGACGCGAAATGTTCAGGCTGCATCTGTAATCAGCAACTTCCTTTTACTTGGTCACGCGAGAGTGTCGGACTTCGTATCAGCGTACGGAATCTCGACAAAAGGGAAACCAAACGGAAATTTGGCAAATGGATCGGCTATCAACGCCTCGGAGGCTACTGGCACGGCTCCGATCACAACTGCTACCCAGATTTCGAAACATATCGTCACATTAATGCAGGATAAGTTCCTAATTCCGGTTCAGCTCCATCATATGCACCCGACCATCGATACCGAGAATGCAATCCGACAAAAGGTTACCTCCGAACAGACGGGTGTCACAGCCGCCATGCAAACAAAGATGAAAAAGGCAATTGACGAGAAAGTGGCCGAGAAAATGGAAGCCTTGTCGACTGTGCTTGATAACAAAAACTTTGGTCTTAAGCGAAAATCGGACCATCAAGACGGAAGGCCACGGAAACGTACGAAATTTTCTGCAACTAGTGGCACTGACGAAGAAGAGTGGGAGATAGATGTAAGTGCACTGTAGCTCTTATATCGTCGATGTTACATCTAACCATAGCATTTCAGGGAACAATTGTCTTGCGAGTCAACTATGCCAAATTTCTTGCTATTTTTAGAGACGAGGAACTCGTTCGTTGGGTGGAATCTCGTATCGGAAAAGTAACTTCGGTAGTGTATGCCGAGTTATTAAAACATTTAGAAAACAAAGCAATTAGCCATAGAGCTGAAAGAGGATTGGTTGAAGCTGGAAAGAGTATGGACAAGTATCGATCTGCTATGAAAATTGCTAACTTTCCTATACAGAAAACGTTATTTCTACCCTTGATATTGGTAACACGCTAAGCAATGATATCGATCTTGTCAACTCTATTGCATCGGGTCCTCCTATAACTAATGGAGGCTCACACAAACGGCACATGGCTAACGGAAGCCACGGACAATTGGACGGTGATGACGAGGAATCCGACGGCGATAGCGACGACTACGATCTAGATGCTGATCTCGATGACCCTGACGATGGTATCAATGGCAACCACGAAATATCTTCTGTCGCGCAGGAAAAGAAAGAGCAGCTGCAGAACATTCGAAAACATCTGTCATTACTTGCAGAAGACCCGAACCAATTTGTCACGAAACAAGAAGGAAGCATGCACTACGGTGGCTGGACGGTAGACACTGATCGATTATGTGCACTGTTACGAACCCGCGAATTGGAGCAGATTATCGAGGAAAGATTTGGCGGGATAGCTACAAGGCTAGTTCGTATAATCAAGGACAAAGGAAAGATGGACGAAAAGGGACTCGCAGATACAGCATTGCTGCGACAGAAGGACATCCGCTCGCATCTGGGTGCGTTACATGAACGAGGGTTTATCCACATTCAAGAGGTTCCAAAGACAGCTGAGAGGCTGCCGGCGAGAACATTTTATTTCTTTTATTTCGACGAAAAAATGTCAAAGATGGCAATGTTGAATGATTTTTATAAGGCTATGAGCAGGATAATGCAAAGAATGGACCACGAGAGGGGATTGAATTCCATGCTGCTGTCTAAAGCTGAGAGGACGGATGTTAAAGGCCACGAGGAAGAACTATTAACTAAGAAGGAGTTGGCCGATTTAGCTAAATGGAAACGAGTGGAAGAGAAACTCCTAGGCCAGCTAATGAGAATTGATAGACAGGTCATGATGTTTAGAGACTGGTGACCACATCTTGGTCCTAGAAATCTAAAAACAAAAAAAGTTTTTTTTTTTGGGGATCAATTAAACACTATATATATATTTATGTTTGGATTAACGACTATAATTCTCTAGTTGTATTTTAAAGGAGACATTTATTTTATCTTCAAGTATATCATATTGTACAATACAGCTACAGAAATGATAAATCAGAGGTCATATTTCGGTTATTGGAAATCTCTGGTTGGTGAATGATTCTTAATTTGCTATTCTTATGCAGGTGATCTAGTCGAACGGCGTGATAACACAACTAGGCATATTGCATCGTCGAGTCCCAATGGTATATGGATAAGAAAAAATGTACAGGGGCAGCAGCTGGGTTGCGAAGCCAAAAAACCAAAATTTATGAACAAAGATAAACTGCAAAATGGTGCTCTACCGCCGTGCCAGTCTACCGTTCTTCTAGGACCGCCCCGAAACTATATTGGGAATTAAAAACCGAATGAAACTGAAAGCAGAAAACGAGAGGTCAACAACTAAATTTTAGGCATGGGAGGTGCGTTCTTGAGCGCCTCAGCATACAAAGCGTCGATTTCAGACCTGAATTTCTTAGCAGTCTGTGGTCGCTTGAGTTTGAGCCTGCAGAATATAAAAGTTAGCTCACGGAAATTGGATATAATCAAAGAGATAGACGACTTACGTAGGAGTGAGTAATTCATTGTCGACGCTGAACGGCTCAACATCCAGATGGATATTTCTTATTCTCTCGAACCCAGTCAACTTTCTCTTCTTGGCGACCTTGTCCATGTCTTTGAGGACGGCCGAGACAACGGCCTTCTCTCGGCATGCTGTCTTGACAGCTGCGATGTCCGTGGGCGGAATGGATTTATTAAGAATCTTAGAGGCATAAGGCGCAAATGTTTCGGGGTTGACGCCAAAGATACCAACAAGGAAGGATTCCTGCGAGTCACCGTGACAATAGGCCATAGCGAATATATTAAGATTCGCCAGGTAAACGTTCTCGATCTTCTCGGGGGCAACGTATTCTCCCTGGGCAAGTTTCAAGATGTTCTTGACACGGTCGATGATAGACAATCGACCGAGATTGTCGAATGAACCGACGTCTCCGGTGTGAAACCAGCCTTCCGAGTCGATTGCGCTCGCGGTCTGCTCAGGAGACTTGTAGTATTCGGCGAACCGAGTTGTTCCACGGAGAAGAATCTCACCACGTGGATGTGGCTTATCTGTTGAGCGGTATTCCATCTCTGGAACATCCTTCAGACAGAATTCTAGGGTGGGGGTGATCGCACCACAGTTACTAGCTGTGTAGTCGCCGAAGAGTTGGACTGTACCAACGGCATATGACTCTGTGAGGCCGTATCCTTGGAAAAAGTCGTTGGCAAAGCACGCACGAAGGAACTGAAGGACTTCTGGGGAGATCGGGGCAGATCCAGTGATCATTGTGGTAACTCGTTCGAAACCAAGACCGGCCTTGATCTTATTTGACAACAACCGATCATAGATCGCATGCTTGTTGGTGCCACCGGATTTCATGTTTGCAAGCTTTGTTGTGATGGCGCGGCGGGCCAGGTTACCCTTGAAGCCTGGAGCATCGACGGTAAGGCCTTTGATACCGGCATAGAAGCGATTATAGAGACGGGGCACCGAGCAGAAGGCGGCTGATAACGATTAGAGCAGTTAGTTTTGATTTTTAAAAACCAATATACATTTATACTATTTATTTTTTTTAATCTTTGGTGGGATTTCGGCCTTACTTGGTCTGAGCTGTTTGATGTCATCACCGAGCTCTAGGATATTGCCGTGGAAATATCCAATGGCGCCGTTGGCGGCTAGTGAGGCCTGTTCCGAGACTCTCTCGTAAATATGTGCCAGCGGCATATAACTTAGCAAGACACTGTCGCTGTACTGAGGGGCACAAATCATAGATGCGGTGACTGCGCCGATCGCGTTTCGGTGGGTTAGGACGACACCCTTGGGAAGGCCCGAGGTACCGGATGTATAGTTGATGGTGATAATGTCATCCGGAGTGGGCGGGGCCAGAGGACGCGGGTGCTTCCGGCCGAGAGCTTCGACATCGGTAAGGGAAAGAATCCGGACACCCTTCTCCTGGGCCCAAGCGTCCAAGAGGTCCTGCTTTCTGCTACCTGGCAGCTCTCCGTCGTCGATGGAATCCATTGCGATGATGTATTTCATGGAGGGGAGCCTATCTTTCAAGCCGAGTAAGGTGGGGATATGACTGACGGTGGATGCGACGGTTGGGATCTCGCCATGGTTTATGATAAACTCGGTTGTCGATGGGCCGAGAGTGTCATATATGGAAACGGTGAAGTTGCTATAGGCCATGGCGGCCAGATCGACGAATTGCCATTGGGGCATGTTTGGGCTCCAGAGGCCGATGCCGACTTGGCGGCTGGGAAGACCGGCCTGCTCATGAAGTCGCAGGATACCAGCGCCGAGATCTGTTCTTCGCTGTCGGACGGTGGCATAGTTCATCCACTTGAAGGGGCTCCAGGTCTTGTTGGTGCGGTCGTATTCTCTCCAGCCGAGACAGTTGGCATTTGGGTTTATGGAGCAGCCGATTTCGAAGGCGTCGTGCTGGGTTCTGACGCGAGGGTCCAAGGTTTCGAGCAGAGGGCCGTCGCCGAGGGCATAATGACGGTAGATGGCGGAGTAGCCAGGTCTGGAAGAACCGGGGAGAGCAACGCTGTGAGGTTTGCCGTTTGGGGGCACGCTAGCGTATTTGACCCGCTCGGATTTGACAATGTCCGTCATGGCTTTGGAGGGATAGGAGACAGGCGAACGGAATGATTAATGATCGAGAGGGCGGAAAGATGACAGCTCCAGAATTTCCCCGGAAAATGACAGAATTTATATTTATAAACAAAAGTAGCTGGGGCGCCTGGGGTTAAATAAGATAAAGTGACGGAGCTGGACGGGGAGAAAGTAGCCGGGAAGAGAAGGTTAGTTAGCGACAAGAACGGGCTCACATGTTTACGGATTGGAGGGAAAGCTGACGGGGCTGCCTGACCTGGAATGAATGGCCCCCAAACAAAAGGTACCGGAACAGCCGCGGCTCGAGATTGCTGCTGCTGCGGCGGCGGCGGCGTTGTTGTGTTGGGGTGGAGGTTGATCGGACAGACTCTGGCCAAAGCCCGAGGAATGCAGAGATAAAGGTGGGAGGTGGAGGTGGAGGTGGAGGTGGAGACGGAGATGGGAGGAGAGGGGTCGATAGAAAGGAGAATGGCAGATGAAGAGCACTTGATTTATTGGGATGCTGCTCGAAGCCGTGGGGATATCTGAACAGATGCTGCTGCTGCTGACTGCTGATGATCCGAGAAGCGGTTTATACCCCGGCTTATTCTTTGGGTGCTGATGCTGAAGCTTTGCAATCAATCAGCACCAGCCAGCCAGCCAACCAGACAACCAAACCGGCGGGTTCTGCTGGCCTGAAACTTTGCGGTCGAGGTGAGCACATGCTGCTGCTGCTGCTGTCGCCGTATGCCGATGGACCAATCTGGACACATCTCCGGCGCTGGACTGGAACCGTGCTGGTGCTGGTTGCTGGTGCTCGAACCGAGGTTGCCCTCAGTCGCACAACCCGGCAACCTCGTGCTGCTGCTGCTGCCCAACCCCGAACGCGTGCCTGCGCGCGCGAGATGGCGGTGGTGCGCGGCGGGTCGTCCACGTCCCTGCGCGTGCAGCACCAACACACGTCGAGCTTCTAGCTGTGTCAGAGCTTCAAGCTTCGAGTAAAGCAAGTAGCTTTCATACAACCCCACTAGTATTCCCACCAGGTTCCCTCATCATGCCCGACGCCCAGATAAAATATGCCCGTAAGATACCTTCCGCATCGTCTCTTCTGCAGCCAAAACCATGCTGACAATCTCTCCCAGACTCCGAGGGCCCGACCTTTGTTACTTACACTCCCGACGGCCGCTACCTTCTCACCGCTGGCCTCAACAATCTGCTGCGCAAATTCACACACGGTTCCTCCGACGAACCTGACAACATTGACCAAACCCACGGCTCCAATACCGGAATAACCGCCTCCGTAAGCTCGCAATTGCCGTCTCTTCTCCTTCTCTAAATCCTCTCGCCAATTGTTTTGGTGGTGGCGCTGGCTTACAACCTCGTAGAATGAGAACTTTTATATATCGTGCGAAGATGGAACAATCGAATCTTACTCAATACGGACAAATGAGATGGACAAGCTGGTCACTCGCTTCTCACTGGCTGCCAGAGATGTCGCCCTTACTCCGGATGGTTACTGGGTAGCCGCCTGCGGAGAGTTCGTACCCCGTCCTGCACCAAGCTCTCGTTTGATACATTCACATTCTTATCAATCCATATCATTCTCATCCGAATAGCGACATCAATGTCAAAGTCATCAACACCCACGACATCACAAAACATATGGTCTTGCGCCATCATTCCAAACCCGTCAAACATCTCACCTTTGATCCTACTGGCTCCTTGCTCGCATGCTCAAGCGTTGACGGCATCGTATACATCTACTCCCTGACGACCGAGACCCCGGATCTGCTACACAAGGTAACCGGTGTGATATCGGAAATCGATGTCGATAGCGAGATATCCACCCGAGCGGTATGGCATCCCGATGGCAGAGCCTTCGTCGTCGGTCAGAACAACATGGACATCGCAGTTGTCTCAAGACAGGATTGGGGCATCAAGAAGATATTTGCCGGCGGTCACTCCAACGATATATCCGCCCTGGCTTGGTCAAAAAATGGGGGCTTCCTCGCCAGCGGTGACACAAAAGGAAACGTCATGATCTGGGAATCGAAGAACCAAAACATCGTTGCCAGATACAGCTATGATGGCGCCATAACTTCGATTTCGTGGCATCCCACTCAGAATCTCATCTCCTTCGGCACAAATCAAGGCACCGTAAACACGCAACCGGATGCTGTCCCCACCGAACACGAGAAGGCCTTGGCTCTGCCGCTGCAACCCGCCCCGGGATTTCTGCCCGCAGGCGCGGACTTTACACGTCTGGAAAGGAGGGCTGAGGCAAAGGATAACGGTGCTCCGAGGCAGAGAAGAGGATCTGTTGACAACATCCTCGACAATCTCGACATCGGTGACGAAGATGAAGACGATCCGTGGCTGGTCGATGATGATGGCGCCGGTTATGAAGAGAAGAACGACAATCGGAAGCGAAAAGCGGGCGATATCGGTCTGGGACTGCCGTCAATCAAACGCCAGGCGTACGGATCCTGGGAACCGGATATCCATGAACCCATGCAACCTGGAAGTACACCCTGGAGAGGAGATCGAAGATATCTATTCTTGAGTTTGATCGGATTCATATGGACTGTCGACCAGAAAACCCACAATACCGTTACTGTGGAGTTTTACGACCAAGAACAATACCGTAACTTCCATTTCACAGATCCGCTGCTCTACGACAAAGCAGTTTTGAGTAAGTCCTAGACGCACTGTTCAAACACACATCTTGAGGCTAATCATCTTTAGACGAGAACGGTGCATTGTTTTCCTCCCCTCCCAGTCGAGGTAATCCCGCACTCCTGTTCTATAGAGAGCACGAGACGTGGCTCATACGACACGACTGGAAAACCCGTCTCCCAGACGGCGAGGAGGTTGTCTGTAAGTCTTCTCTTCCAGTAGCTGTCCGGTCGCAGTCTAAATATGCTAACAACAATAACTTTCTTTAGCCATAGCCCTGAGTAACGCCTATGTTGTCGCTTGTACCGCAAACGGTTATATTCGAGTGTACTCGCTATATGGTGTGCCGGTAAGTGTTTACCGGCAAAAGCATACACCTGTGGTTTCCTGTACTTCCTGGAGAGACTACGTAATGATTCTGGGTAACGGTTCAGTGGCAGCCAATGGCCGTACCCAATTGACATATACTATCGAAAACATCCGGAGGAACGAGGTTGTTCAAAATAACGATGTCGTTGCACTTCCAGATGACGCTACAATAAAGAATGTATTTTTTTCGGAAGACGGGGTAAGTCCAGCTCCACCAAATTCCTCTTTGTCGACTTCCTGAGACGCTGACTAGCTCTAGAATCCCATGGTTTACGTATCGACCGGTGTTCTTCTAGTATTACAGCATTGGCGTAATCCGGGCCAGGCTCGCTGGGTGCCTATTTTAGATACAAAACACCTGGATCGAAGGGTAGGTGGCAAAAAGGAGGAGTCATACTGGCCAGTAGCAGTGTCGCAGGACAAGTTCTGCTGCATCATTCTCAAGGGAGGCGAGAAATACCCTTACTTCCCGCGGCCGCTGCTTAGCGAGTTTGAATTCCGTGTACCAGTTTCAAACCCACCAAACGAAGACGAGGCGAAGAATGATGAGATGGGCAAAATCGAAGAGGCGTACGTAAGAGAGTCAGTTCTGGTTTCGCTTGCTGAAGACCTAGTCGAGCACACACAAGATGCGGAAGATGAAAGAAGAGAGCTATCTAGGCGAAATGTTACCATTGATAAAACTTTGCTAAAAATGCTAGCCTTAGAATGCAAAGACGAAGAGAAGCAAAGCAAATGTCTCGAAATAGTGGGATTAATGAGACTACCCAAAACGCTTGATGTGGCTATGAAGGTCGCCGAGAAGTACGAAAGATTTCAGCTAGTGCAGAAGATCGATCAGATGAAGAATCGAATGGAGGAGGATGAGTAGAAATGTATTTTTAAAATCATTTTCATCTCGATTTCCCTCCTCTCTTTAACGTTCTCACTTATAACGAGTTTACCGGCTTAGATCTAAGGCCTCGACAGTGTTTCATATACGCCCTTGTATTTACATTTGTCTCGAGTCCCACGAGTTTTGGACTAAATACACTTGTTCAGTAATATATACCCTGTTTTTCCAACATTACAATACACATATCTCCTTCAACATGGTCTCGATTATGCTTTAATAAAAAAAAAAAAGGGTAGCATGCGAGATTTCTGGAGAGCAGTTACATTCATCATCGCTACCCAATTGAAAAGATAAATAAACATAGGTTCAGGATACCTATGTGTACTTGACTTTTGTCCTTAGGTGAACTGGTATTTTACCTTCGGGTGTCCCAGGAATTGTTTTCTCGAGGGCCTGCGTATTCGAATGAAACCCGTTAGAGCCGTTCTTTATGCAATCAACTAACCCACGAGAAGGAGGAAATATAAACTCACTAGCTTGTCAAATACACAGGCGTTCAATGGCCACTCCTGTTTTCTGCATTTCCATAGCAGGTGGTTTTTCCTCTCCAGACATTCCCAGTGAGCCCTGAACTGTTCCAGACAATGGGCGTTTAGGTCCTCCAACCTATATTGTGATGTGTATCTTAGCCACCGATCTCTGAATGCTTCGAATATCACCATTGAGTCCGACAGCAGTTATGGAGGGCGTGCGTACACTGAGACGGCACATCTGGTGACTTTCCGCCCCTCCCGCATGCAATCCAGTTCGCCCCGGCCAGGCGATTCATCCTTGCACTTCATGTAGTCATCGTTGAAAGGTCGGCAGCGAGCGCCAATGAAGAAAGCGGCGGAAAGTAGAGGTGCTGAGGATGCGCCAACTTCTTCGACTTTCGGGATATGGTCTGGCAGCGGGACAGTGTCCACGAGGACATGCTGGCTGAATCTGTTTCCAGCAACAAGAAACGGTCAGCTTTCGGTCACAGGAGCAGTCGATGGGATTTTCCGGTAGACAAACCGTGGCTCTCTATCACTCATATTTGCGGGCAGTCAATCTGTCGGATCGATTGGGCGCTAGGGATTCGTGAGATATGACCTCTCGGAGGATGCTTGCCTTTCAGAGGGTGGTTGGATGCCCAGACTCGGGAATGTGTTGCGTTTGAGGTCCGAATTTTGGCTGTCTGGCGAAACGCGTCTGTCGCATCTTCTCGACGACCACTCAGCCCGCACCACTCAACTCGAATCCTTCTTCCTTCTCTCGAGTCCAGTCATTGATCCTGCCCACCGTCGCCGCGACGGCCCCCTCCATAAAGCGCAGCGCCTCCTCGATAGCATTACAGGCCATCACGGTCTCCCGCCTTCGCTTTTAGATCCTGCTTCGCTGTCGCCCTTTTTACAGAATCGCCTGTTCTTGAACATCATCGAAGAACCTCGAAAAAACAACCTACAGAGTGCGGAAATCGATAAACAATGTCGCTTTTCGGGCAATCGGCTATGCAGGCTAGCCAAGGTGGCAACTTTGGTGGTGTCAAAGGCCCTTCACCGTTCCTCCCACCGATGAATACAAACCCCCCTGCCTCTATGGGCGCTGGTTTGTTCGGGCAATCTCAGCAGCAGCAGCAGCAACAGGCGCAGACAGGTACTACGGGCGGATTCTTTGGTCAGAGTACAGCAAACACTGGAGCTCCAGGAGGCGGTCTATTTGTACAAAATGCTGGAAATGCCGGAGCTACTGCAGGTGGCTTATTTGGTCAACCAGCAGCATCTACAGGTCCTACGGGTGGCTTTTTCGGGCAGCAGCAGCAGCAACCACAGCAGCAGCAACCACAGCAAACGGCTGGCAACTCTTTCTTTGGTCAACCACAGCAACAGCAGCAGCAGAACTCCGGTTTCTTTGGCCAGAGCCAACAGCAGCCTGCTCAGCAACAGCAGATAGGTACAGGAAGCATGTTTGGAGGCGGACTTCAACAGAGCGGATTTGGGCGAACAGTTAATCCAATGCAGCAACAGCAACCGCAATCTCAAAGTATAAATTTATCCTATATTTGGTTTCCTAGATATCATCATACCGAGCTAACTGTACTTCTGTTGAAATAGCCCCAGCCTCTATAGTCGCGGGACAAGTACAGCGAATATGGGGAGCGTGGAATGTCGCCTCGCCAGACTGCCAGTTCCAGACCTATCTTTACAACCAAGTCGACAATGAGGTTTTGGCCAATTCATATGAGCCGGGATCGAATGAAGATAAGCTCAAATTCGATGCCGCGATGAGGAAACGACCAAACCCAAAGTACGTACGCAGAAATCCTTCCAACCTGCGGCTGTATCTAACTCTCTTCCTCTCCTGTATCTAGGGCTGTCCCAGTTCTCGTTCGTGGATTCAACGACCTGCAACTTCGCATGCAACAACAGGAGAATCAAATCATCATATATCGTGCAACTCTCCACGGCATCAACAATAAACTTGCCGAACTATCAAGAAACCATGATCTCAAGACGACAATCAAACTCGCGGAAGCCGTTTCTCGACACCAACAACTCGCTCATAGGACCTTATCGTTGAGCGCAAAGGTCCAAGTTCTAAAGAACAGAGGTTATGCGCTGCAACCCGAAGAAGAACAGCTTAGGAACCGGTTGGAGACGTTAATGAAGACCGTTTCGGATCCCGGTGTCAATGGTAGAATGAACGAAATATGGGCTAGGATGCAGATTATCAACCAGAAAGCAAAGCAAATGGAGCATGAAATCAGCGAGATGGCAGTAACTGTTGATCCCGAACAGATCCAGAAAATGGCTACTGTGAGAATATGAATCACAAACCCCCTGATGACGAAGAATCTCAACTAACTGATACGCGTAGGTTCTACAAACACATGAAAAGGGTATTAGAGGCTTACAAGAGGAATTGCAACGGCTAGAAGAAGCCTTTGAGAAATGGGAGAAGGAGAAGCAGGCAATGAAAGATCGTCAGTTTGGGAGATAGGATTGTCAAACTTGACCTCTTCGTTTTGGAGCATCTTTCACCTGAAATGCAGCAGCACCCCTAGATCTGAATAACATATATTTATTATTCCCCGGCAATTATGCCATCAGTCGTGTTCTGCCCGATTTCTCGTCATACCTTGTGTCCGTCGTTTTTTTTTCACTGGGCTGACAAGCAATTTGCGAATGTTTACTCGCCTTTATTGTATGTCATTTTTCGATTTTTGGCGTTAGATGGATTGATTCATGGCCTGTGAAGCTTGATTTCTTATGTTTGTTTTATAGGTATTTTCGACTTTCCTGTACGATAAGGTCTTGAACGATAAAGGGTGATAATATACATGAAAAATTTCTTCATAAGCAGTAATATACGAGAACGATCTTTAGCTAGGCGGAAGTTGCGAAACCAGTTTGTTCTCTTTGGAGGATCATCCAGTGAGCCCAACTCGATCTCTGAAATGGTGATATCTTGCTCGTCTCTAAACTCAACATGTACGACGAGGCGATGATAGTTTTGAGGTATCCGCTCAGTTTGTATACGGTGGGAAGGTTGGGTTTTTATAGTAGCTTGCGGACGACATCTAGAGCAAAGGGAGCTAGCAAATCGCTGTAGTATTAGCGCAAAGACCCAATTTGTTAGTTGCGATATCAATTCTCGCCACTTACACATGTACAGCACAAGACAAGTTATGGCGGCAGATTTAACAGTAGCTTTGGTCTGAATTTCCGCAGCTCTGATTTCTTCTGGTGTGGGCGGTTGCTCAACGCCTGTTTCGGTGTTATTAGGTTAGATGAGAGGACGGTTCGAGGCTTACTTCTTGGGAACTAACCTGGTCCACCAAACATCTTGAATTGGTTGAGGTATTGAGGAATATGGAGGGAGGATATATGAAGCTGATCTCAGTTAATATTTCGAATATTGACGTATTAGTTACGCTGGGAGAGAAAAAAAAAAACGGAAAAATATATTTGGTGTTGGCGAGGACGATGGTTCGCCTGTTTGTCGGTGTCGCCTAAGCTTTCCTTCTTGTCGCCTTCCTCATCTCTCAGACGCGTTTTGAACTTTCATTCCTACTTTTCTACAACTCCAACCCGTTCTCTCGATACTTCCGACAACCGACAACCGACCTACAAAAGAAACCATCTAGTCATTAGAGGATCCATATCCTCGAACTTTTCCGCAATCGCAATGTCGGAAATGACTACTCGAGATAATCCGATCACCGCGGATGCTTCCTCGAGGCCACTGACTCCAAGATTCGACGATATGTCCGACATGGAAATCAGTGACAAGGAGCCCGAAAAGCCTCGTAGGACGATTGTCACACACGGACTCGACTCTGAAGACGACGTTGTTGGAGTCGATCAAGCTGGTATCGCGGCAGATAAGGATAACAACCTGGCCGATGCAGATAGCGATCTGACCGACCTGTCGGATTTGGACGATGAGTTGGACGACCTAGCGGACTTTGACGATGATCTCGAAGAAGGTAGAGATAAGCCGGAGGTCGACCTCGATAAAGATGCTATGCAGAAGATGGGTGTTCACAGGAGAGCAAGAGGAGAGGGAGCAGACGGCCAGAAAAAGAAGGAGGTTAGCAGGAGGTCGCGCAAGTTTAGGGATGATGCGAAGGACGTTGATAGCGACGTTGTCGGCGAGAAACCAGTACGGCCGGTGAAACCGCTGACTGCAAGCGAACGTACGTGACATGACAGCTGGGTTCCTGTGAAGGAGGTGAGATTGCTAACGTTCATACTGCTCGGCAACAGGCAAGATTAGGGAGCTGGATAGCAAGATTGATAAAGTCGTTAAAGCTCCAGGGAGGAAGCGAAAACAAGAAGGGGTATGGCAAAGGAATCCTATGACACTGGAGAGCCTTCAGAGCAAGCTAACGCATTATCACTCAGGACTCGACTTTTTTCGATGACCTCGTCGCTGATTTGACAAATCGCATGAAGGCAGCGGCTAGAGATGATGCTGACGATAAGGAAGCGGGTAGACCCGCTACTCGCAAACTGACAATGCTACCTGAAGTCTTAGGTGCTTTCCGTCAGCGAGAAATGAGACCAAGCATTGATGGTAACCTTCTTGAAGCCGTCCGATTCTGGCTAGAACCCCTCCCGGATCGGTCTCTACCTGCCTATGACATACAGCGCGATTTGTTCCAAATGCTCCTCGAAATGCCGGACATTGATTACGACATGCTGAGAATAAGCGGACTTGGCAAGCTCCTTAATTTTTATATCCGTGACGTTCGCCCTCAGCGGCACATCCGCTTCACAGCGCAGAAACTCTATGAGAATTGGTCCCGCCCAATTCTAGGGAAGGGTAATAATTACAGAGATCGCAAGATTGAAACTATGGACTACGATCAAAGGTCAAACTTTCCGCGTTCTTTATATACGGCTTCAGGATGTGCTAACTGTTATTCCACTACAGTCAGAAGAGAACCAAGACCAAGCTCAGCAGCCTCAGGGAGAAACCAGACTCATTGGCTCCACCACAGCTCAAGGCAAATCGCACGCGTGTTCCCGATGCAACACCGCAGACATATACTATTGCTCCAAGATCCAGGGTCTCGAATATCGACCCGGCTGCCGCTCGTCCACTTGGTGCAAGTGCTGAAGATTCGATAAGACGATTGAAAGCACGTGCCAGTGGTAAGGCCGGCCGCGGGTCCGGAAAGGGTGCTTCCTAGAAGGGAGGACTCTCACTCACGGACCCGATTGTTTTCAAAGATCTTCCAGCTGTTGAGGCAGCTCTATCCTAGCTATAGATTGAGTTACACGTTGGGAAGAGAAGGTGGATTTACCTTACAGTTGGGATCAAAAGCCTGAACCCCATAACGGATACCAATAACATATACAGCTCGTTACTCTATTCCAGTAAATTCATTAGAGATATTCTACCTCCGCTAGCTTCGATTCACGCATGCACTGCACGCTGTCCCGCTGCATTTTTATTTCCTAGTTTATCATTGGTGTCTAAAGGTTTGGGGGCGAAATGGAGTCTTTAATGCATAATTATCTGTCCCATTCGATCGCATTGTATCATAATAATAAAATGAGGATAAAATTGCCAATCCAGCCATCATAGTGTCACCGGTTTCCATTCGCTGGCGTCTGATTTTTGGATGACAAGGCTAATTTCTGTCGACTTACAACCGTATGCTTCGCGGAATTAGCCTTGCTATTGCCTGCTATTCCCCTCTTGGCTTTTGCAATGCGGTCTGTAGTTCCCCTTCCTTTAACACAATGCTTTGGCGAATTGCTCCGAGCCCCCGCTTTGCCGGCATCGATGTTTTCCTTTTGGGCTAGAAAACGTGAACCGTAGTATTCGATAGGAAGTTTGTTCCCGCAATTATAGCAGATTGCGTCGATACGTACCATTTTCCGGGACTTGAGTTTCTTGATACCGATGCACGGCATTTCGGACTCTGGGTCCACAGCACGTGCCATTGCCACTTTACATCGCTGGACAGGATAGCTGGAATAAAACCTATGACCACATGGCATATGGAAATGGAGATCGAACCAGCACATTTCCTTTTGTCAGTTTGTATATTGATCTTTACGTGATGGGAGGTGGACTTTGCATGCGAGCTGCAAATAAACTCTGACTTTTGCTCTTCGAGTTATGTTGGAAAAACTAGATTCTTTGTTTTGTTAATAATTATAATATGAATGATAAATACTGGTTTTATATTCATCCATCGTATATGAATTGGATTAAACTTGACTCTGAGGGTTCAAAGGAGCGTCGATGGGGGATATTCAATAATGGAAATATCTACAACTCGTCAAGTTTGTTGTATTTTTCCCTCACAGTATCCTATTCGCGGATATTCGTACTGCAAACGAAATGTGCAACTAAAAAATCTAAGATTGTATAAATAATCATATATTTCTACAGGAGATTACCCATTATCCTATGTCCGCTTTGTTGACAGATAGTCTGTTCAATGTGCACAAAGAACAAACCTCCTGAACCCGACCGCGACCTAGTGACTCGAAACAAATTCATATTCGGTGGTCACCTAGGATATCATTTTTACTCTCCTTTGGGTATTCATAATAGCACAGAGTTATTCAACTAACTTTATTCAGTAGCCTTAATGATCTATATTTGGAAGCTTCATGAGTACTCAGTCTAGAAATCTTTAAATTCCCGGCAACTCGATCAAATATTCCACTATCATAAGTATGTAGACCTTGAATGTCCAAGTAGTCGTAACATCATGCCCCAACTCGAAATAACAAAAAAAGAGAGCAACCCCCCTTGCAATCAGCACCGCTGTTAATGAATGCTACCGTAATCAAACCCGCCGGATCGTGTGCCAGACTGTAAAAGACCGGGCTAAAAGGAAGGAAGAAAATTTACATCTAAGTCTCAGCTCACGCTTTTTACTTCTTTATTCTCTCTTTGGGAAGGGGAAGGGAAACAAATCGTAAGAGCAAAAAAAAAAAAAAAAATCAGAAGTAGACAAACAAAACAGCATCTAGAAGATAATCTAGTAGACCGCCTTTTCGTCGGAATTAGGCGGTACCTTCTTTCCTTGTCCCTGTTCCTCATCGTAATAGGTGGAATCAGAGTCCTCTGCAAGGATGAGATCTGTGATTTCGTCGCCAACCTCGGTCCAGGTATCGGCACAAGCAGGAACCGGGAAAAAGTGGTTTAATAGATAGTAGATACCAGACGCGGCGATGAATCCAGCAAAGAAATTGAGGCGATAAATGTAGGTGGCTCCAATCGGAACATCCTTTCCAATAGCACCAACGAATCCAACAACTAGATTTCATGGTGTTAGACAACATGTTTCATTCCGTCAGATATGTTTCATGGGCTCAACTTACTATTTGGAAGAATACCACAGATATATGCGGTATAGCCTCTCCAGTTGAAACCGAAAGAATAATAGTAAGGACCGGTTGACTTTCCAGAGTACAAATCTTTAATTTGTAAGTATCCTTTGCGAACAAAGTAGTAATCCGAAATCAAGACTCCAGCAATAGAGCTTAAGAAGACTGAATAAGCCGAGAGATAAGTGGTAAAGTTGTTGGTGCTCTCTAGCAGATTCCAGGGGCACATGGCAATACCAACTAACGCACAGATGTATCCTCCTCTTCTAATATTAAGGAATCGGGGAAGCAGGGCTGTCATGTCGGTACCGGCAGATACGGAGTTCGCAGCAATATTAGTACCCAATTGAGCTAAAGCAAAAGCCATAGCGATGAAAAAGACACCAACCCGGGTTCCTGTACCACCATCATCCAAGAAGAATTTTAGGAGATCTAATGGGTTCCAAATCTCTTTTTGGTAGATGATGGAACAAGCAGAAGTTGTGAGAATGCCAATCAAGGAAGTTAACGCAAATCCTGTGGGGATAGTAATAAGTTGGGACCAGAGCGCATCGGAAGGCTTCTTGGCGAATCTCTGTGCAAGAAAATATTCATTAGCTTCTCACTCTAGTCTGTGTTTATGAGCGCTAGAGAGTTACGTACAGAGAAATCTGGATCGTTGACAATCAATGTTGCAAAGTTGGCGATCGAAGACATAATACCCTGGATAACACCCCATGCGAGAGCGCTGCCTGTTGCTTTGGCGGGTTTATGGACGATACCGCCAATGCCTCCAGCTCGAACGAGGGACCAAACAAGGAAAGCAATGCCTAATAAACGGGTTAGTTTGGGAAAACTAGTGAGATCTGTAGGAATTTTCGTAATGCTTACCAGCGACTGGAACAACATAGGATTTAACTGTGAACAAATGACGGATTTGATGGACAGGGAACCAAATAGCTGGAAGGGAACACAGCCAGAAGATAAAAAATGACACAAAGTCACGAGTGTTAAGGAGAGACTAAGCTAGGCGTTAGAATAGAGCGCTTGAGTGTCTTAAACCCCGATGAAGAATTCTTACCCCAGGTTTTGCGTGTATCTGCATGATCATTTAAAAATCTGGTTAGATTCTGGTGTTACACGATAGGAGAGTACTCGAGTGACGTAATGCGCAGGGATACTTACAGTATCAGGAATATTATCCCAACTGTTCCAAATACTGCGAATCATCAAGTACACGCAAGTACCACCAATCCAAGCCTGAACACCATACCAGATACAGGCCATTGCTGCTCTGTTGAACACAGGCCACAACGAACCCCATATACCGAAGGAACTTCTCGCGGCGACAGGGAATGAGATATGGTACATCGCGCCGATTCGACCTGTGAGACAGATAAAGCAACCTGCAATGAAATAACCAACCCAGACGGTGAGCCATGCCTTTCAAACAGCACAGATGTTAGCTAAAGTATTTTATTTCCTCTTTATGATAAGAGTTCTTCAAACATACCTGCCACCAGTTGAGCCCAAAACCAACGATGGTACTGGCACCAATCATCCTGCACTGGTGTTAGTGCTCCATGATAATAGATAATAAATAGAATAAAATGCCATTAGGTTATGGGGATGATCTATGATCGAGGAGGTCATACCATGTGTTCACGTTGAATGAATCAGAAATCCAGAAAAAAACAAAGTTGAACCATTGCCATTTCCGGCGAGCTGGTTCTACAGGCTTCAAATCATCGTTCAGCAAGAACAACTGCTTGTTGCTGAGACCCGCCTCATTGTCGACCTCGATCTTCTTGATGAATGCGTCGAGTTTGGCGCCCATCTTGCAGGTTGCTCGAAGGGAGGGTTCTCCGAGAGAGTTTAGAAGACTATGACCTTCTCCGAACTGGTCGTCCTCGTCGACCGGAAAGTATTTGCTAGGATGAGTAGATGGATCGAGGCCCAGGATGGGAGTTGGTAGTGAATCCTCGAAATTGATATCCCGAGAAGGTTCAGAGGAGGAGGGGACTCTTGGGTTCAAATACTCCAGCTCCAGGTCATCCCCAGCAGATGTGCCAAGAGAGGCAGAAGGCATATCTTATACCAGGTTTGCGGCGCCTGTCATTGCACATGCATTGATTAGTACAGGTATAAAGTACATACAAACCCTCGAAAGAGAGGGTGTTTCTTTTGGTATCTCTCGTGTGAGACCAGCAGCTTGAAGACCGAATTATTGCGCCGGGTGGGTGGGGGTGACATAGGTGTAGGCAGGCCTCAAAACCTCATGCCAGACCCGGCAGGCGGGCATATCAGAATCTACATGGAATGCGCAGAAACACTGGGACCGAGCTAGGCAAGATGTTCGCTAGATCATCTCGGGCTTGCCTCGCCAAATTTTCTCTCTCGTCCGATCGTTCGAGGGGACTTTTTCTTGCTCTTCCTCACCTTCTGCATCTCTTCTCGAGGTCGCGACCGGGGTTAGAGCTTGAAGGGTTATGCAGGCAGAGACATTTGGCCACTGGAGGAAAGCAGATGTCGGATGGAGAGATAGCAACCAACTGCACCAACTGCACCAACTGCAAGCTACGTAACGGTCTTAGCTTCGCGGCAGGGTTCACGCGAGCACTTCTTCCTGGCCAACTGACGTCGAATCCCTGCGCCGATGATTGGTTCGGCGAAGTGCGTCCACGCGGGTGTTCGCCCCCCTGTTCTCTGCACAGGTCGGCCTTTAAAGTTTCTGTCCTTCTCTGGTTTCTCTTTCTCGATACGATCGAGTAACAAACCCATTCTGCTCCCGCCGCGGGGGGTTCCTGATAAGCTCGCGCCCTTTCCTCTGATAACCCTCAGAGCGGGTTCTGTGCAGATTTTTTAAGTTCTTATTTCTCCCTTTGCGAGTATCTGATTAATGCAGCGCACGGATCAATTCGTACAGGGTCTTATCCCAAGCTAGGCAGCCTCAACGCCGATGAAGAATTTTCATTCATTCATTCTTAATTTTCGTTGACAGATAACGAACTTACTAGGAACACCTCCGGATCTCTGGGCTCGATGTTGGATGACCCGATCTCGGTTGGCTTCCGAACATGGCTAAGTTTTCCTCACTCTCCCTGGCGACCTTTACGTCGATTACCAAGAAATGCAACTCCAACGTGTGATTGATGCGCTGCATCTGTGTCCCCATGAGAGGCCCCTTGAGATAAGCATCTCATCGAGTAATCCTCAGAATCGCTACCAGAAACCAGGTGCAGCGGCCTTCCCGCCGTGGAAAGCGATATTTCCTTTCACGGTTATTTCTCCTCTTTTGTCTTAATTTATTAACCCCAGTACATGACTCTCTGCCATCTACGCATCGTGGAGCCTCTTGGAGCTAGTAGTGGATACCTTACCGCATGGATATCCGATACCATTTGTATATGTCAAAGGTATTGATAGTGTCAAATTATCATTTCCCCAGTACAGTGTTACCCACTTTCAGTAGACTGGTTTAGGTAATATTTTGGGAAGTCATGAATAAGCTGGAAGGGTTGGAAAATATAGCCTGCGATAATTGGTTTCTCTCTTTGAAAGTTTCGGCTTTGCCCATTGGCTCTCTACGACAAAAAGTCACATCGGGGACCCCGATGTATCCAAGTAGCATCCAGCATTTAAGTGGCGTTCCAGCCATCCCAAAATCTGTATTTTATGCATCTTGCAGTAGTTATTTGCAGCAGTTGCAGCGGGTGGTACCCATTGATAAATTGATAAAGATAAGGGATCACTTGGCAACTGATAACTGTCAAGCACAGGTCACGAGACTAGGGATAAAAATTGGAGCAGATGGGGTGCGAAAAATAAAAAGAACAAAGCAACTATTGAATCTCCCAATGATAGTTTGGATCTTTCTCTCTCCCATGGTCCCAGCCCGAAACCAGCATCTCTGCAGCACCATGTTAAAAATAGAAGTGGCGGTTGTGGCGGGTGCAAGATGTGGCTGATGGGCTGGGCTGGGCTGGGCGCAGGAGGCTGGGATTCCTCGGTGGTCCTTGGCCTACGCAACCTTTACTCAATACATCATGAACAGGATCGCTGGAGCTGTTCTCCGCCCTCTCAGGTTCACTATAAAACCAATTGCTCAGATCCATCACTAAATCAATTTTCTTTCCAGTTTGAGAACAACAGACCACCAGACAATAATATCACTTGTACTAAAACCGCGCAACATTACTACAAATTTCAATAATGTTTGTTTATCCCACTATACTCCAGCCTGCAGCTGCCTTTGAGGGTTATATCGTCCCCTGCTCATCCGCTCACTTGTTGCCTACGTAGATACCATCGAATAGACCAAGCAATCTTCTCAGAGACCAAACGTCAACATGGGTTTCTTTTATTCAAAATCCTACGGCGGGAAGCATGCCGGAGGCGGCGTCACGGCTAGCAAGCACGGCGTCAGACCCCATATTAGGTTTGTTCTGCCCGTCCCTTGTTAAAAATTGCTTTAATCGTCACTATAAACCCCATCAACTAACCAGGATCATTTCTTTAGATTCAGATTTTGCGGCCTTAACTGCTTCCGATGAGCGATCTATTCGACCGCCAATGAAGCCGCGAAGCCCAGACAGGTGGATGTAACAGCCACACAAACCTCGATTGTTCTAAGTTCCTTGTCCTTGACCGGTCAATTGCGAAGGGAGCGATTTTTTTCTCTTTATCTTATAAATTTTGCATGTACGGGTTTCTAAAGCCCTTTTCCTAGCTCAGATATTCGTTTTTGGTACGGGGTCTACGGAATGTAAATGAACTCTGTTTTATGCCTACCCTTGCCCTGGAAAACGCCGGGTAATAGATCTCCGTTATAAAACCGTTCTGACTACTTTTTCTCACCTGCCGCATACTGAACCTGCTGCTGCGATTAATATTTTTAAACGGCTTCTAGGCTCTACTTATTTTCTTTTCTTTTTCTTTTCTTTTTGTTTTTCGCTTCCTTTGTACTTAAAGTAGTTATTCGTCAGCCTGCTTTCCGAGCCCGCTGCAATTTCTCAAAGATTTTCCCCCAAGGCACAGTATTCCGGCTTGAGCAGGGTTCTGTAACACATATTAATCCGAAGAAATTGCGAGTTCTACGTCAAGATGAAACGTACCGATGTCAGAGCCATTTGTTGTACGCTCGACTACTGTCTGCATGCATGTCTATTCGTAGGTCATAATTACGGTCGTTTAATTATAGCAGGTGCAAAAAAAGGCAATAGTGCTCACAGTGCTCGTGTTGCTGACGCCGATTAGGAAATGCTGGACAATATTCCAAGCCAAATATGCTTAACACCAGAAACTTAAACTGCGCACCAGCCTTTGATGTTCCGCAAATACTCCCCTCCCAAAGCCCAGAAGATGGCACTCACTTGGATGAATCCTGTGGCTGGCTTCCGCCACAACTTCACATGTACCAGGGTCAAGGCAAGATACAGATAGACCAGAAATTGGTTCTAACGGGCCGAGGCCTAAAACAACATAAGCATGGGCTGGCCAGTGAACAGATCATGCACTGTGTGCACGAAAAGGAGATGTTCGATTGAATTTGCAGTCAACAGTAAGCAGGTCGGAGACTGGATGAACAGGAGACCTAACTATTCGACTTTTAATCAAGCCGTGGATCTGAAAAATGCGAGATAGCCTCCCGAGAAACGGGTCACTCTGGTGCGGGATGCAGCAGCCAAGTACATACATGCGGTTCGACCTCCCCCCGGCTGCAGCCAGTGTGCTGAGACTCACCCGATTCGTCGGCTGGCCCCATATTTTTCGAGGGGCTAGTGTAAACTTTCAGTGGTTCCTGGGTCCTCCGAGCTTGACCCGCAGAAATTGAGGCGCATTCTGCTGATGAAATGTAAAATGTACCCTCCTAACACGGCCACATACTCATCGAAATATTAGCGGAACGAGCCTTGCTTTTCAGCGAACGGGCGCTGATACCTTCCCTCAAGATGTATTGTGATCATGGAGCGGATAGTTTGCGACGCCGTTTGTCGCATATTATATTGTTTCCTCCTTTATTTCCTCTCTCTCTCTCTTTCTCTAACCAACCTTTGACCTATAATCCACAAAAATTTTTCGCGCATATTACCGTGAGATATGATCCAGGTCAGGCCTCCCGACTTTTTAGTCCTCATCTGATAGATCCCAGGAGCTTGTATTCACCCTCCTGTTTCCCTGTCCTATAAAACCATGATTGGCATTATACCTCGGAAGCTGTTGATGGACGGCACAGAATTTTTTTTAGCTCTTCATTTTTATCCTTTATTTTCTTCTTTGTACATAGGATCGGTTGCCGATTGTAACTAGAAGTTCAAAGCCGTCTTGTGTTCCCTGAAGTAATATTCCGGCCATGCATGTTATAACGGGGATTATAGAACTATAGCTCGACAGACCCAAAAGAACACAGACACGGCGTGTAAACTAATCCTGCTGGGTCCTATACCGGTAAGATGCTATTAGTGGAGAGCGGAAAGAAGGAGAAACAGGAGTAGAGAGAAAGGAAAAAGGAAGGAAGGAAGAAGGAGAGTCCTATTCGTATACAGACTAAGCAATGAAGGAGCTAAAGAAGTGTACAAAACGGTGTGTATATATAAGCTCTACAATCTCACCGTTACTTTGCAGCCAGTTTCATAGAACTCAACAATCCAAAGCCAAGCTTCGTCATTCGATATTAAAAATAGATATTTCGCCTTTCGTCAAGAAGAAAAGGGACGAAAACAAACCGACACATTGCTAAACATCGAGACAAGCCACTCTCGCACAGACCTTCCACCGAGTTTTACGCTCCGCACAGCAGAAAACAGAGAAGGCTACGCTGGTTCTGTCTGTTCTTCAGCAACATCGGTTTCCAGGCGACTCTATCATACGTTGCCTCTCTTGGGTTGGTCGAAAGACGTAACCTAAATTCAAAGGCGAGAGCTGCAAGAAACGGCAGTTGGAGGAAGAAGACAGAAGAACGGACACGCGTGAGCTCTGCACTGTGTGTTCTAGTGCAATCGATCATTATAGTGCGTTTCTCCCATCTATTCCTGTCGTTCTCTGTGAATTGAGGGTCATCTCGCCATTCTGTTCGCGAGGAATCGTGTGATCCGGTGGAGGCGTCCAAATACATACCAGACTCACTCATATCAATCCCCATTTCGACCCGGTTATAGGCAACCTGCAGCTCGTGTGACAAGGCGTTCCATTTCGTGCTGCGAGCAGCGTCGTCCCCCTACCTTTTCGCTCCAGCCGCATCTGCCGCTATTCCGCAGGTATGTAGGATCTTGTGAGGGCGACTTCAGGCAGCAGGCGAGCGCGAGTCCCAAGCCCAAGGCCGTGAGCTCGAATTGTCTTGTTTTCGCCCGAAAGAAAACCCAGCAACCCATTCAAAAAAATTCCATGAGGTTTTGGATTTGTCGTCAACTTTCGTTTTGTTCCGCGCTAAAAGGAGTGTACGAAACATGATAGTTCAGTTTCTCTTGCCCAGCGGCCACTCAAACATGGCGCCGAGGTCGATTCTGGTGATAAATCCCAATTCGACATCTTCGATAACCGATTCTCTCAAGCAGATGCTAGAGCCCCTAGTTCCCGCTGATGTAGGTGTAGATTCCTGAACCCAACCCCGCGTATCTCGAGGGCAAGAAAAAAAAGAGAAAACATCGCCTCAGACCATACCCTTGCTGGATATAGAAAACTGTACACAGTCCTGCCGACCTGTTGCTTTCTGTCAAAAGATACTAATTTATGGCGGCTATTTCGGGTGCTGATATTTATTTTCTGCGTTTTTATTATACCGAATAGACGATTCTATCCTTTTTCACCGGCCCGCCTTCCGCTCCGCGCTCCATAAATGATAGCGAAACCTCGGCGCTTTCGGCTGATGCCTGTCTTCCAGCGCTGATATCACTCCTCCCGCACCACGCAGGCTTCGTCGTTGCCTGTTATTCGGAACACCCTCTCGTACCTCTGTTACGGCAGTACACCAAAAAACCAGTGGTTGGTATCTTTGAGGCTAGCATAACGCACGCGCTACTGCTCAAAGGGCCTGGAGGGTGGGGTATTGTTACGACTGGGAAGGTCTGGGAAGATCTGCTTAGCATCGGCGTCGGCAATTTTGTTGGGGAGGAAGGAAACGGCTTCGAAGGTGTCGAGAGCACAGGGCTGAATGCAGATGAACTACATTCGGTTGGCCATGAAGAGGTGAAAACCAGAATCGGAGACGCGGTTGTTAGACTGGTCGGCCGAGGGGATGTCCGCGTTATCTGTCTAGGAGTAAGTTATTCAATTCAAGTATCTGGAATTATATCAAATCGAGCAGGGGAGGTGTGTGTATCCCAGATGCCTCCCGCTAAAGGCCTTCAAACACAACGAAAGAAAACGAAAGAAAGCAAGAAAGAATAAATGGGAAAAGAAGAAGGGGACAGGCGATGGACCCCTCGATGTTCTTTTTGTAATAAATTTTAAAGAAGTATTTTTTTTACTAACGGTTCGATTTAATAAAAACAGTGCGCCGGGATGGCCGGGTTGGACGATGCGGTGACGAGAGCTCTGGAACCCTTGGGCAAGTCGGTATATATAGTTGACGGTGTGAAAGCGGGGGTGATGCAAGTGGATAGTATGATCAGATCCGGGTACGGGAACGGGGCATAGTATTTCTGTTTTATATTATTTTTCAGCCTTTTGACCGGGTTTCTCTTTTTATTTATTTATTTTTCTAATAAGGTCCTACTCACCGAGAATGAGAGTGAGCATGAGGAAGCTTTCAGTTGGCCATTGGGTGGCCGGTTAAACGTTATTCAATACATTCTTATAATGGACCATTAACCTCCAAGTTTGAAACTCCGATCTGGGGTCGGTTGTGGGATATCAAGCTCGCAGAATGTGGCTATCGGGGTAAACAGGAAGAATGAACAACCTCATTGGGGATTAGTCCAGTTGGTAATCCAATAATTGCTGGTAATATAGCTCTCGCTGTTTTGCAACTGTGCTTGCTTGTGCATATGGCATGGCATCTTTGACACCGCTATTGCAACTGCTCTGGTAATTCGAAGCAGTCTCCCTGCATCCTAGCAGCCGCGAATCATTTGACGCGGAAATTTGGAGCCGGTTGAGCTTATCTGTTTTACAGGATTGGGTTTTGCGAGCACCTTTGATATCGACGAGGATCAAGGCTCGAGAGACTTGAGGTTTAATCTTACGGTTCCGCCATAAACAAGGAGAGCATTGTTTAGATTATCAAGAACCCTGGAGCTATCACTCCGAGCCATGCAAAGCACAGGGATTCATTCCCTCCGATCCAAGCGGATACGCAATAGGGCTCCATACGAGAGGTCCCCAACATCCATTATTATTGCATTGCTGCTACCTAGGACTCAGAATTCCGCTTGTCATTGGCTCCCATTGTTTTCTCACTCTCTATTCTCTCTTTCTCTCACTCTCTTTCTCTCACTCTCGCTGTTGGCAAACGTAAAATTTAAAACCTGTGAAACATAAATGGAAACTAGGGTGGTCTGGGCTAGTGATTCGGTATCTCCGTGGCGCTGTCGCCCTTCCGTGAATACGATCTTTGGACGTTCGATATCCTACTCTAAACATCTTCACAACATGCACTACACATGGTGGAGGCTGTGTGGTGTTTTGGAACCGGAGTCTAAACGCAGCTGGATCGCAGGTCGAAACCTCTAACGTCAACGACTCTGCGAAAGGGTTGCGAGTTGTGCGGCATTATCAAGCCCGATGGGCCTAGCTAACCGAACGACCGTTTCATTTGTCACGCGTCGTCGTAAAGCATCCTCTCGGGACAGTTTTCCTGCGTACGATGCCGTTGGACCTCCCAGCCCCCCCGGCCTAACGGCGGGCACGTGGATTCAAGTTGACGGCGACCACTTGGGTCCAATCGCGATTGTCCGTGCCCCAAATGTTCACTCGAGCATCACTTCGAGCTTTCATGCACCGGCTTCCTGCATGCTCGAACTTGCCCCAATCACATACACACGCCTCGATTTTGATCTAGTGACAGGAGAATAAATGACGCTATAAACATTTACTATAACAGGCCTCTTTAGCACAGACAATGGGTTCGCTCTCAGGGCAAGCTCTGTTCTTGATGTTGCTCCTGAACACCGCAACAGTAGCCGAAATACTCTTCGCGTCACAAAATCTCAATCTCCAAGATGCGCCTGTGATCCAGTTCTCAGTGCTATGGCACAAACTCGGGCCCTTCCAAATCGGCACCAGAGGTCAGCTATTTTTGGCTATCCAGGAGCCTACTTCGCGATTTCTGACTGATTTTCTCCAGAAACCGAGTGGGGCTCCGACCCCTTGGAACGTTATGGCGGGTTCCAAGCTCTCGGACTCGATGAAACTTCAGTTTTTCGAAGCTCGCTTTCTCGAAACGGAACAGTCAAGTGGGCTGTCACAAATGCCTTAGTTTCGCAAACTCGATATTCTGCTTCGCTTGCTGTATCCTTCCCTGATATCGATTGGAATATGATGCAGTCAACATTTGGTTGGTCCGGTCTTCAATTTCAAGCATGGCTCAGAGGCTCTTTCGACTTCAACCCTCCTTTCGGTCAGGTGCACTGCAAGGTAGCTTTACATGTTAAACAGGCTCAAGAAATCTGGGTTGATGGAGAACACTATTTCGGTGGGGATGTCTACGGCTACGAGAAAGCACCAATCATTCTGGATCTTAACCCTGAATTGAAGCACCATGTGATTGACTTGCGAGTTTTTAATGATATTCGAATGTTCGGAGGCCGAAACCCGCCCCAAGTTGACGTGGAGCTCATTGTTGAATATCTGTGTGAAACATTGTCTCTCGTTGAGGGAACCGCGGTCTTTCCTGATGTCATCGGCGGGATATCTGCTGGCGAGTTCGCTACAGTGGGAATACGAAATAATGAGAACCAACCAGTAGAAATCTTGCAGGTATTGGCAGATAGTGTGAGTGCCTGTCACAAAGCCACCCTGCTTGGACTTTTTGCGGCATTAATTTTTATATTCTTAGGAATGTGCAGAGCTGAAATTGGGGAAACCCATCACGATCGCGCCCTGGCAAACCCGTCCGGTCAAGCTGGTATTTGAAGCAAAATGCTCTTTAGAAGCTCTCAAGGTCTCCATGAAATACAAACTGGGGGATGGCGTAGAGGCTACCAAGACGTTCCATGTATCACTGAGATCGTTCGATGGGCCCTATCAGCCTCACAGGTATACCTATCTTCACCAATCGGGCTTGGTTTCGTTTGCCATAATCCGCCCACCCTCACTTGAAAGCAAATGTGACAACTTAAAGGCTCTTCCTATACTTCTTTCCCTGCATGGTGCAGGAGTAGATGCAAATTCTGAATTCTCGAGGAGCACATTTGATGGCCTCCCGGACTTGTGCGCTTGGCTGATTATTCCAAGCGGCGTAACTCCTTGGAGTGATGACTGGCGTATGTTGAACCCAACTTTGGTAACGGATACAAGACATATTCTGATCTGATTGAAATCTAGATACATGGGCTATGGCAGATATTGATGCTGCTACAGCCGCAATCTTAGATTGGAAAAGTCTTATGGGGTGGGAGGGTTTGGACGTTGATATCGAAAAATGGTTTGTTGCTGGCCACTCCAATGGAGGCCAAGGAGCATGGTATACCCTCATACACAGAAATGATAAGGCAATCGGCGGTTCTCCGATATCCGGCTATATATGTACACCAGGTAAGCTTCTTAAAAATTTGTAAAATGCCCGTGATTGAAATGTTTCCCGACTGATATTAAGTCGGTAAAAAAAAAAAAGTATACGTGCCCTACGTTCTATGGCGAGAACTAGAACCCCGTGCACTCTCACTCCTACAGAGCTCAGCGAACACGTATCGACTAGATTTACTTACTGAGAATCTCGCGGGAACACCTATCTTCCACGAACACGGTGAAATCGATGACAACGTCCCGGTATTTCATGGGAGACGTATGTTTGAACTTCTTCACAATACAGCGCAAATAGGAGATATCACAAACCCGGGGTATAACGAATTTCCTCGGGCCGGCCACTGGTTTGACGGCATCATGACCTATGGTCCCATGAGCCATTTTCTTTCTCGGATTTTTGCGAAACCTAGGTCACTGCCTCAGATAGGACCGAAATTTACCATTGTGACTGGTAGTCCCTACGAAATGGCAAGTCGTGGAGGGCTCAGAGTTATTCAGCTCATAGACCCAAGCGTTTTTGGCCGTATCGAAGCTACGATTGAAGTCGACCCAGATGCCAACTTGAAGATTTCCACCTCCAACGTCCGCCGATTTGAGATTGACCTTGACCTTGGCAAATTGAAGACGTATATTCTGCCTTCCCAGGTAATCATAGATGAAGACACACTTTTCATCCCGAGTGGACATAGTCGGGTTGATTTCTTGTTGGATAATGATAAATGGGTTATTTCGAAAGATGATAAATGGAAGCAGCTCGAAAGGCATGGCCCCCAACTTGGTAGCCTCCAAGCTATTTTTAATACAAGAGATGCTATAAGTATATTGCCTGAAATCAACTGTGATCTATCCTCCGAATACGGGAAGAAAGCCTTAGAGATATCACGGAATATCTTTCAGTACTATTCCGGCGAAACGCACATTGGTTCCACAGAAGATCACAGGCAAATAAAAAATGGGAATATAGTCATCGTTGGAAAGTTTTCTAGCTCTTACCTCCCGGAAGAATTGCGATCCAAATTTCCAATATCACAAGGGGAAGATGGGAGCATTAATATCACTCTAAAAGACGGAAAATCCATCCGATATCCTAGCCGACCTGGTATAGGAATGATATTTGTATTTCCTCTTGAAGGGGAAGGGAGGGTTGGCATATTGGTCTGGGGGAGTGATGTGAACGGACTGAGGAGAGCTGCGAAGCTATTCCCGATCCGCACTGGATGCGGCCAACCTGATTTTATATTGCTGGGATCGGATAGTGGTTGGAAAGGTGCTGCTGGAGCTTTGGTGCTGGCAATGTTTGATTACAATTGGCAAATACAAACATCGGCGTCTTATTTTCGAAAATGAAAGGCGCTCGTCCAAGGGAAGAATTGACTGATTGTATTTTATTGGTATCTCTATTGGGCTATCACCCCTGTTACTACGGCAGCTTCTATAAACATCAAGTTTCTGCTACATCCGCCACAAGCGATCGAGATTTAAACCATCATATTTCCTGATAGTTAGAATGGCTATAGTTTTACATGGGCGTGTGGACGTCTACAAGAATAACCTTTCAAATTTAACCCTCATAAAAAACATATCACGAAAAGTTATTTAATGGCTCCCGTTTGTTCGTGGGTACCGAACTAATCTGTTGGTTTTCAGCTTCGTTCGCTCCCTATTACTTTCACTTTTACGCCTTAGCCGTGACGGGAACATGAGAATCGAGTTTCTCCAACGTTTTCACCCCAATTCTAGCCTGCGACAATGGGCTCGCTCGAGAACCTTCGCAGGCACTTCCAAACCCCACAGCCTCTACATATGTGGATTTCGCCGCAAGAACTTCTACAAGTTGATGCTACTTATCCTCTTAATTATCCTGTGTATTGCCTTGGCCGTTGGAATCAGTGTGTCGAATCGGGTCAGACGCATTCGTGCGCAGAGAAACGGTATCGTTGGTGCCGACGGTTCCCGACAGGGCATCACCCTCCCTAATTCGAGGATTTTTGTTCCAACAACCACGCGAACAGTCCAGGAGGTGACCCGCATCGGGAACGAGGTATTCACAATTCAATACGAGCAACCGGAAGGTGTCACTTATGACCTTTCGAGAGGCTCCATCATACCTGCTACGTCTTACCTCCCATTAAATACACCGGGAACGGCTACATTTACCTTTGGTCGTGTCATAACTATAGTTGAGGGAGGAATTACTCAAACTCAAGGTGGAATCGTATCGGTTATCGCACCTACAGCTACCGTCACTTCGGAGGGCAGTACTCTTACTTTGGGTCCCTCCACGGCTATTATTGGAGCCACAACAAGAATTTCGGGTGGAAGCACGTTCGCTACCTTTACCAGCGTCCCGTACACCGTGACTAATTTAGCTACGTCCGGCACATCCGCTTCATTTGTGGAAGTTTTAATATACAACGATCCTGCTGGAGGCGTAATTGTTGTCCCAGCAAATCAAAGGTACGCAGAATGCTATCTTAGTGGAGATTTTGCAGTGTCTAAAGATATATGTTCATCGTGGTAGTTCATCGTCTCGGAGAATCGTTACATTGTCGAGCACTTCAACTACACTGAGCTCTTCGAACACATTTACCAATTCCGGAAGCACTACTGCTGCACCGTCAATAAGCCAGCAATCTCCTAGTTCAACTTACTCTGCACCGACGTCAAGCATGAGCAGCAGCAGCGGCGGTGGTGGAGACGGAGACGGTTCGGATATAGGCACAGGACAGACTTTCTCGGGGGATGCAACATTTTATGATCCTGGTCTGGGTGCGTGTGGAATTGTTAATTCTGCTTCTGATCTTATTGTTGCGATTGGACGTGCCCTTTTCGATACCGAAGCAACTGCCAACAGCAATAACAATCCATTTTGTGGACGACAAATTATCGTGCGCAATCAAGGAGGGTTCAGTCGCCGTTCCCAAGTAAGGATTGCGAAACAGTTTTGGAAAGAATCCAACAGCAGAAGCTGTGTCAATAATGCGACAACATTCGAGAGAAAAACTAGGACGAAAGACGATACCACAAGGACTACCAGCTTAGCTGTTCATGAGCGGATCATTCAAGACCGTGGGAATATCAGCGCATCTTCTTCGTAGGGCCAAGAAGAGGTATATAACGATGCCGCCCACTCTCTAGCGAAACGGGGCGAGGTACGAATCACAGTCGTAGATAGATGTGGAGGATGCGCAGAGTATGATTTGGACCTTTCACCCGCAGCTTTTAATATGATTGCAGACCCTGCAAGAGGAAGGGTCTCTATTGAGTGGCGTTGGGCATAATGGGCGTCCTCATGAATGACAGCACAAGTTGCCATTAATGCAGAGTTCCGATGTGGTTTCGGAAGAAGCAGCAGAAAAAATTAAGATTGTATCCAGAAAGAGGACACGAGTATCCTGCACTTTTTCTGTCTTTCATTTTACTTTTCCCCAACTGGTGTATAATACGTAGTGAATAGAATCACCAATGGGACAATATCACCAGAGCATGCAGGTAGCCCAAATAGAGTGTTGTATGTTTACCAGATTCTCAAAATACAACAGCAATCCGATTCGACCACAGCCTACAATAAGGTCCAAGGGACCCATCGATGGGTTTTTGCGGGGAAGCTTGGTTCTCCCACGGCTTAAAACCTTCCCCAGCCCGCTCGCCAAAGCATCGTCCCATGCATAAACAGGCCATGCATGATGGCCCCGGTAGGAGTGCCAATTGTGGATTTGGTCATGTACATCCTCGGTTCCCCAGCTCGTGTGTGGTTTGAATGGAATTTAATTGAGGGTTTCGAATAAATAGCCATTTTGGCGCCAGATATATCTTTTGCAGCTAGGGTTCTGCTCTGGTATTTTTTGCTTGTCTTCATCACCCACCTGAGTGATCCCTAATATCTATTCCGCAAATTCCGGATATCGCTGCACCCGCTCTCTAATTAAAATACTAAAAATGCCGTTCAGATCACCTTTCGCCAATGTCGAACTGCCCAGCGTAGATTTGCTCACATGGCTCTTCGAATCACCGGATGCACCTCTTTCTAACGAACCCATATACCTAGATACGGCGAACCCAGAAGAGAAACACATTTCTCTCCAAGAATATAGATCATGGGTGAAACGAGTTTCGGCGGGCATCCAGACAAAGTTGCGTTTGAAGCCGCAAGACAAACTGCTCCTGTTCTCTGGCAATAACATATACTTCCCAGTTCTCCTCATGGGAATCGTGGGAGCCGAGTGTGTCTTCACTGGCGCAAATCCAACATTTACAGCAAGAGAATTGGCATATCAAATCAAAGATTCGAATGCCAAAGTCTTGTTTGTAACACCAGCTTCCATCCCTACTGCTCTCGATGCTGCGAAATCGATTGGCTTTGATCCAAAGAACATATACGCTTTCGACGACAATGTTAAAACCCCTAAGAGAGAAGAATGGGCAAACTACCCAATCGGTGGGTACTGGACAGATATATGCTCTGATAGGGATAGTTTTCGCTGGAGGCGACTGAGTACGACAGAGGAGCTGAACACTACAGTTGCTATCAACTATTCTAGTGGTACTACGGGTATGCCAAAAGGCGTAGAGATATCCCACCGAAATTTTATCGCAAATTGTACACAATCCATCAGTATGAGCGAGAGCGTGTTGGATTATAAGCCAGTAAACCTAGCCGCTATACCCATGTATCACGCATATGGTATGAACTATTTTGTGCTGCAGTCGCCGAAATTAGGGAACCAGGTATACATTATGCCCAAGTTTGACTTTCTAGATTACCTCAGGTGAGTTCCCGTGTGTATAGCAGACGTAGATATTATTATCAACCAGAAAGATTGTAGTTTGCTGATAGGAGACCACTTTCGCAGATGCATCGAAAAGTACAAGGTCACTTCCATTAGTGCTGTACCACCCATAATTGTGGCATTTGCGAAGCATCCTGCGGTCAGCAAAACAGATCTGTCATCTGTAAGAGCTATTGGTTCTGGGGCGGCACCACTGAGCGCAGAAACGGCCATTGCAGCGGAGGCAAAATTCAATAATGTTAAGATTCTCCAAGGTAGGTTCGACTTTACATCACAAAGCAAAGCACCAACTTGCTGTCTCCCTGAAACCAAATGCTAACTCTGAATATAGGGTACGGATTGAGCGAAGTGACATGTGCAATAATCGTGCAAAAAGAGAACTCGAAGAACATAAACCCGAAGCGTGGCACCGTCGGTCATATCGCGCCAAACTGCGAAGCCAAGCTTGTGGACGAGGCTGGAAACGAATTGGGAAGAAACCAGTCTGGCGAGTTGTGGGTTAGAGGCCCAAACGTCATGAAAGGTTACTATAACAAACCAGAAGCTACCGCGGAGACAATCACGAAAGATGGATGGCTTAAGACCGGAGATGTAGCATATGTTGACGACGAGGATTTATGGTATATTGTGGACCGAAAGAAGGTATTGCAACTCTATCACTTTGAATGTAATATTGCTTAGGCAGCTACTCATTTTTTCCCCCTCTTAGGAACTTATCAAAACTTCAGGTTATCAAGTTGCCCCTGCAGAGCTAGAGGCTGTCCTTCTTGAACATCCAGATATCGCAGATGCCGGCGTCATTGGAATCACATGGGCAGAGAACGAGCGTCCTAGAGCATATCTTGTTAGAAACCCTGGATCGAAAGTGACTACAGAGGATGTCCTCAAGTTCATGTCGAAAGCTGTGGCAAGCTACAAACAGATCACGGGTGGTGTTGTCTGGGTTGATACGATACCTAAAAACCCTTCCGGTAAGATATTACGGAAGCTGCTCAGGGATCGAGCAGCGAAGGAGGTTAAGGATACAGGAGACCACCGAGCAAAACTCTAGAAACAAATATATATGCCCTATAACCTAGATAGTTATTTTCCATCTCACTAAGTACATTGTTGCACATAGGTTGGATTTGCCAATACAGATCTCTATCACAGAGTGCAGCATGTCATTCAATTCCATTGGGATATCTTATTATGATCTTAGTATATATAGATGTTTACCCGAATACAGTTTATATATACGAAGTTATTGAAGTAATTGATTGCTCAATCCACCCATTTCCCGAACTTGGTCCAATCATCGTACAGCGATTTGAAAAGGACTCTACCGGGATTGTCCAAACCCATATTCAGAGATCTCAACGTCGACTCTTGCACAACATCAAACATCGCATACAATCCAGGCGTTAGTGCTAACCTCACGTCTGATGCTAGAGTGTGTGTAAGATTCAAACTAATGTATTTTTTCAGCAGTCCAGGGATGTGTGGTTCTAGGGACTTTCTTGCCGACACGGTAGCTGAAGACAGGTTGTCCGACTTCCGGTTTGACCTCACACTCGAGGTCGACGGATCACAAAGCATTGTTATTAAACGGCAATAAGCTGCTGCTGCGTCTTTAGTAATAACCCAGTTCTTAAGACTTCGGAGCCATGGTGGGTGGATTTCTGTATCTGATTTTCTCCGACCAATAGCCCTCGGGAGAAATAAGATATTCATTAGGCTTCCCAATATAGAGATAATAAGCCCGTGTCGCCCTTTGATTCTGAAGCGCTGGATGCTTAAGATTTTGTTTAGGATAGAACAAAATGGGATGAAAACCAAATCCGTATTTGCTGCAATGGAACTGAATTCTGGGCCTCGTGGTGACAGTATAATTGAAATACTTGCTAGGATTTCTTCAACATTTAGTTGAGAGATAGAAATGTCCTATTGCAGAACATCAGCTCTTTGAAACTTGAGATGGATAGATATTATTTTGTATTACCTTTGCGCTTAACATTATATTAATTGTAGCTAAAAGGACACCAAGACTCTCAAAGCTATTGCAAGCAGGAGTACCCAATGTTAGTTGCGAGAATGCAACTGCTAATCGAGATTCTATTTTAGGATTACTAAGTTTGTCGGCTTTAAGAATGTAAGCTCTACCCACTTCCATGTACCTATTTTTTTTTAGTGAAAAGACCTACCTATGATAACCTTTAATAGATCTTGTAGTATTAAATAATAATGAAATGGAGTACGGCTGCCAGATAATGAACAGACAGATGCAACATACTCGATGTCATCACAAAGAACCGACTTTTTGACTCGAGAAATCGCCGCATTGTAGCTTACCCGGAACTCATTATATAAACCTAACACATAATCAATCATCTTAAATACTTCGTATAAATGAAAATTGTCGGAGTTGAGTTACCTTTTCCAGCAAGTGAAAGGGCAATTCCGGTAACCTGGTGGTCACTACCGTCCGCCGTTGCGCAGATCAGGCGACCATAGTATACGAGTTCTCGGCCGCCTGCCCATGAAACTTCGCTGCCATTGTTTTCTGACAGAACGAGGCTAAACTGACCCATGAGGGTTTCGGTTCCGCCAGATATTGCCACAGGAGCCATTGACTCAAGGAACATCAAATCTAAGGTAGCTGGTTGGAATTCATCATCTGCGTCTAATCCCGTGCGTTTGCTTGCAAAATTTTTGACGAGGATATCGAGTAGTTTATCTCTGAGTACTCTTAGTTTTTGTTTAAGATGGTCATCTCCGTCACTGTTGTCGATTTCAACTGAGCCCTGAATAAGGCAATACGACCAAGCTCGAGAGTAAATATCAGAGTTCCCAGTCTGCTCGAGAAGTTTGTTACCAAGATCCAGCGCCGCGGACAGTTGCATTTCTGCCTTTTCGTGGTTGCGAGCCTCTACCAGATGTCTATCGAATAATTATTAGGATATAATTATCACACCACGCTTGGAATACATACTTGACAATATATTGAGCTATTTCGATTCTAATTTTGAGTGTTGAATCAGGATTGCCACCCGGGTTAGCGAGCAAACAGTATAATTCATCCGTGTTTCCGATTACCGTTGCTAGAACTGATGAATTGGTCGAGAGTCGAGCAAGTCTGTGTAGGGCCCCAAGAACCTTATTGGTATCACTTGTGTTTTTTGATTGTTTTAACGCCGAAAAAAGCGAACCGACAAAGGCATCGCGTTGTGATTTTCTCAATGCGCTAAGGGCACACTTATCTAAAACTTCGAGAACGAGAGGTAGTAGCTGATTTTGGGCAGTCGGCTCAAGTTTTAGGCTTGTGAGTAAAGCACTAAAGAGAGCATCTGTTCCTCACGAATTAGTGCTCAAAAGCTAGTGGACGGATTTTTGGGAGGAAAATACCTTTGGTACTAATTTCTTCATATACCTTAGAATCAGGCCGAATAAAGTTACTCCATGCTGATCGTAGACTCATAGGTCCCTGTTGCTCAATTTGTGATGCAATCTGTAAAAACCGAAGTATGAAATCGTACTGAAATCTGCTCCCTAGCGAGCTGTTTTAAAAATTAACATATGGACTACATAAAACAGGGCAGAAGCATATTTACCTGAAACCACTAAAAAGTCGGTCACTTAAAGCCCAGATAATAGCCGTGATGATATTCGATGGGCCGACTATATCATCGAAGCTGCCGTCCCATACCATTCGACTTACAGGAGAAGGTTCCGTCAGTAAAGTTGTAAAGCTCTCGAAAATGGACTCTAGTTCATGGATTGCTAAACTAGAATGCTCCTTCAAGACAAATACCGCCGTGATTAGAATCAAAAGTTCTTTCGACGAGTTTTCAGTCAGGTTCCGGGTCGTAGACAAAAGTATTTTTGTCCTTGAAAGTACCACTTGTCCAACTTTCTGCATATAATTGGAAGAGCCCATAGATGGCCACATATCCAGTACTCGTAGTAGAGTCCGTAGTAATTGCCACTGAATTATAGATTCGCCATCTCTCAAGCAAGCGATAGCGAGAGTATCGAATAGTGAGATTATTAATCCATCAGCGCCTAATTTATCGATGGTCTCGATCCGAGCTATGCCCCTCAGAACGCTATCAATAATGGCCCAGGAGCATTTTATGGTTTTAGGCGACGAAAATTTCTTGAGAGTGGACCGTATCTGGTTTTGAGTTAAGCCGGCCTCAATAATTGAGGCTATAAGTGATTGAAATTTGTCGGAAGTCCATACACTAGATGGTCTCTCTTCCCACTGTTCAAGCTGACTGAACCATCTCTGAAGTAGGTTATCAACATCACGAGCTTCTACAGACACTTTGATGAACTCTTCGATGAAGAGCCATATAGCGTTGTCACAGTGTCTAAAATCAAGCTCTGATAGCTTTGAAAATATTGAATGGCCCTCTGTAGATAATATAGCGTCTAAATCAATCTTTACGATTACTCTTAATAGCGCCCAGTCCACATTATAAGAGTTTCGTAGCGCAAGTTTTATTGACGCTTGCAATGCAGCTTCTTCAACAGCGATTTTGTTACGAATTGCAATCTCTAATAGCTGATTGTGGACAGAAGACTGGTCTTTGGCTGTGGATAACATCCAAGACAATAACACGCTTACAAAGCCATCTGCTTGTTTCCGCTGCTTTACTGAGTAATCTTTGTCAGCTTTCTCAATCGCTAGTTCGAGAACGATAGGAAGCGAAGCGGTGGTTGAGGCTGTTAGTAGCTGGGATTTTGTATCTGACAAGGCATTCTCGAGTGGCTTTAGCGATTTTAAGAGCTCAGATCGCTTCTCCTGGCTAGCAACCTGTTGGAAGATATAAGACCCCAAAAACCAAGCCGCAATCTCTTTGATTTCCTGGGGAGTAGATTTGAGGCTGAGAATGGCCGATATGGGAACTAGTAGTTTTTCGGATACAATCAAAGCAATCTTATCAAGCTCGGTCAGAAAATGAAATAGACACCAAATATTCGGAAGGGCAATCTCTACCTTGTGAATATCGGAAACTCCATAGCTACAAGACTTCCAAATTATTTGACATATTTGTGTCCAACTAGAGGCTTCTTCAGCCCACGAATTGCCCGAGATTGATATATAAAGCAGTTTGAAGTATTTTTCACAAAGAACTGCAGCTGCTTCTGGCGAAAGTTTAAATATCGAGGTAGTAAAATCCAGCCGTCTTCGTTTCGCGCTTTCGGCCTCCCAGGTAGAACCCTTTTCAACACCAGCTTTTAGAAATTCTAAGACCTTGAATACTCCTGCAAGCAGAATTTGAACCTGCTGACTCCGTCTAATTTGATCACGCTTTAATTGGCGTTCGATTGCAGTACCAAAGGTGACGCGAACCAATGGGCTTCCTAGTTCTGTACCAGACGAGCTTGTCGACGAAGCAGCATCTTGCATGTCGACGTCTTCTTTCCCGTTGCTACTTCCCACAGCAATTTCTTCCTCCCCCTGGTATTTTGCGATGGCTTCCGAAAGAGTTCTGGCTATGATCCCGACAAATTTGTGTTTTCGCAGTGCCGCAGAGACCGCTATGAGGTTAAGGCCTGGGGCCTGCAAAAGCTCGTAAAAGGTGGACCAGGTCTCCGGCGACAATCGGCCACTAGAGTTCCATATAGAAATTTAGCATTGACCCGCATTATTGGAAGCTGTTGCATTTATTAAAAGGAAGCGACAAACTCTGAAGATACCTCATCATCGAGGCGTTCGACCAGCCATTCCACCAACCATTCGTTCTTCCCGGGGAAGAATATTGCAGCTTCGTTCCTGTAAACGGATTGTGCTAAGGGTATTAGGTCTAGTAGCGGTTTTGACCCATCGCGAAGAGATTTTGTAAATGCTGCTGTTGACAGAACCATGATGCGCAAAAAAAAAAAAAAAAAGTTGGCGCGGGATAACTTTTTGGATTGGTCCACTGTAGAGCCTTGTAGGGGAAAAGTAGATAGAAAAAATTTATAAGTGTGGCTCGGCTCGGGACGCAAAATAAATCACGCTTGTGCCTGATGACAGTCGAAGACTCGCAAACCACGCCAGAAACATACCAGCCATCAACTACCGCTACCCTCGAGAAAGCGCTCAACAGGTCCTCCGAGGCAGTATCCATCAATTGTTCCTGCCTCAGTCCATCGACCATTCGCTACATTGTGCAAGTACCGGTTGCACACTCTCACACAATGACGACAACAACATCTCAACCGTCCTCATCCACCTCCTCTCCATCCTCTTCCTCGCAGGTAGTCACCCGGGTATCCGCCCCTGTCTCTGAAACTCTTCTCAATGACAAGGTATGGTGTCTCAATCTGTTATCCGAGGAATATTCAAGGGCAAGATACTAATATTGTTCATGCAGTGGGACCTCTGCCTCTCGAATGCTATCATAAAATCCGGCCTCGGCCTCGGGTTCGGGATTGTATTCTCGGTTCTCTTATTTAAACGGAGGGCATTCCCGGCATGGGTCGGCCTCGGATTTGGTGCTGGTCGCGGGTACGCTGAATGCGATGCCAGTTTCAAGAGCGCTGCTGGTAGCAGGAGCGTCAGGGCATAAGCTGCTTGATTTCACGCTTTATTTTATGGTGCTTTCCAGACCCACACCAACATTGACGCATTGTACAATTACACTTTGCAAAGAGAGACCAGCTCAAGAGATAGGATACGATATTCTCATGAAACGAAGGAATGAGAGGCAAGAATTGAAGGTTCTTCGGATGCAAAGAAAACTACGTCATATGCGAGACTATTCTGAACCAAAGCCTTTGCTGTCTGTATATATTTCATTGGAAACCCCCTATCAATCTTATTTTACATACTGTTTTACCCCGTAGATCAAGTATAACGCTAGACTGCCAGTTTAAATCGAAACTACGGTGGAGGGTCAAATCCTAGTCCTTCGCGTACCAAACTTGTTAGCATGCGCTAATGCGTATATCTCAAAGTAGTTTTCGCGAGATGGAACAACAAATGTGCTGCTAAGTATCAGATAGGAGCGAAAGATGGCTAATTTTGCTTCGTTCATAGGACATATTTGTCCTCAGGTGAACTATGCTTTGAAATTTTTGCATCATCATGAAAGCAACGTTTTGGAGCAGAAAAAGGACTTCCAACAGATCAGGTTTTCAAAGGAGAAATCATTAAATCAGACGTACCTTTGTGACAATCGTCAAATCATATAGTGATATACCCACGCTAGTCTAATGTGTTTTCAATTGCATCCCGTTTACACACACACCATTATCAGTTACCGATGACTGCTCAGATGGCGAATCTTCATGCAAAGTGCTTGGGCCGACTGGGATTTGTCCGAGCCGACGGCGCTTGCTCAGGGGCTCCGTAGGATGCAAGACTCTCACTCCGTCCTGTCCTCGGACAAAATGGCTTCTGTTATCCTCTGCCTTGAATCGTTCCGGGCATTGGTCAATATGATGGTTGACATCTTCCTTAAGAAGACATATACCACAGCCCGTGGAACCGCCTTGTTCTCCACGAAGAAGAACTATCTGATCGGAGAGGGGAAGCAAAGGTGCACATTCTTCGCCCACTAACTTCCTAATTCCCGCTTGCATAATTTCCCATGGCTGGAAAACAACTAGGTCTATACCTTCTTTAGAAAGAAACTCATGCATCACCGCACCAAGCACGGGGGTTTGACAGGTAACGACTCCATACGAGTCTATCTCCTGAGGCATCGGAGGCTCGGCTAGAACCCAGGCACCGCTATCGCCCGGACCGGCAAAAAAGGCATGTTCATTTCCGTGCCGACGAGACGTGATACACCAATTTTGGACAATTTGGGGCTGTACTTCGGTTGTGATTCCATTCCCCAGTACAGTTACGTGCTCTTTGTCAAAATAACCGGATATAGCATGAACAGCGAGAACATTTCCATAGGTTAGACCGGTTGTCCCTAAGGCGATACTGTCAGCTGCATGAGTTTTACTATAAGGTGCAACTCCGATTACTTACGTCCATTTTTGATGACGGGCTCACCAGGTACAGGACTACGAGTTGTGTTTACTTCGACAACGATGGTGGAGCCATTAGGTTGTACGCAAGGGACTGTGTTGAATCCTATCCGTTGGCTCTGACATTCGACCAAGGCAAGGTCCAGATGGGTTTTTGAAGTAACACCACTATGGTATGTATAAAAGGCGCCTTGGCTCTTGCCACGGACAACACCAATCTGTGGAGCAAGCCTATGTGAGCAGCTGATCTCAGAAAAGCCCAGCAGTTCTTCCTGTAGGATCTCCCATCTGCGGCGAGAATTGAGCGTCTGCGGATGATCGGGGCCGATGGTCCGGAGATTGAATTCAAGCTCTTGCAAAGCCATTTCCTCCTTAGCTCGGGCTTGTCGAAAACAGGTGTCAAGATCAACCGCCGATGGCGAAGTAACAGGCTCGCCTACAGCGCCAACAGTGTGGCTGGCCGTAACGGCATAAACCGGCCCCGATTGGGTGATTACATAGCCACCGATTGTGCCATTGACGCCTGAGAAAGTAGGTCCAAGGGAAGAACCCATGGGTGGCCGAGCGTGGTAGTCACGATTTCTAGGGAGATGCCTCCCTCTGTTGGACTCAAGCAGTCTAGGTTGGTCATCAGCTAATTGTCTGCGATAATTTATCTCTTGGATGACGACATCCAGGAGGTCTTGCCCGCCTTTTCTGCGTACGAGATCTACGAGCATTCGATGTAAAGTTTTTGCGGTCTCTTTTGCCTGGAGAGAAGGTATTGTGAGCATGAGGTACAGGCAATGGCCATGCTGGAAGTCACGACGATGACTGGTAAACTCGTAGCAACTGAAAACAAGGACGAATGGCCACAGCTCGTGGAAGTTGAGACTCTGCAACAGTTCAATTGTCTCAACTCTGACTGTTTCATAAATGTTCCGAGCGGTTGTTTCTTCCTTAGGGTGCCTTACAAGGTAGTTCTCCCTGTCTCTCAAGAGGCGACGGTTCAGTTCGCCGCCTGCCGTGGATAGCCGAAGGGAATCGGTTATGGAGTCATCGACACCGACGCAAAGTTTAATCTTGTTACCGGCAAAGATTTCCTTCGCATGCAGAGTGCGAGCCGCACTGACCTGCGCATCGGAATAGACTTCGAAGTCCCGTCTGGATCGGGGAGCTTTAAACGGAAGATCAAAGTATGAACCCAGAACCTTGGAGGGGCCAATCTTGAGAGAAGGGTCCTGGCGGCCGTTACCCCGGTGGCCATTCAGCGGCTTGAGGACTCGGTTGCGAGAGAAGGTTTGTCCTGATGGCAGATCCATAGTAGAGATAGGGTTCCACCGGCGTGGGAGGAGTGTCCGCGTCCTTCATGATTGTCAGCAGCATTTTAAACTCCAGGACATACAGGACGATTCATGCGCCACAGCTACAGACACGAGAGTATGTCTGAGTGAGAGAGAGCGAGAGAGAGAAGGTGGTTGTGCCACAGTTGCGAGTTCTTTGATCCAGAGGAGGCGCTGAAACAAATTTAGGATTTTGTACTCCATTTTCAATTTGGCTTGTTATTTTTATCAAGGGGGGTTTGTAAATGAAACAGGAAGAGAAGAAGAGGAAGAGCCGAACCACCGAGGCATGACCGCGTGCAAGACAGCTACAAAAGCTAGTTGATGCGTTGGAAGCAAGTGTAGAGATGGAAATGAGGATGGGGTTGAAAAACTTTCTTTGAATATTTTTTATTTTGGGACAAGGGGCCCACACAACAACAACAACGACGACGACAACCGCAACCCCAACAACAAGCGGCAGCGGCAGCAAAGATAAAATAAACTACTTAAGTACCTAAGTAGGTATTTAACTACTGGAACCCACGTTTTTCTTGGCAGCGACGTTGAGGCAAGTTCCGCCGCCAGATGGCCGTCTCGATAGCTTGAAGAATTGTTACCAGAAGGAGAGCGAGATTGGCTATATATGACCCGCCTGACGCACATGGCTTGCGCGATCGTTGCTGTTTGCATTTGTCCCTCTTTTATTATCTGATAGCTTGGCTCCGCTTAGCTTAGCTCCGCTAACTTGACCCAGGAATTACTCAGTCCGTATATGTTTGTTGTCCATCTATCTACCTACTTAGTATCTACCGAGTACTTGCACAGACCAAGCTTGTTTCCACGTGGGGCTGCCAGGTAAGAAAAAGTGTCATGTTGATTCGATCCTCTGCTGCCCGCCGCAACAAAACGTTCCCGGAGGTCGCATCTTCAGATCTTGCTGACCGTTCGAATTCTCTGTGCCAGCGACCCCGTATTTTAACCAGACACCACCAGCGCTCCAACTAACTCGCTCTTGAGTTCTCCTTCTGCCGCGCTCGCCACCCAGCCGTTGCCAATAAACCAATCCCGCTCAATCAACCACCGCTCTCTCGCATATCGCCGCGGTCTCCTCCCTCTTCCCTTCCTATCGGTCCCCGCGTTTCCCGCCCAAGAGGCAGTCCCGTTCGGCTGCTTGACTGCAGTCGTTCTGGGAGGGGGGCAAAGAAGTAAAGAAAGGGAAGAAAAAACTTTCTCGGAACCACCTCGAACAGCGCTCTTCCCCGCCGTCGAAAGGACACACCCTCTCCAACGACAGTATCGCCGTCGCCATTGGCATAAAAAAAAACATCGTCATCGTTACAACCATCGGTTTGTAGCGGTGAGAGGCTTTTTTTTATCCTCTTGTCGTGGGAAACAAAAGAAAAGAGAAAAAAAAGGAAAGGGACAGGAAAAAGCTCTCAATCCACGGGCGTTGCGATCACCAGCATCGACAGAGCAGCTTGACGATCCGGCCGGGCAACGTCGCAACGCTGCAACGCTTATTTAAAGACTTTCGATCCAGTCCCTTCTTTGGACACAATTCAACTCCCACCTGCAGAGCTGCGACGGTCCATTGTAACGTTACTATTTTTCGGACCGCTCGCTCGCAGGGGCCCAAACCTTGACGGCTCGGGTCGTCCTTGTTCTCCTTTTCGCTCTCGCGGGTGTCGGCCTCCACACCTTTCTGGGCCTTCCTCGAACTATGCCCATAATAGACGGTGTCAAATGGGCCTGGTGAGTAAACTTTCATCTCCAATTCGACATACTATACTTCTCTGCCACTTCCTCCTCCTTTCCCTTCCTCCCCCCCCCCAGCTTCTTTCCCAGCTCGCTAACATCCTGTGTCTCGCGCTTAAGTGAACCTTGCATGAGAGGCCATCGCTCATCCAAATGCACACATTCAGACCGCATTCTCATCAAAGTTCGCAAACCCGGTCGCCCATTATCATCATGCCCTCACGAAGCAGGCAGCTGCAGCTGCGAGGTTGCCAGCGTGGCTATACCCAAGATATCTGCCAACTGCCCTTGCGGAACCCCGCCCGGTATCAGCAAGCAGATCAAAAAGGAAGACAAAGCTTCCAAATACGACAGATTGCGCGCGGGACCGCACGTTTCTTCCATGTCCACCCCGTCTACAAATCAACCACCTATGAACCTAGGCTACGGATATCCCAATGGATTTCTCCCAAACATGGACAGCCACGAGCTTGTGTCTCCTTTGGACCAAAATCAGATGTGGCAAGCCCAAAATCTCAATGGCATGAACGGCATGAACGGGATGAACAGCATGAATGGCATGGTGCCATTCCCTCAACATATAGATCTCGGTTCTCCCGGTACACCTCAATTTTACCCAGGCGATATGCCGCCTGGTCTAGGGCCTGCTCCCACAAACAAGCCGTCGACTAAGAAAAGTTGTTGTAAACCCGAGCCTGTTAGCTCACCTGTTGATGGTCAAAACTTCATCGATACCACTGCAAGCGCCTTCCCGGGCATTCGTCCCCTCCCCCCAAATCCACAGTACGGTGATTTTCCGGAGGACCACCCAGCCAGAAGACATACAACTAAAATGTATCCTCAAAAAAGAGCCTCACTTGGAACGTATCCCGAAGCCGATATGCGACAATTCAGTCAGGGACCTGACGGTCGTAGCACGAGTGTCCCCAACGTCATGCTAACTCCCGGCATGATTAGCAATTTGTCGTACGGCAACCAACAATTAGGGCCCGTTACGGAAGATTCGCAAAACCCATCATACACCATTCTTACTGCTCCGCGATATAACCAACGGCAAATTCTATATATGAATGCTATCCGTGAAGCACACGAGAAGCAACAGCAGGAAGAAGCAGAAGCAGCTCGACGGGCTAGCCAAGCCGGAGAACATGCGAAGAAAATGAATAGCAGTTGCTGTTCCCCTGCTGATGCCTCCGGTTTTCAATACGCTCTGCCTCACGGTTCAGAATGCGGATGCGGTCCGAACTGTAGCTGTGTCATGTGCATTACTCATCCGTACAATTCAGCCACCATCGAGTATATTAGAAATATACATCAGACACTGCAGCCCACAGAGTATAGCTCGGAGGAGCATTCGCCCTCCACTCTCGCGCACTCCGTTACCGGTGGTGCCGACTTCCCCACAAACGGGAGCCTGGGTGTCTTTGGTGACGTCGCGCTGGATGGTATGTCAGAGGAGAAAGACATGCTCGGTCTACAGCCTGGCCAATTATCCCCTTCGGCCTTCATTCAAATAGACTATCCCATGGGCACCTGCTCGCAGCATAATGGAGGCTGTATGTGTGGAAATGGATGCACATGTGTCGGTTGTTTAACACATGGCGGGCACAACGGTGTTCCATTGCACCTGGATGCCTCCATGCTGTCTCCGCCCGCTATGGGTGAGCAGCCACTAGATGACGGCCAAGATTTACATAACCAAAACGGAAACATAATGAATGGAGATCGACAGACGACTCCGAATGATACTTCCGAAACCGTTTGGAAAGCTGAGGAATCGGCGAACACTCCTCGTATCCAGGCTCTAGCAAACTAAACTAGAGGGTAATCGATGACGGTGCGGGGTGGCATTTGGTGGCAAGTCCGGAACCAGATCTTCTACGACACCCGTTACGACTTTCCGAACTTAAGTAACAAAAAGTTGCAATATTCACACTTGGCTGTGCTAAAATGCATCGTGTGTAAATATCCTTGGGTCTTGTGCAAAGACGACATATTAAGATTATCCAACAAAACTCCCCCAAGAGGTTCTAGAGTTCTTTTTTTGACACATGGTCTTTGCTTTCAGCTATTTGGTTTTCTTTTTCCACCAGGTGGGCGTTTTGACATGGCGCATTACTGGAACAGCTGTTTGCTTTCAGGTCTTCTCCGACGATACCTTTTATGATTTATTTTCTTCAAGGGAGAAGAAAGAGAAAAAAAGAAACGAGAACGCCACTCAAATGATTAGTTTGTTCTTATTGTTTATTATGAACGGTCCGCTTGATACTTGTTATTTCCACAGAAATTGCGCTCGGCTATTGGTATGAAATGGTTTTTTTTTTTTTTCTTTCGGGCTATAGTGGTGCCGATATACCTAAACCTGTACAAGTACTTTAGTTCTAGTTCGCATTTGCAATGCATCTCCTCATCGAAGGCAAAGAAAAAAAATGACACTTTTTCTTCTCTAGTATGCGAGAAACTTTAGCTCTTTTACGGGGTGATCGAACTTTGAGATTGAGGAATTTTTTCGATCTTCAGCAATCGGTCGCCTTTCCCAAAGCCGAATTTTAACTACGAGCCGATTTCATCGCAAGAAACCACTGAGCTCTTGCGTGGCTTGATTGATGCTTGTGCTTGAGACCCCACCTGGACGGAATCCATACCATCTTTTCTTAGAATAGTAGGGGTCAATAGATTTGTTCATGTGCCGCGCTGATAGGAATAGCTGGATCACCGAAAAAAAAAAGAAAGAATTAAAGTTTGAGAATACCGAAATCGCTAACACGGAGGAAAAAAAAAAAAAAAAAAAAGATGGCGATAATAAATTTTGCAATGGCCAGCCAACGGAACGGGATTGTGAATATTCAGGGTTTCGGCTCCATCAAAAGACAGAGTGAGGGGGATCTAGGCTGTTCCCGGCCCCGTTGGAATGGTGTTTGGAACGAAAAAGGTATGGGTTCTCATCGACGACCAGTTTCGAGGCTGTTGACGAAAAAAAAGGGTTTGACAAGTTTCTCAACAGCAGGCTGCAGACGGTCCCCAAAGCTTACCTGTTGGGTTATTGTTGTCACACACGGCTGGCCGGTTTGGTGATACTTGGAGTGAACATGTGTGTTTCGTGCCAAAATTGCAATTTTACCAGCTGACGAAAAGAAGGGGCCCCCGGTCTGAACCGACTGCAAACCCGTGTGATGAGTCTGTGCGAAGACCAGTCGCAATTATGCCGGTGATAACTGTGTGCGATGCTAGTTCATCATCAGGCCATTCATTCATTCATCTTGGCTAAATAAAATAAAAACGCCCAAAACAAAACAAAACAAAAACTCCAAGGAAGGCCGCGAATGGACAACCCCGAAGAGGAAGAAAGAAAGAAAGAATAAAAAAAAAAGAGGGTCTAACATCTGCGATATTCAGAATTTGTGGAGAAGCGATCTTTTGCCTTCCGCCTTCTGAGCCTATCCCTGATGCAATGACCCTGCCCATGCAGGGCGTCCAATCCGGGATGAACAAGAGAAAGGTGACACAATGGGCTAGACTGCTCCAGTTCCAGGCTGGTATTCCGCGACGCTCAGAACATCGACAAGAACCCCAGCCCGTTATCGGTCTCGCTTATCAGAAATTACAGGATAACCCTCATGGGTTTGGAATGCGGAATGCTTGCCGGACCCTGGTTGCGGAGAGCGAGTCGAAGGTGGTCAAAGACAGCTTTGACAAACGGTGAGGAATGAAGACGGTTTCAACCAGTGCTTCTTGTACTACTATACTAAGTACGTTACTGAAGTGCTGAAGTATCTACCAGTATTCATTTCTTGCTGGTCAAGAATTTGCCTTTTTTCCGGAGGTTAAAGATCGCTAAAGTGTGAAATCGAGAGTCTGGCAAGGCAGCGTCCGGCTCCAGATGCCTAACGGGACCCGTCGAGCGTGGATGGTGGAGCACTGGGTAGCGCAAAGTATCCGAAAATAAAGGCATGTGGCGGACAAACGGTGGAGCCTGCTGATGGACGCGGATAGGAGAATTCCTGGACGAATGAACGAATGAACGAAGCTGGGGATGTACATGTCCTGTACATGTGCCTGTGATGTCCCATGCCAGCCCGCGCAGGGACCGCAGCTGGACAAGGTTCCAATCACTCACCCGCACAAAGAGGCTGACATCCAACACAACCAGAAACTCCAACGTCCTATGTGCGAACATTGTCTGGCACAGCCGGCATTTTACGACCAAATGGCACAATCAAAATCAGACCCGCCGTGGTGATAATTTTAATCTAACAGTTTTTAATCTAAAAAAATTTTCAATTCCTCTGCAGAGTTCCGTGTCGTTTCGGCGGCGTCCCAGCTGACAACCTTAAACTAGATTGCTTGGCTAGTTCCTTGCCCGCACTGGCTTCGCTGCCCACGGCACATACATACAAATGGCGTAGGTTTAGCTTATTTCACCATCCCATCTGGCCTCAGCACTCGCTCTGTTTCACCGATCTTATTCACCCTGGGTTATAGTATATATTAGGTCTTGACTGAATCCTTTCCCTGTTCCCCACCTCTCTATCTCTGGTCTTCTCTATCGTTCCGCCAACGGAGATAATATAATAGACCTAGTGCAGTCCTGGTTTCTTGCCTTCCCGGATACGTTGCCCTTTCTCTATATATCCTCTCCTGCAAGCCACCCGCTCTTTCCAGTCTTTCTTCCATATTCTCTTCGCCCTGACCGACTCACACCAATCAAAAGACCAGTATTTGACTATTTTGTTCTCTCGAAACTTTTAAAAAAGAGTTGGACCACGCAGTCTGCTGCTGGCTTATCTCCACCCCGAGTCAACCACTCAATAAGTTATCCAAAATGGCATTGTGGGAAAGATTCCTGCCTGCAACAATAAAGAACCGTAAGCCGTAGAATCAATCAACATGACGTATTCGATTTATATCGTAGACAAAGCCAGTGGCACTAGCTAATACGATCCCATTTTTTCTTCTACACAGACCTGGTGGCTGCTGTGAGTATTGATTTCAATCCAATTCATATATCACCATTCGACTTGAGACTTACAACTCCTATTGATCCTTAGACTGGTGAATTCGTTGGTACGATCCATACATACACACACCCTTCCCTTGCTTTGACGCAGTCACTTAGGCAAGGTCAACTGTCTGACACCCATTGGACTCGATAGGAACCTACCTCTTCCTTTTCATGAGCTTCTGTAAGTTTCCGTCCGTGACCAAGGCGGGCTCGTATTATCGCTCTAATTCAAAAAAAAAAAAACATAGGCGTTGTCCAGATTGCCAGCGGTCATGTACAGTATGCGAGGGCGGCCGACACTCCAGCTGGTGGCTCCGATCCCGCAACCATTCTTTACATCGCCATGGCTTTCGCCATGAGTTTAGCTGTCAATGTCTGGATCTTCTACCGGGTCAGCGGTGGAATGTTCAATCCTGCTGTATGTTGGCTGGGAAAAAAGCCACCCCAATTCTAAATCGAGGGATATACGATTCGTAAATCTGTATCACATGATGATGACAACTAATATGTAACTTCTTAGGTTACTGTCGCTTTGGTCTTGGGCAATGGAATGCCGATTCCCAGGTTAGCTCGAACCGGATTCGCAAAGTAAAAACGTACCCCGCAAAGTCGCTAACTCGACCATATTTAGGGCTGCGATATGCATCCTAGCACAGATCCTGGGAAGTATTGCCGCTGCTGGTGTTGCAGAAGCAATTCTTCCTGGAAAATTGGCCGTGGGAACTAACGTTGGAAGTATGTTGCCGAACCCTGATGCAACATTCCTTCTTGGAAACAAGGAAACTAATGTTTTTTGCAGATGGAATTACCGTTGTGCAAGGATTGTTTATCGAAATGTTTTTGACTGCTCAGCTCATCATCACCATTTTCATGCTAGCCGTTGAGGTGCGTCTTGACTGGTCGGACTCAAACCGAGATTCTATCGAGCATTCCTAACCTTATTTCCACCACCGCAGAAAACTAAAGCCACATTCCTTGCCCCACTCGGTATAGGTGGAGCACTATTTGTCGGTCACCTTGTGGGTATCTATTATACTGGTGCTTCTCTGAATCCAGTTAGATCATTTGGGCCCGCCGTTGTCGCAGGCCATTTTAATAGTGACCATTGGATATATTGTATGTTCCCAACCCTTTTTCTATCCAGTCTCCAAAGTCTGAATCTAACAACGAATCCAGGGATTGGTCCTCTTTTGGGCGCCCTCGTCGCTGCTGGTTTTTACAGGCTCCTCAAGTTTCTACAGTACGAAGCCGCCAACCCGGACCAGGATATCGATCTTAGCTGCTCTGCAGAGGAGGAGGCTCGCCGACTCGCACTCACTGCCGAACGATTGGGAATTGAAGGCAAGGAGGTTTCCAACACTCGCAGCAACTATTCGAGATCTAAAGAATCAGATGTTGAGATGGGTTCATCTATACCGCCAAAAAGTCCACCTATGATTTCTTAATAGGATGACAGCACATATCAATAGGGACTTGATATCCTTGGCTATATCAAAAGTGGACATATTTTTGTTTGGGGGATTTCTGCACTTGATTTTAAAAAATGATTTTTTTTTTTTTTTTTTGGCAATCATCATTTATTTGAAGGGTAGGGACGGGGCATTGGGAAACGGCGTGGTTTTTTTCGGTTGTTTTTTCTTCTTTGCATGTGGCAGGATACAAGTAACGGCATCATTCCTGGAGAAAGGGAAAGAAAGTCCTTGGGCACACGGGACCACGGTAACAACCACCTAGTTATTAATTTGTTCGAGTAGTCATATTCGGATTCGGAAACACTGTACACAAATATATTATCAATTGATTCAGTTGGTCGTGGAATCAATAAAGGGCTGAATTTTGTATTTGAAGATTTTTTCTCTGTTCGGCATCCCAAGCCGGCCAATTCTTTTGTTCCCCTGCTCTCCTACTCTCTTCCGCGCACCAGGCCATCCCGTGAGCTCTAACTGCCTCGTCTATACCCGCGCCGATAAGTTCTCTCTGCGCCTTCCCTACGTCCCAGCCGAAAATTTTGACAGCCTCCACGGCACTAACGAAAGCTTGAGCTAACCCCGTATCCCCACCACCATGCCCGCTAAACTGATCCGCGGGCCCTGGCGTGTGTGTAACCCATTCTGCATAAGGGTCCGTAAACGAAATCGAATGAAGTGAGGTTTGCGGTTGCCGCATCGGCCGCATCCCTTGGTCCGGGGAGATGCCAGGCCAGGATGTATCAGAATGCAATTCACCTTTCGTGCCATAAACGACCGTTGTTCTTTGGCAGATAGCTTGCGTAAACTAAATATCTGTTAGACGCTGTGTTTACTTTAAGTAAAAACAAAAGCTAGCAGATCTCCTCTTGTCTCGTATAAAATCCTTTTTTGCGAGAGGGGATCAAAAGGTCCATTAAATCATAAACTTACCGCAGTCATAGTGATCGTGGCGGTCTTCGGGCCTCCTGCTCCTTCGTTTGCACTTTTGTCATCTGTATCATCATCGCCATCCCAGCCCATAACTACAACCTGGTTATCAACAACATCATTATGGCCATCATATACGCATCTACCGTACGGACCCTCGGCTAGGCGCTTCAAGAGCTCCTTTTCTTTAGATTCAAAATTACCAGGATCATCTTCAACTTCAGGATACACGATATTAACCGGCCATTCGGTATTATAACCGCCTCTCATACCGGAAGGGTTCTCCAAGTATATTTTTTTCGCGGAGTACATGCACGAACGTTCTACGGACTCGGGACAGGTCGTGCAATTGTTCGACGCACCCTTGGGTTTGTTGCTTTTGCGAAAGTGTGACAGGCGGCCGATCGAGTAGACACTGCTTGGTGGTTGAGGCACCGTGGAGGGGTCATCAGGATCGAACGGTTTTGGGGAACACAGGAGCCAGAGCAGAATATCGAGATCATGACAGCATTTAGTGAGAATAGACGGGCCAGAATCGGACTCTTTGTGCCAGTTTCCGCGTACAAAAGAATGGCTAAAGTGGTACCAGCCGACGGGCTCCTTATGCTCCACCGCGATGATCTCACCGACGACTTTGTCTTGCGTGAGCAGACGGTGCAGGAGGCGATTGTGAGGGGAATAACGCAAAACATGTCCGATGGCGAACACGCAGTTGGCTTTTTCGACAGCAGCCTGGATCTTGAGGCAATCCTTGTAGGTTGTCGCGAGGGGCTTTTCGACGAGGACATGCCAACCTAGAGGGATCACGGATGTTGCAATCTCCGCATGCGTCTGGTCCAAGGTGCAAATAAGAGCTCCGTCGATGCCTCCGGAGTCTCTGATGGCAGTTTGGGACTCCGGGGTGAGGAGATCTCGCCAGTCTGAGAATCGCAACTGAGGGGGTATATTATATCTGTCACCGAAAGACTCCCGTTTGTAGGTGTTGAGGTCAGCAACAGCGGCTACGATACCGTTCGTTGAAGTCTTGATAGCTCGAGCATAGTTGTGCCCGCGATGGCCAGCGCCGATGATGAGGAACCGTGGGGCTCGGGACAGATCATAAGGCGGGGCGGTAGTCACAGGTTCTACCGACTGGGCCGCCGATGTTGCATTTTCTCTACCGTCATCGAGGCCATTGAGAGCCGCTGCCGACGCTGATGGGGACTTGTTGAAGAATCTCTTCAGCTTGGACGCCATCGAGTGGAGCTGCGAACAATGATGCTATTCGAAGAGGGAACCCCTGGATGTCATCTACAAATTAATTGGGAATTTGATATATTAACGACGAAAGTATTTAGGCGTCGTCTTGGCTAGTAATTTAGATGGTAGCCAGCAAGCTAAGCCAAGCTATTTGATATTCAGGAGAGCTGCCTCAAATCGCACGTGCCCAGGACGGCTAGATCAATCGTGGGAGGGATCGAATCAACCCGCGTAAATTTGAAATACGAGGAGGTCTTTTGTTTGACAATGGCCAGTAACAGGATCCTGCCGCCAGTTCGTCAGAGGAGGCAACACCAACGAAATTTCGAACCTGCAGGAGTCGACGGACAGTCCACCGCGTCTGCAAGCAGCAGCAGCAGCAGCAGCAGACAGGCAGTGCAGCGAACAAGCAACGAGAGCGAAGCGGAATTCGCTCGACCAACGAACGACCTGGTGATCTGGTTGGCTATGATCCGGTCGTGTGCCTTTTCGCACCTTCCCAGGCTATGTCCCGATGTGTTGCTGAAACTTAGGTAAGAAAGTTCGCAGAGGGCGATTGGAAGGAGGTTTCTATATTAGGGGCAACCGCCCTGGCTGCACTGAGCCCCGGTGTGTTTCAACGCGACCTCGCACCGCCTGTGCTTCCCGTAAGCGGCTCCCTGTCTCAGCTGGCCATCTGCCTCACCATCGCCATCGGCACCACCACCACCACCACCACCACCATCACCATCACCATCACTATCACCGTTACAACCATCAATCTTGCCCTCCTCCTCATCATCACCCTCATCATCACCCTCCTCATCATGCTCATAATTGCAACCATCCAGCCGTCAACGGTGAGTATCTCAGCTGCGGATGGATGTGTGGATGGCGTGTGGCCAACATGCTGGTCGGGCTTCCTGGCGTGCAGCTGCGGGCCAGAATCGTTGCATCGCCAAGCGGCTTGGGAGCCGCCATGGGGTTTCACTGGGCCAACGACGGCCGTATTAACCAAACAACAGCCCCACCAACCGGGGCCTGCTCTTTCCCGCCAGCCTTTCGGGTATTGAACACGTCGGACCAAAAGATACACAATTTTTAATTTTTTTTATTCCTTGTGAAGTCTGCATTGTCTGGAGCAAAAACAAGAAAAAACAAAAAAGGATTTGGTCGGAAAAGGGTTGGTTCGCCGAGAGCTAAAGTTAACCTTTGCATTTTGCTTTTCCGCCCCGCGACCCAGAAACTAGTGGCTTCCTTCCTTGCAGGTCCTCCGTAAGCAAGCACTCCGTGACTCTGTTTCTCCCTGAAATAAATTTGGAACCCTGTTTTGCGAACTGCCAGTCTTTCTAGGAGTTTATATATTTCTCCTTCTCAGCAATCTTCTTTTCGTCGATTTGTTCTTATTCCTCTTTCTGACCTTTTCCTTTCCTAAAATCTTCAAACCTACGATTTCCCTTCCTTCTCCTATTCTGAGCAAATTTGTAGTTAGCTTTCCTTGGGCCGGCCCATTACTATCGTAATATCCCAACCCTCAGGCCGCGATTTCGTTTTATTTTGTCACACTAGTTCTCGAGTCATTGCTTTGGCGCACACGCTCAAGCCACCAGATTGTCGAAGCGAGAATATCTACATTCCCGTTTCCCATTGAACATGGCTAGCGGCACGGAATTTAAAGGCCGCCCGAGTATCTCCCGTAATGGGAGCAGCTTCCTCGATGACCTAGGCAGCGACCTCGATGGCTACTTTGTAGGTTTTTACCCTTTCCTTGAAATCCTAAATAATAAAAACAAGAGTAAATGAAAAAAATTGAAAAAAATTGAAAAAATTGAAAAGAAATTTGAAAAGAGGAGAAGTCCGGTGCATTGGTGGCTGAATTTAAACTAAACGATCCGTCATCGGTAGACCGGTCCAATTGATACGACTAAATCCTCCCGGTTGCCATATTTCCTGCGCATTCGCGGCTCCGTGCTCCCTGGCTTGATTCTACCAATTCTCTTTGTAACCGCCTGGACCGTTTGGATAACGTGTGTCCACGTGCTTGTCCGTCCACTGAACATCGATTCCCTATTGCTCACGGTCCTTGGTTTCTTGGTCGGTCTGGCCCTTTCGTTCAGGTCTTCTACTGCGTATGAGAGATACAATGATGGTCGAAAATGCTGGGGCGCCTTAACCTTAAATGTCCGGTACGTGATTGCTAATTCTATCCACGTAACATGAAAGGGCCGGTGAATCTGATTGGCATTACTATTCAACAGCAACATGGCTCGTCTCATCTGGATCCATATCCGTGAACGCGAAGGACCAGATGGAGAGGATGATATCCTCGCAAAATTGACCGCAATCAACATGCTTCTCGCGTTTTGCGTCTCACTCAAGCACAAACTTCGTCACCAACCGGAATACGACTATAGAGACCTCCAGGGACTTATCACGAACCTCGAAACTTTCGCCAAAGACGCGCACCAAGCTGGTGATCTCCCACCTCGCAAGTCTTTGACGACTCCTCAGCGTATCTCGGCGTATCTCGGCATCACTTTCTTCGAGAAGAGCCCGGTGAGACGATACAAAGCGTACAAAAAGGCCGGAAAGCTCCACGGAAATCTGCCACTTGAAATTATGACTTACCTTAGCTCGTATCTCGAGTTGGCCATTCAAGGAGGACAGATTCCCGTCCCTGCCTACCAGAGCATGGCCATGGGTTACCTCGGTGGAATGATGGACTCCCTGACTAATTGCGAACGTATCTCCCAAACACCACTACCCGTCGCCTATAATATCGTCATCAGTCAAATTACATGGCTCTACGTAAGTTAGCCTTCATGCCGTGGCCCAAAACTACCGATATGCGAGCAAAAGCGTAGATGCTAAACTTATTCCCATTTGACAGGTCTTGTTCTTGCCGTTCCAGCTCGTTTCCAAGCTGGGCTGGGTCGCCATCCCAGGTACCTTGATCGCAGCGTACATTATTCTCGGGTTTGCGGCCATCGGGCGAGAAATCGAAGATCCATTCGGTGACGACGTGAACGATTTGAACCTTGATCGTTACTGCGACTCGATTGCTCTTGAACTCGATATGATCCTCTCCATTCCTCCACCAAAACGCACCGACTTTATCGTCCGCGATGACAACTATGTTATGTTCCCCAACACCAACGAAGGTTATAACGCGTGGAAGGGTAAAGGTGTTGAGAAGATTAGAGATGAGCTAAAGAAGAAGCCTTTGCGTCACGTCAACCCGGCACTTGCTCGGGAGATTCGCCAATCGGAATTGAGGGACAGAGACAATGAAATCGAGAAGAAAGAACGGGAGGCCGAAGAGCGCGAAACGGCGGAACAGGAGGCTGCTCAGAAAGCTGAGCAATTGAAGAAACGCCAGAACGCGGCGCAAATGCCAGTTGATGAGTCTGTGTAGACTCTCGATGTGGTGGCTGAGAGTGCTTGCATACAGGAGGTATTTTTTAACGAACTTTTGCATTTCCGAGCGCTTCAATGACATTTCCTGTCTATAAACCAAGTTTGTATATTTGATTCGCAGTTCTAAGAACTCACACAACCTAAAAGTCGTTTGAACGTACATATAATTTGCCCACACCTGTCTAAATCCCTTTAATTTTCGTTTCTATTTCGAGAAAACCTTCCTAATCTCGAAATACTTTGATCTGTGGCTGCAGGCTACAAATAATAGAATTCCAAATAGAATAGTTTATAATTAAACGCTGGATTGAAACCCAGAGCTTCGTTTTTGAGGTGCATCTCCTCCTGCGAACCAATGAAGTTAGTAGCGCTTGTTAGCCAGGTGTGGAATGCACTTTTGGCCTGCCTAACCGCCACTTTTGGGAGGGCGTTCAGCCTTCCGAAAAAAGTGTGCTGTTTGGTTTGCTGAAGATGAATAAACGAATGTTACACAGCGAGAGAAGAGAAACTTCGACGTGTATGTGTGTGGTTGTGATTCCAACACAAAAAGGCCAACAGAAACGAAATGAGACAACCAGGTCTGCGTAAATACGCTACAAACCAAACATGATTCCACCCCGGGTATATGATATTGTATATAATGTGTGTATGTTGTATTATATCATGATGGCTAACTCTATCTAATACTGTCTTTCTTGCCGAGAGATATCATGGCTTGCGTTGACTTTACGGCGCGTACTCTGTTTCCCTCAATGGATGTAGGAATTGATATAAATCCATCTCATGGACGCAGAGTCTCTGCTATTCCTGTGGCCGTAGACGGGACATGCTGTATATCAAACAGCAGTGAAACATGAACAAGTAAGCGTCTACAGCCCTTAGGCTTAGGGCAGGCCGTGTTGGCGCCTTTGCTGGATCGAATGCATGCAATTTTTGGTCGTTAATCAAATCCTTTCCTCAATCTCCTCCTCCTCAGCTTACTCAATCTCCTCCTAGTCATCATCAGTCATCAATTCCTACCCTGAACATACCCTCCTTCTTGCAAACCCCATCTTTACCGCCATACACGGGCGGGTATTTGTAGCCATCATCACTCTTCCATCTTCGTTGTCTGTGTTTTAAAACCAAAGACCCCGCGGATCGCTACACCTGCCACTTCTCACCTATTCCCCTTCATATACCCGACAATCCGTCAGTACCTAGACTTCTATAGATCCAATCAGTAAGTTCTCTATAGAGTTATATTCGTCCCCTCTACAGTCCGAGAAAAGAAAATAGAATTTTGGTTTGAACTTTGTGTCTGAAGAGGTCAAAGTAGATCTTCTGCTTCCACTCGTCCTATGTCCCCTGTTCCCGCTCTCGCTCTTGCGTTAATGCCATATCGCATTCGTAAGACCATCAGAGCATAGGAATCTGTCTTCAAGAGAGCAAGGGAAAAATAAGAAATATCAAAGAAAAGAAACTCCTTAAAATATTGAAAATTTTCTTCTTTACTTTCTTTGTGAAATGACTCCTAAATGTTATGCTTCAAGGCATCGTGCTATCCTCTAACCATTTTATCGCTTATACTTAGAGCCTTCGTATCTTCTTATATATATATAACACTCAGTGGTTTCATCCCATCTACGAAAAACCATCCCCAAAATCGAGTACGTATAATCATACAAAACCATCCATCTCCCTTCCATTCTACTTCTATCACAGCAACGGACATCTTTCAAGCTAACAAAAAATCAACATAAAACGCAAAGCACCATGGATGAAAAGCTAGATCACTCCAGAAAGGCGCAACTGCCTGATGACCTGGACCAGCTGCTCGCGCGGTTGGAATTCCAGGAGCAAATTATTCAGGAACAAAAACTTGAACTGGCTTCGAAAAAGAAAGACTCCAACGATCCAAGAATGGTAGGTGACCCGGGCAATGCTCGTCGTGACAACGACCAACCAGGCAATATATCATCTACTCAGAATAACGTTGCCTCACGCGAGTACTCCCAGCCATTTGAAAATCGCATTCAGAGTCGTGGTGGCCATTCCGAATCTCCTGGGAGTCGAACTGCCTTATTCGAAACTGGTGAAGATGATTTCATCCAGGAGCAAATCAACAAGCATACGTTCGCACAGGCCGTTGACCCTGATTTTTATACTGAGGATGGTATCTCTCACATTCCTTCGGATCAAAGTAACAACTTGTTACAGTTTCCCTCTACAATGACTCGAGGGGTAAACTACTCTGTTGCTTCTAATTGGACAGACCCGAAGCATAAGGCTCAGCATTCTGGGACCGCACCCCCTTATTGGCATATGACGCCCGGACAGACTTACCACAGTCGACCTGTTCCTGATCAGGACTCTGTCCAGGACTGGAAGGTTGGCGGTTCTGATTATCGTCGAGGTATCGCCATTCCTGGACCGTCCAACCCTCCCCCAGGAGCATTAGCCCGCCCAGGTTTCTCCCCCAGTCCATTGTCTCCCCCATTCGTGCCCATTGGTACAACTTCCTCTTGGAACTCGGCTGGTCAGACCACACCATCCAGTAGCATGAACAGCATCCCAGGTTATGGAAATATGCCCTATGGTAATAACTATATGCAAACCGCAAGTTCCGAGTACTCACCTGGGTTCAGGAGTAATACAAGTACTTGGAATAAACCACCTGGCACTTCTCCCGTGAGTCTCTCGATATTTAGTCAGATTTTCTAGGATCTCCTTTCTTGTTTTCCAAGTATTTGTACTAACCTTATTTTTCTATATAGAGTCAGCCACAGGGGGGGAATCTTTATGGAAATTCGTCAGAATCCCCTAACTGGAAGAGGCTTATGGAGCGTGGTGTTCCTTGTGACTGGGGTTATCTCGTTGATAGAGTAGTAATGCAAAACGATCAAGGGGCATCAGTCTTTCTTCAACATAAACTGAAAGACTTTGACCATCCTGAGCACAAGGTCGAAATCATTAATTCTATTGTCGAAAAGGCTTTCCCATTGATGACCAATAGATTTGGCAATTTTCTTGTGCAAAGATGTTTCGAATATGGCGAGCCTTACCATATTGAGACTATCATGAAACTCGTCAAAGGACGAGTTGTTCAGCTTAGCATGGACGCCTTTGGATGTCACGTTATCCAGCGAGCCTTGGACACCGTTCCGGAACCATTCAAGGTGATGGTGATACAGGAACTTCTGCACAGGATTCCAGAAACAGTCATGCATCGGTGTAAGTATATTGCGAAAGAACAAATCAAGTTACCCGCAGCTAACACATAAATTTTAGATGCTTGTCATGTCTGGCAAAAATTGTTTGAAGTTCGATGGACTGGCACACCTCCGCAAATTATGAAATACATGAATGAGGCTTTAGCAGGAATGTGGTCAGAAATTGCAATGGGTGAGACTGGTAGTCTTGTCGTTCAGAATATATTTGAGAACTGTCTCGAAGAAGATAAAGTAAGTCTCGAGCTCAGAATTTTGTAAGAAAAGGAAGAAGAAAAGAGAGAAAACTCTAGCAAATAATGAATAGCGGAGCATTCTTGCTAACGTTGGTTTATCTATAGCGCCCATGTGTCAATGAAGTACTCTCTAATCTGGATATGATAGCCCGAGGCCAATTCGGTAACTGGTGTATCCAGCATATATGGTAGGAGCTGCATACCTGAGTCATTATTCGTCCAACGAAATTCATAGTGGACATGTACTAACTCTATGATCTATTGATAGTGAGCATGGTGCACCTAGGGATCAGAGCATCGCTCTCGATATCGTTCTTCATAATGCAGTTGAGTACAGCATGGACCAGTACGCATCAAAAGTGGTCGAAAAGTGCCTCAAGTCATCAGTTGCGCCCGGATTCCTCGATCGCTACTTAGAACGTGTATGTGAGGGCCGGCCTGATCGTCCACGTCTCCCCATCATCGATAGTAAGCCAAAAAACCCAAATTCTATGGTTTTGGCCGTTTTCTGGGTTATATATCTTCTTCTAAAGTGAATTGACTAAACCTCCCGATTTCTTAGTTGCGAGCGACCAATACGGCAATTACCTGATTCAGCTGATCCTTGGAACTGCACCAATGCACCAGCGCGAATTTGTCGCTAACCATATTCGAAAGCATATGGTCTCCCTTCGAGGCAGCAAGTTTGGCTCTCGGGTAGGCATGTTATGCATTAACAACAATTATGCCCACTTCAACAGCCAACAAATTCCAAGTCCTAGTCGTCCTGGAGCACATGGGGGTAGTCACAGTCATCATGGTGGTCCGCACGGCGGCGGTGGCGGCGGGCACCGAAACCACTGGAAAGGCTACCGCTGAATTCTTGTTTCCATCTCACGAACGAATATATCGTTTTATCAGTAGCGAGAAGTAGTTTTTATTTGTATTGCATGGTTTTTCGCTTCCCCGATTCTAACCTACCTTTTACCTTCACATGGAATATTTTTATGTTATTCAGCAACCTTTTCTTTACTTTCAAACATGCTGCGGAAGTTACTGGACTGTTTCTATCGTTTCTTCGTTCTGATTATCCAAGAATATCCTGGATTTCCCCCATCTGCCTGTTTATCACAATATTTGACGCTTAGAGATAGCGTCAGATGTGCCCGTATCTTTTATCTCTCTTCCAGTACCCAGCAGCATCATGTTTCTAAGACCAATTCCCCTGAAGTGGTCACAATATGGTGATACAGTGATGTTGATGGGATGATTCGTCTATCTAAGAAACAGAAGAAAATTTCTTCCCTTTAAATAAAAGCGAGCTCATGGTATACTATGAGATCGACATAACAATTTGTAAAGGAGAACCCGAATGTTCTAATTCTAAGGCTATAATACCTACAAGCTTCAACACGACAAGGGGTTCTTGATGAAAGAACAAACCATTCTCTGCTGATGGTTGAAATTCCAGGTAGAAGGAACCCTAATCTTCCGTTCTAACTATCAACCTCCATTGAAACCCCGGTTCCATTGCTGGGTGCGATTTTAGATTTTTCGAGCATCCGTGTTGCTTCAGCTAGTTGTGTTTTCACACTGTTGTTCAGAGTTTCATCTACACCCCGGCCACCGCGACGGGTTTTAATAGTAGCCGCAGGGACCGCTTGGCACCCTGGGCAGTTATGGAGTGATTCGTGGGCAAATATATCGCAATCTATACAGAAATGCGTTTTGCAGTCGGGACATGCGTATCTTTGAGATATGGTGGTAGTTGAGGTAGAAGACTGTATTGGCCCGCTCCGGCGAACCCCTTCTCCAGTAGCGGTAGCGGTAGTTAATTGTCGTGATTTTGAAGGCGAAATTTGGGACGTTTGTGATGGAAACGGCGTGTGGCAAGAGTAGCAGTGTGTAGATATAGATGCTCTGGGAAAAGTTTTGGTTAGGATATATTATTTATATATGAGAATGAGCTCGAATAACAGCCATCTACATACTCAGACCAGGGAACCTCGACCCAGTTTTTAAGAGGGAATAGATGATGATACGATCTTGCCAAGTGGGTAGACAATATCAATGTCAAGCCACAGCAAGGGCATTCGGTTGGTAAAAAGCAAACTTTGGCAGAACATCGCGGGCAAATATATCCTCCTTTAGTCAAGTTAGAATGACTATATTACGAAAATTAGCGATACGGAGATTTGAAATGTGTTCTTCAACTCGAAAAAGAAGCTCCAATCTTACCACGAACAGAATGACTCGAAGGTCTCGACGGTTCTCGACGGGAAGCCCATCATTAGCAAGCTAGGTGTGCTTGTGCTTTCGGATTTTGTGACCGGTGGGGTCGTCGCGGCCATCATGAGTTCCCGGTAATGCGCTTCGTCCAAAACCACACCATATCCAGCTGCATGATTTAATATTGTTAGCTTGTCGTATCCGGCCCTTTTCACTGAGGTTTGGATTAAACGTACAATCGTCACCGCTGTTGGTCTTTATGACCATTTCCCTGCAGACCGCAACCTGAGCGGCAAGGCCGACGATACGAACCTGGATTTTGTCTTCAACTAGAGAATTGATGGTTTCGTGTATATCAGTGGGATCCGATGACGACAAAGCGCCAAATATTAGAAGAACCTCACGGGTTCCGTGTGAAGGTGTATGGCTTAATGATAGTTAGCGCCACTATCTATCACGAAAACTAGAACCAAACTTCTGATAAACATACAATAATTCGGCTCGGGCCATTTCTAATGCATTTTGCAGGCTTGAGGCACCTTTTGGTTCCTGAGAAAAGGCTTTCTCCTGTAATGCACTAAGATGATCCGCCGGGTTTCCTCCCATATCACTAATCCTCAAGGCCAACCCGTCATGCATGCCGACAATACTCAGCTGAGAGATCGGATTCTGCTCGAAATACTCTGTCACAAAATCTCTTGCATATCGAAGTGTAAGTAGAAACCTAGTAGGTCTCAAATCCTTCTCCATCATGGCGGAAGAAAGATCTAAGACAAGAACAAGGTGTCGGATAATACCACGCTGGATGGGCGTCGTATCCCGCAATAATCTTAGCAGTGAATTATCAGCTTCTTAGGTACAATTGAATGAACGGTGCTTTGCAATTCGAAATACCTCTTTCTTTTTGTCGCCTCCAAAAGACCAATTACCGTTCCAGCTATGCTTCCATCAGCTGCTTCTACAACCGTATCCCAACTTCGTTGGATGTCCTCCCATTTCTCCCTGCGCGGTGCGGACGGATCCTGTTTCTTTGGTCTGCGTGTCTGGCGACGGGGTCCACGGGATCGAGGTCCACGTTCGTCTCCGGAGCTATCGAGAACGAAATCTTCATCAGAGTCTGCCATACTTTTTTCCTTTCAAGCTTGACTCTGCCTGGGTTGCTACAATCGAAGGAGTGGAGGACTCGGGGTGGCGCTCGCTATATAGTACCTAAGTAGTTATGCGTTTGGTGTTGTGTTCTTCCTATTAGTAAGCTAGCAAACACGAAAAAGTCACAGTTTTGATAATGGCATATCGCGAGCGGATACAGTCAACACGATACATACTTTCATACAGCAACCAAATAATATTATATTACCGATATGATACCGATATGATACAGTTAAGCTTAGGAGTTGGTTAGAATAACCATGCATTATGACTGCAACAGAATGTAAAGGAACAGGAAAAGGGCAAAGCAAATTTAGAACCGGGGGTGGAATTCAAACCGGGGCCCAAGTTAGGGAAATTTATGTTACAACCTAAAGTCAGGCATGAACAGTCTATTTACATCGGAAAGAAATAAAAATTTCCTCATAAGAGAGGGTAATATGTACGAGGAGTGTGCTCATTAACATTATATAAGTTGGCTCACTAACATATTTCGTTGATAAAACCGGCATTTGTGTTCTTTTGGAGTTGGGGGGAAGCCATCGCATAGGGAACTAGCTACCAAACAGACCTTTTGCCTGATCTCAAATCTCGTGTCCGAGTGGCGAAAGATTTCTCTGTCCAAATAGATATTCCTAAATACCTAGAAGTGAGAAAAGATCACTAGGTTATCTTCCCCCGTCGTTCAGACGGGAACCGAATTATCCCGAACAAGAAAATATATCGGAAGTCTGGGAGGTATCAATAACAAAAGGGAAAAGTCTCGCTATCGAAACGAAAGATATAAAGGAGGAAACAAGGAGTAAAGAGAAGAAGAAGAAAAATGCATACATGGGTATATTTAAAGAGAGTTAGAAATAATAGAGACATAAATTGCAAAGAAGCTATGCAGTGACACCACCATACATAAGCTCAGGGGTACTGAGTGTCGAATCGACCTGAGCGATGAGTATCATATCCTGCATCTGACATAGATGGGTTTAGCGGCTCATCCACCCATGTATCTTCTGTGATACTGGACCAGAATGCCCAGAGTGCTATTACTGCTAATAGGGTGAACAATGTCTCGAACAAAGAGCCGTCGATCTTTCCATCAGCAGCCTTACAAAGATGCACACTGATGATGAATGTGAATATTTGGCCGATTGCGAATAGGAGAACGGAGCCTCCGAGAAGCACTAGAGATTGGAATAGCACATCAGTATGTTTGAGACAGTAAAGAAGGAGAGGACTGAGTTATGTTCACGTACACATTGGCCGAGTTTCGCCCAAAACACGTAGTACAAGAATACTCTCGAGAATAAAATATCCTACTAAGCATACCAACGGGAACAGGAAATAAAGCACATATAAACCATAGTTCTTGTAATCGTTGTCGGGTCTGAATTGATCGGTGTAGCCAAACCCAGTATCGAGGGCAATGTAGCCTGCGTGACAGGGGAGAATAAAAGAGAAAAAAGTTAGAGAAGTTTGACGATATTGGTTGGAATGAGCATCTACCTGTCCCAATGAATATCATAGCACCAGAAGCGAGGAAAAGACCAAGAGACATCAAGGTACCATCGTCAAGGAGCTGATACCCAACAATGGCATTCAAAAGAAGCACCCAGCACGTTGTTGCTATGGCTGCGATGTGTATCGCGGAGAACCACTTGGGGCAAAAAGTCAGAAGAGAAGTCGGAGAAGGCATCGGAATCGAGCTTACCTTAAGTACTTTGGCGCTCGTAAGGAAGCCTCCAACGGAAAATATCTCGGCAATAGATACAATCGCGTACATGACGAGGAACATTTGCATTTCTCGCCGGCCGACAGCAGCTTGTTTTTTTTCGGACCTAAATATTAGATAGGCGACCGAAAGCAGCGCGAAACCGCAAAGTATTATGGCGCCTGCATAATGTCAGCTATGTTTAGCCCTAAAAGACGGCTGTAAGCAGAGCTCGTACCTAAGTTCCTAAGTGGCTCTCCCCCAGTTTCAAACCCCACTAGTTCGCAGCTTTTTTCGAGGGGCCGAGTGTCGGGGCTCGAGCTCAGGGCGAATAGCTTAGCAGGACTGTTAGCTTAAGGAAGAAATGAATCGTATAGTGATGATTGGCTTACATTACATATCTAGAATGCAATTCGCATGCGTGTTAGCAGTCGAATCGGCGAAAACATTACAGACTAGAGTTATCTTACCGGAAGAGTCGAATCCCGACAAAAGTTCTATAGAAGCATGGGTTTAGCATTCGGACACGGGGAGAGAGAGCGAACAGGCATCGGGTTGGATCACATACGTAAAATTTGCCGAACTGGGTCATTGCGTCGTCGCGAGCCTAAAGCTAGGCGTGAACAAGGTCACTGTTGCAGAATCTCTCTATCTGTCGGTGTGATGATGATATGAGCGTGGTGCCCTGAAAGAGAGAGAGAGAGAGCGAGAGAGAGGTTTTTGGTGATAGAACTGCAGCGATGAGCTGTTGTCGGGTGGCTGGTGTTGCAGGCGAGGGAACACAAGAAAAAGAGCGAGAAAACAATTTTGCGTTCGGGTGTTGACTGGCGGCGAGGAGGAAGGTGGGAAAAAAAGAGACACACGAGGAGGATATATGATTAGACGATGGAAACCGAATAAAAATATGTGATAAATTAAACGAGAGTCGTCGCTTGTCTCAGAAGGCCGAGGAATTGAAGGCGGCGCAGAATAATGAGCGACGGAGGCCGAGGTTTTAATCTGATTTCCGTTGGTTCGATCAGGAATCTTGCACGCTGCCAGCCGATAGCAGGAAAGCAGGCAGATGGCAACCACGTGACGGGAACAGTTGTGAATCGAGGCAAACAAGCAGCGTCTCTGTTCTTTCTTCTGTCGTCGATGGAGACCCGCTGCGCTGTCAGCGATGGCAAAAAAAAAAAAATAGACTGGAAGAAAATGCAGGGCAGGCTATATTAAGCAACAGCCACAGAGTATCTTCCTCCACCCGCCACAGGAATCTTCTTTTGATGTTGATCGAGCTTCAAAAAAGAATGGCGGCGCTGGTAGACGACGATGCCCATGCAATGCACGACTTTGTCCAACCATGCAACACCGTTTAGGGGGGGGTCGACGTGGAGACCGTGTTGCAGAGCGAGGCGGTGTACCTGCTCCAATTGGATCGCCAGACCAGGCTTCCTGTTTCCAAACCTCTGCAGTCTAAGGAGGCGGGGAGGAAGCGGTGTGAGGGAGTGGGGACGGACTGATGGAGATATGCGACAGGAAGAAAAAGAGAGGGTGAAAAGTGAGAGGGAGACGAGAGCGAGATAGCTAGAACGCGCGCACTGAGCGCGCACCTTGGCCGGTAACTATCAAGCTTATGAAGAAAAACGCACACTCACTCAGAAATACAGAACGTATGAGCCGAACCGAAATGTGATGGGCGTTGAGAATACCAGAAAGCAGCCGTCAAGGCAAAACCGGAAAGAGAGAGTTGTGTGTGTGTGTGCGGGCGAGTTGACGGGATGGGTCGATGGAATGGTATGGGGAGAGCCAATCAAAACGACGGAGGCCGGTGATGCAGCCAAACGGTTGACGGGGAATATTGCCTTCCGCGCGGGGAGAGAAAGAGAGAGAGCGAGCAAGAGAAAGAAGGGAAAAAAAAAAGAAGGAAAAAAAGAAGGAAAGAAAGAAAGAAAGAAAGTGAGCACGTCCGGAGTCAGCAAAGAAGGGGTGTGGAACGAACGAACGCCAGCGGGCTACAAGTCTCTCAAAGATCGATGCAGAACCGAATTTCAAGAATATGCAGTGCGTCAAAGGCACGAATGTTCGAACGAGCGGAACCAGCGAACACGAATGAGATCGAGACCGTTTCGAGATGGGAATCATCAAGATTCGCGGTGGGAGATGGCCTTATTATGACCATTGTTGTTTGTTACAATCATCACCACTGAACAAGATCAGGTATGCCAATACATTTGCCTCACCGAAGCGGACCCCGGACGAAGGTTTGGGGAAATGAGGACGGAGGGGCGGCTTTGTTTGAAGCGAACAAGAACCCTGCTTGGTATCACGAAAGAACAGCGTGCTGGCCAGGCACCCAGTTTTCCGCCGTCAGGGCTCAACCAGTGTTGACAGGGCCAACAGGCATCGCGGGCCTATATGATACCTGGGATCGTAGGATGGTGAGTACGGGAATTGGAGGGATCCGGCTCCAGCGTTGCACGTCCCTAGTGACCACATCCGATTCAAATATTCATCTCTGCTGCCACCCAAAAATAGCCGTCACTAACAGTGCTAGTCGCAGGTATACGATGCTACTGAACCGAATCGCGAAGTACATAATACAGCATATGTGTCTGGTTAGGTATGTTGCGTGATTGAAAGAGGTACTCGATTAAATTGAAGCCATGAGGTCTGCTCGAAGATGGCCAAGCGCCAGCAAGCTGGTGGTGTTTCAAGGTTGTGGTTGCCGGCAGCACTTCCGGTCTTTGAATGGACAGACCCAACATAGCTTGCAGCTTGCCAACTTTGAGGAGCACGTGAGTGGGGAACCCGCGAGACCACTCGCCACATTATCACTCGCCACATTAGCATCCGCCACGAAATTGCACCCGAAACCCGACTGGCTTGGCTGCGATGCGATGTCCTTCTGAATCAGGTGCTGCACGATTACGTAGGAGGAGGAGGAGGAGGAGGAGGAGGAGGAGGAGGAGGAAGCTTTAGTCAGGTCGCTCGAGCTCCATGAATTCGACTCCAAAACTCAACCGCAAACTCAGAACTTCGTTTGATCCGGTGGAGCAAACTCCGAGCATTGTCCCGACCGGATTCCGATCTACAGCATCTGATCTGGTCAGGTCCGAGTTAAAAGGGGCTGGGCTGGACATCAGCTGCAGAGTATAGTAAAGAGACGCGTCTCGAGCTCAGTCTACAAGGCTATCCCGCAGAAAAACAGCACTCCTCCTCCTTATATACATAGACAAGAGTGCCATGTTCATTGGTGTGACACGCTACCTGTAGAGTTTTCGGCCGATCCAATTTCGAGCTCTACCTAAACCCAACTTCTCCTTTCAGGGAAGAAAAAAAAAATCCGTCAAGATTACGCCCTCACGCAAACCCCCAGTTCACATCCCTCTCCAACCTATCACCAGACACGATACCTCCATAGTAGAAGGAGAGGCTAGCGATCAGGGCGCTGAATTTCGTGAGCAGAACACCTCATTGTTGCGGGGGGGACGGTCGACAGTTGCCGGAGGTGGTCACTATCGTCATAGCCCAGGCTCTGACTACAAATCGGAATCTGATGGTTCGGACTCTTGGAGCGAGACCGGCGACTTGGTGGAACAGATCCCGGCCCAGGACGACGTCGGCCAACAGTCTAGTTTCGCGGACAAGAACACACGGCCGAATAAAGGTTCCACTTCAAAATCGAAAGTTAAAACCTCCAGGAAGAAAGTCAGATACGACAACATCGGCAATCACGAAGAACGTTCACGGAATCGTCAAACTCGCATCCGAAAAAAGGATATTCCCATCCCTAACCCTAACCGAAAGAAAGCCTCTCTTTTAAACAAAACATTTGCATTCATTATCAGCGGCGGCAAGCAACCTGACAAGATGTATGGCCTCACTGGGAAACCATTACTGTATGTTCGTCATCACCCATCGGCTTCTATTTTGAAGGAAACTCATTTTGGCGGGCCAGGTACTTCACTAGCATATTCGTGAGCTTGGGGGTTTTTCTGTTTGGATATGATCAAGGTGTGATGAGCGGTCTTTTGACGTAAGTCATATCCCTCCTGGTTATTCAAACCCACGAAGGACCACCCATATCTCTAATCGCCATCGATATTCCTTTAGTGGAGATAACTTTAAACAGTTCTTTGGCAACCCAACTGCAGCTCAAATCGGGACAATGGTTGCTATACTCGAGGTACAAATTTCCTGCGAATCATCTAAAGAGGCATGTGAAACCGAACGCTAACGTTCCGCTTTCCCTCCCTCAAGGTCGGTGCCTTCTTCTCATCTCTTCTTGTCGGGAAAATAGGAGACACTATTGGACGAAGAAGAACTATTCTTTACGGAGCTGTAATCTTCGTAGTAGGGGGGACACTTCAAACATTTTCCATCGGTATGATAACAATGATTATTGGGAGGGTTATAGCAGGCGTTGGCGTTGGCTTGCTCTCAACAATAGTTCCTGTCTACCAATCCGAGATCTCGCCATCTCACAACAGGGGACTGCTCGCCTGCATTGAGTTTACAGGTAACATAGTCGGCTATTGTTCTAGCGTATGGATGGACTATGTCTGCTACAATATTCCCAACGATTGGTCTTGGAGGCTTCCTCTTTCCATGCAAATAGTTATGGGGTCCCTGTTAGCAGTTGGATCCTTGGCTATTTGTGAATCGCCTCGGTAAGAAAACGATGCAACCGAATTTCGAAAGCTAGTTGCTAAAACGGACTCCTATATAGATGGCTCCTAGATAACGATCATGATGAAGATGGTCTCACTGTGCTTGCAAACCTTCATGCAGGTGGTGATATATATAATGAAAGAGTTAGAGATGAGTATCGAGATATTAAAGAATCAGTTATACTCCAGCAACAGGAGGGTGAACGAACATACAAAGAAATGTTTTCCCGGTACAGAAGAAGAGTTTTCATTGCTATGTCGGCCCAAGCGTTTGCTCAACTCAATGGCATCAATGTTATCTCGTACTACGCGCCTCTTGTATTCCAAGAGGCTGGCTGGGAAGGTAGGGATGCCATTTTAATGACCGGCATAAATGCGTTGGTATATGTTGCCAGTTCTATCCCACCGTGGTATCTTGTTGATCGATGGGGAAGGCGAAAAATTCTACTCTCTGGAGCCATAGTCATGGCAATCTCGCTATCTCTCATCTCATATTTTATGTATCTCCGGACTCCATCAACCCCAACACTTGTGGTCGTATTCGTGATCATATATAACGCATTTTTCGGGTATTCATGGGGACCAATACCTTGGCTGTATCCGCCAGAAATCCTGCCTTTGTCAATTAGGGCGAAGGGTGCTTCGCTATCAACAGCCACGAACTGGGCATTCAATTGGCTGGTAGGGGAATTGACTCCAATCCTTCAGGAGGTAGTAGAATGGAGATTATATCTCATTCATGCCTTCTTCTGTGTTTGTAGTTTTGTTTTAGGTAAACCTATTCCTTCCGGTTCTTCAAATCAATTCATCGGTTTACTTATATCTCTAATAATCCCTAGTATTCTTTTTCTATCCAGAAACGAAGGGTCTGACATTAGAAGATATGGGGTTTCTGTTCAACGATGCGTCAGCAGCCCCGACCCCTTCTGGGCAATCTTTGTTAAGTTCCGAATTGCCAAGCCCTGTTTCAACACTTGGAATCAGTAATTCATACTTTCCACAGAATGCAAAACTCAATACCGAAGCATCTGGCATCATTAAATGGTTTCGGAGCTTGCTTAGAGGTGATGGAAGATATGCAAGCGACTATAGACCATTGGGCACAGGACAAGATTTACCTTGATTCAAGCAATATTAGAGATAAATGCCTAGATTAGATACTTAGAACCGATATTCGCATTTTCTTTACAATTATACCAGGGCATGTACTTATCTCCCTTCTTGTGGTTGATTGAGATTCTAAGTTTCAAGGAAACCATTATAGAATACATTAATACCCGAGGTGTTCCACGAGATCAGCTCAATAATGTAATTCTAATATATCTAATCTTTATAGTTTTTCTGCCAAAAGACCCTCACATGTTTTTGAGACCCAGCTTTTCTAATATCCTCGATATCTTGCTCACTAAGCTTGAATTCTAAAATATCAAGAGCTTCTTTCATTCTCCACTCTTTTGACGAAGTGGTTACTGCGATTGACCCTGTGTCAACCGCCCACCTTAGTAGGATTTGCATAGGGCTTTTAGAATATTTCTTGGACAATTCTTCAATGATGCCATCTAGAGGTCCCGGAGCTCCTTTCGTAATAGGAACGAGAGGGCCGTAGGCGGCGGTGAGTATGCCCTTTTGGCGGTGATACTCAATCAGGTCGGGGCTTTGAAGACTTGTTTCCAACGAAATGTATTAGTACCGATTAGGCTTTTCGTCCAAGAACCTATCAAGTAACGTAATTCCAGGACGAAACTGCAAAAACTTACTACGGATGATATTCAATCTGGTTAACCGCTGGCAGAATTTTGGCTACCTTGGCGATTCTTTCGAGCTCTGGTACACTGAAGTTGCTAACTCCAATAGCCTTCGCCAGCCCTTCGCTCTGCAATTCTTCCATTTCTAGCCATGCTCTTTCAATGGATATTTCCTTTTCCTTTTCATCCCAAAATGGTGCATGGATGAGATACAGATCGACATAATCCACTCCTAGTTTCTTCAAAGAGACATGCAATGCGTTTTTGGGAGAAGATATAGACTGGTAGACCTTTGTGGTTATGAAAAGCTGTGTTCTAGGTTTTCCAGATTCTTTAATTGCAATTCCGAGCTCTTCTTCGTTTCTATACCCTTCTGCACAATCGAGATGAGTGAAACCAGCTTTAATAGCAGTTTGCGCATTCACTACAATATCGTTGTCAAAGTCTGAATCTCTTGATTTGAAGTCTAACTCATTAGCATCAACCGGCGAAATTGTATTTACAACGCATAAAAGAAATAGAAGCTAAATTACAAGTTGGTATGTCGATATATATATATACCTAGCAGCAAAGTATATATCTACAAGTATGTTGCGCTTTGCATAACCGACTGTTATCTCAAGACTTTTTATAAATAAATAAAAAAGTTGATATCATAGGTACTTACTTGCAGTTCCTAAGCCGTATGCTATTATTGGAATAGAACCACCATGGCTTGAGTTCGCAGCAGCGAAGGGACCGTGTGTCGCCATTTCGAGATGGGACTAGTCACGAATTCGAACTTGAACGTGAGTAGAACCTCAGTCTTTCGAAGCCTGACGCCGTGTGAGGTTTGAAGGACACTACAGCTGTTGGGTTGTTGTTGAGATTGGCCCTGAAAAACCGAGGAAGCTTCAGTTACCGGCGCTAAAGTACCTACATACATATATACTTACCTCGGTTCACTCGACTAAGTAAGTACTTAGCCTATAGACATCTTCAATCGGACTGCCTTTTAGCTTAGTGGCCAATAACGGCTCAAGATGTCGACATCTGCCAAGTCTCCACTAATTTACGTCACTAGGCTAAGCGTATCCGTGTTCCGGTCAATCGGTACCTACTTGCTACTCTAACAACAAAAAATTAAATTCACATTGCGCATACGGGGCAGCAGAATTAATAGGTCTTAGAACAGTTACAACTGAAATTGGCGGATATAACATATCCTCCCATTCTCAATTAGATTACCCGATTTCAAAAATTTACCTTCTTATTAGCTAAATGCTGCGGAGGTGCTTAAGTATTTAGTCATCGAACATCATGTATCATCATCCTGTTACCACAGATCCTTGATACATCGACCCTCACACCAGATTTAATTCTCCACAATCCAATGTTCCCACCCCAGCAGATATTCCAACAGGCGCAACACCAAGCATCAAGAGCTCTACCCCGTCTCCTCTTATTATCTCGAAACATATCTACTTTGATGGCAAATTACCCTCCCTTCGCCACGATGAACGAGCCAGAAGACGGAGTTACCTTGGCGGATCTCCCGAAATCGCACACCTTTACTGATAAGCTCCCACGTGCGTATATACATAAGGCTTACTTCCCTTACACGATTGATTTCGTGGATTTATATTATTCAAATGAAATATACCTACTGATTGTGGGTAAATAATTGCGACCGCAGCCGACCCCAACATCCCAACTACGAAAGAGGCAGAAAGTAAGCCTCGCCCAGTGCCTGGGCTTGTTAAAAGCGCCGCTTTTACTTGGATAAAGCCCGAGGAAACTGCAGATTACGATTTACTTGCCGTCAGTCCTGCTGCCTTCTACAGCCTTGGTTTGAAGAGAGGCGAGGAGGAAACGGAGGAATTTAGAGCCTTGGTTTCGGGGAATAGAATCTACGATGAACACTACCCTTGGGCCCAATGTTATGGAGGTATGTTGTTGATATTGGAGCAAAACCGGAGAACTCTTCTGACTTTAGAACTGCTTAGGCTATCAGTTGTAAGTTTTATTAGAACTAGTACGGTTGGGTATCTAGTTAGCTGAAGCTTGTTTCTTGGTTGATTTCTTAGTGGTCATTGGGCCGGTCAGCTGGGCGATGGGGTGATTTTCCGATTATATTGAACAAGCTGCTCTGGTAGAAGTCCCGCTGACTTCTCATATCTAGCGGGCAATCAGTCTTTTCGAAAGCACAAACCCAGTAACAAAAGTTCGGTATGAATGGCAACTAAAAGGTGCCGGTACAACTCCATACTCGAGATTTGCGTACGTCTATTTATTGCTCTATCGACGATTTTCCCATTACCGCCTCATAAGAAAACTAACTGACTATCTCTTGTCTTTCTCCTCTGTGTTATTTGAGTAGAGATGGGAAGGCTGTATTACGTTCGAGTATCAGAGAGTTTATCGTTTCCGAAGCGCTGAATGCTTTGAACATTCCTACCACTCGGGCGCTCTCACTAACCCTCCTTCCCAAGAAGAAGGCACAGCGAGAAACTGTGGAGCCTTGCGCTATAGTCTGCCGTTTTGCACAGTCCTGGATTAGAGTTGGGACATTTGATCTTCCCTACACGCGTAATGACAGGAATTTGACACGCCAACTGGCGGAATACACCATTCAAGAAGTATACGGTGGAGTCAACAATCTTGTAAAGCCGAGAGAAGTTGAGCCGGACGGCCCTCCAAATCGGTATGAACTACTATATCGAGAAATTGTCAGAAGGAATGCGAGGACCGTAGCCCATTGGCAAGCATATGGGTTTATGAATGGAGTCCTAAATACGGACAATACGTCTATTCTAGGGCTTTCCTTGGACTTCGGGCCGTTCAGTTTTATGGATGTGAGTACTTATGATTCTAGTTGTCTAGAAATATTTTTATTGATTATTCTTTATGTAGAATTTCGACCCCAGCTTCACGCCAAACCATGATGATGAATCTTTGAGATACTCCTACAGAAACCAGCCAACAATAATTTGGTGGAACATGGTAAAAAACTCGTCCTGCGCTCAGATAGAAGGATTTGCATTATAGCCTAACTTAAATATCCAACAGGTTCGTCTTGGGGAGGCGCTTGCCGAATTATTTGGCATGGGATCCCGTGTTGATGAAGAGGACTTTGTCCGAACCGGGATTGAGCAGGAAGACGTCGAAGCACTTACAAAACGAGCTGAAAGCATAATAAATCGCGCGGCCGAGGAATACAAACGCACCTTTATTGATGAATATCAGCATTTGATGTCAAAGCGGCTCGGATTTCAAACTCTGCAAGAGACTGACATGGACGAGATGTTTAGCACCGCATTAGATCTAATGGAAAAACTAGGACTAGATTTCAATCACTTTTTCCGACGCCTGTGTCACCTGCCAATCTCTGTAATGCTAACTGAGGATTCTCGGGCACGCTCTGCTGAACATTTCTTTAATGCGAACTCATCCTTTAACATGCTTGGGATGAAAGATGGGCATAAAGCAGTGGAGAAGGAAAAAGCAAAAAAGGAAATCGCGGATTGGCTTGGGAAGTGGAGGGAAAGGCTTGCATTGGAGGACGATGGTTTAAACGACGAAAAACGACACCAATCAATGAAGCGAGTGAATCCAAAATTTCTGCCAAAGAATTGGGTTTTAGATGGTAACGTATTCAGTTGACCGGCTGTTGTTTACAGCTTCACATGAGAGATAGGTGGCTGACAGTGTCCTATAGAGTTGATCAACCGTTTACAGCGAAATGGAGACCGCGATGTCCTACAAAAAATTTTAGACATGTCGCTTCGTCCTTTTGAGGATCATTGGGGCCCTGAGACTGAATGGCTGGAAGAGGATAGGCTCTGCGGCGATGTTCCTCCTCACGATGTTGGCATGCAGTGCTCTTGTAGTTCATGACTGTCAGCTACTGAGATTTCCCTGCACCCCCGAATAAAACTGTCGGTTGATTTATGCAAAAGCCAAGGGGGCTTGTGAGTGACTGCTCTACGACAATGACTAGGCAGGACGATAACAACACCTGGCCAATAACAAGGTAGTATTTATCTAGATCACACAATCGTTTGCGACTGCTAAAGCAGTGATACTTAAAAGTAAATACAAGAAATTTAATTTTCTAACATATATTGTTATCACGTGCCATTATGAGTGATAGACATTCACTTCCCGAAAAATACAAAAAAAAAGTCAAAGGGCAGGTATCAGAGAAAGGAAGCGACCAGGAAGCTATTCCCAAAATCGGTCAACGCTGGCTGTAAAAATTGCGCCAGGTATAATTATACTGGCAATTATACATAATTATACTGGCAACTCGAATTTTCTGCCCTGCAGAACCCTTTAAAATAGAAATATAATCATTAGCCACATTATTGAGCTTCTAGGGAGAGTAAGGGTGCGTACTTAGTATAGTATATGTAAAAGAAGTCTGAGTATAATATTGTCTGCACGATTCCAGCAATGACAGACAATGGATCCCAGAAAGTCGAGGCTAAGTAGCGATATATCCAGTTAGGTATATAAAGCGCCCGATAAGCGCCTAAGGCAAAAATATAGTGAGTTGTGATAGTTTCCGCTGTTCCAGTTCTTTGCATCATAAATAGCTGGGGTAAGATGGCAACACTCTCTAGCCAAATGCTGAAAGCCCATAAGATCTAACGGTAATACATTTAAGATTAGAAGGGCACTCCCTCTAGTGAGATTGTGGAAAGAGGAAGAAAATCAATGATCTAGGTCTCACCTCCGAGACTATCCACTTGTACGGGAATATTAATGCCAGTATGACAGATCCTCCAATTAAATATCGGACCTTGAATGTATCAATGTTCGGATCATGGGTAGGCTTATATGGGCCAGTCATTAAGTGCAGTATGTATGCAGAAGATCCGATAAAGACGATTTTCATCGAGCTGTTGTAGAGGGCAAATGTCCAGAAGAGATCTAACCATGCAATGAAAACTTCGTAAGCCAGCAGCTCGCTTATGAAAAACTGTGTCATTGCAAATGGCTAGGGAGGGAGTAATACCTAGATATCTCGTTACATATACCAAAAGATAGAGTGCTTGAGACTTGAAAGATATGCCTGCACAACTCTAATATCCCCCGCCAATTCCTCAGTTAGAATAGCCCTAGAACAATCATATGGATAATAGATGCGCGTAAAAATACCTTGCTTGTTTTCATCTTATGAATCAAGATAAAAATACTTATCAAATGGAAAAAATCGCCTAAAGAAAGGGTAAGTAAATGTGTAAAGTTTGGAGACCACATTAGGAATTATTAGCCAACAGACCGGCAAGTCGGAAGATATTCATTTTGTAAGCTTTCCCAAACCTGACGGCGAGGCGGACTGGATATATATATTCTTTTCTAGAAGAGCCGAGTGCTGGAGGCGACGGAAGTAATATTCCTTGGCCGTTAGTAGGATAGTGGGATGTTCGCGCGCCTATGCGATTGGGGCGCACGCAATCCGGATGGAACAAACGTTCGGGATTAAAGGGGGTAGGCTGATTGGGCAGTTTAGATATCTGTTGGCCCTAGTATAAGAATCGGAATCTATAAGCATTTGGCCATTACAATTGCCAAGTTGCATCATCAGATGTAGATGGAGGGTGCTTACAATGCATCTAGCTGCACTCGAGGGTTTCCGAGCCGCGTTTGAGAAGCAAGAGTTGAGGATGGGTGCGGGCAAGGGAGAGGTCAGACTGCTGTTTTGTGCTTATTGGTGGGTGGGTGACATGGAACCAGAGATGGGATAGAACAGCTGACGTGAGAGCTACTATATTATCAAGGTGGATACAAAGGGAGATGAAAATCAAAGGAGGATGGAGGTTGGTGTGTATAATCAATTGAGGACACGTTTTGGGCCAGCCAAGCTTCACTATTTGTTTGAAGGAACGCAACACAACACTCAAGCTGGAATGCAATCTGACCCATTCAGCAAAGTCAATAACAGAATGGAATAGAAAGCAGAATAATATGTCTCTCATCTTGTCTACATGTGGTGCCATTATCATTATTATCGGTGTCCGTATCCCTCCCCTAAACGACTCCCTCTCCAGGAAGGATTTGTAACAGTAAAGAGCAAGCCCGGTTGATGTTGAGAAAAAACGAGAACAAAACAGAAAAACAATGTGGCGATGACGGTTGATTTGGATACAATAACCCTCTGGTGGGCAATGAGAAAGCAGTTCAACGCCGTGGGATACGCTCCCGTCCGAAAACAACAGTTTCATCTCTATATGAAAATACTTTTGAGGTCTTCCAGTTTCTTTCAAGCAAGGGCTTGAAAACGAATTGGTGGGGGATAGGAATGACAGGTAAGTTAGAGAAAAGAAGAGAAATAAACGTATAGATGCAGGTGAAAACAAAATGTAAACAGGAGAGCAAAGGGACGCTGTAAATTCTATGTTCGTTAACAAGGGTATTCGTTGTACGGACAAATAGCAGACCATAGGGAAAACTTTTTGGGAATCTAGAAACGAGGGGTGCGGGAAGGAACCAGAAAAGAAGAAAGAAACCCCGAAAAAGGAGTGTGAGATTGATTGAAAGTAAAACTTGGAGATGCAAAGCACCATAAAATCGAATTGACGAATTATGCGAGCTGTTTCATCATATTCATTATCTTCGTAGGAAGCTGACCTAGCTCCCACTGGTATTTATGCCAGAGAGCGCCAGGTCCCGCAAGTCCCACGTCCGGGCCGGAGTTCGAGCCTCAGTAGAAGATATCCAACCGGCGACCTTTCTTCGCCATCGTTGTTCTTCTTCTTTCTGTCGCTTGGTAAACTCTGGTCCAACATCGAATTCCTCAGCTGTCATTAAATCGTTCAAGGACGCACCATGCCCACTATCTCGAGTACTGCGCTCAGTCACAGAATTGGTTTCCTTTAGATCGTCAATATCGGCGAGAGCATTCGCCTCATCGTCCGAGCCAGTGTCATCAACCTTCAGCCAGCACATATGATCGGGATCAAAAACCATTTTGCCAACAACCTGAATGTTTTTGGATGATTTAACACTAGAGATAAGAGCAGGTCGTGGCAGCGCTGTAGGTAATGTGTCTTCTCTATCAAATCCACGAATAACATGCTCATTTCCTTCCCAGCGGAACGTTGTAGGATTGTAGATCATATCATTGACAGCTAGATTGGAATGCGTTGAGTATTAGCCTCGGCTCTTGACAGGTGAGTAAGTCTAAATCCCAAATATCTTTACCCTTTGACTCAGTGGATAATGCTGCAGCGGTAATTAGCTGTGGCTTCTGGGTGTTATCGTGGTTCAGCCGTTTTGGCACTTTCGTGCGCCAAGTAGGTCGCTTTTGATCCATTTCAACTGCGAGTGGTAAGGCTCCTCGTTGAGAAATCGGTGTAGTGATTAGTCCTATATGCTAATTAGTGGCTGTTGCCCATATAGCTATTTTCTCTCTCTCTTGCCTATAGGATACTTACCACGAGTATACCGCGGAAGTTTGGTTTCTTTGATGGATGGGTCTCCTTGTATTGGAGTAACCGCGTTTACATTGGCTCTCTTTGTTGAACGAAGTGCTCGCGGGGCCCCTTGGCCTGCGGGCTTGACAGTATATTTACTTTCAAGCTTTGCACTGGTTGGAAGATCGTCAAATGCTTCAAGTTCAGTTCCATTACCGTAATATCTCCTCCGGGTTGGGGCGAGTAAAATATTGGTAGAGGCAGCTTCTTGCCTAAGAGGTTCAGGAGCCAGAATCTGAGCGTTGCGAAGTGGGGAACGTTCTCGGATTCTAGATGTTCTGCTTGGTGGTCGGGATTCTTGGGCGGATGGCGGTCTCAAAGCTTTATTCGAAGCCTTGCGTTGGATCTTACTTAAGACATGCTGGGACTGGGACTGGGACGCGCCGGCGGGGAGAAATGGTGGTCTTTGCGAGGGCGTCGAGGGCCTCCCAGGAGACTTTGAGCGACTCCCAATGCTAGCACGAGAAGAAGGCCGTGATGTATTTACGTACCTGGACATCGAATGGGCTTGCGAATGATCCACGGAGGGCGATCGGGGGGGGCCTCTGGATTCAGATCTGTTGCTAGCCCTGGAGGCCGCTCTGCTATTAGTTCTAGATGGCGGACGGGCCGTCATGGTACGAGATGGTGGGCGATTGGTTGGTAAACCCTTGTACCCAGCACGGACGGGGAGCATGGTCGGTATCGTGTTGTGGTCTATGTTATATAAATTGCGCGGTATTGGAGGCACAGGAGGTGGAAGTGCTTGGGGTAGTCTTGTGGGGATTGAGTTCTGTGCTTTAAGATTTGGCGTGGACCGCTGAGGGCGAAGAAGACGAGACTGTTTCCCAAGATCCGTTCGTTTTAGAGAGGATTGAGGAAGCTGTCTGATTTCAGACGCTTTCCCAGCATCTAATCCGATCTCGAGAGACGCGGGCCGCCCTGAAATGCCCTCGTCAACGGGTTCTAAAGTGTGGTTTGAACTTATCGAAAGTCGGCGCGCATGTGACTTCTTCATTTTTTGTTCTCCGATTCTAGTAAACGTTAGGGTGACGCCAGTTCGTCTGGATGGACTAGTTGGGTTCGCTTTGAGACGTATGTTCTTGTTGCGGTTCGACTTTGATCCAAGTAGCCCACCTTCACCAATTTCAATGTTATCCAAGAAATTCTCTCTGGGATGTTCACTAGCATTTCGGAGATCAGAGGCGGTCCTCGCGAGTAGCCTGGACTGTTTTTTTTCTTCCAACGCGTGCTGAAAGTCAAAATCGGCTTGAGGTAGCTCGATGCAGTGAAAACTTTCGTCTTCACTCTCCACTGTAAACGTACTTGCAAGGCTGGGACTCATGGTGGAAAGTATTGAATTTGACCTGTATCGACCTCCATGTCTCGTCCCCAGGCTACCTTCGGCAAGCTCGTCCGTATCACTGTCCACAAACCCTGAGATATTAGTGCTGTTCTCCGTTTTTCTTTCGCTGCCGATAGCACTGATCAACCCTTCGACCGATACATCTTCCATATCAAAACTGTCGGCAGGTGGTAGTTTGGCAGCCAGTTCTTGTTCCGACGGAATTTCGGGAGTAGGTAATCGAAATGCATCAATGAGGGGACTTCTCCTGGGCGATTTTTTGTGTGCTCGAATGGTAGGTATGTCGTCTTCATCGACAGCCTGACTCTTTTCGTCTTCGGATGAGGTCTGGAATGCGTCGAGGGGAAACTCGCTGCTGCGGATCTTCTTAACAGTTAGAAATTTAGGTACGGGTGAATCAATTTCAAGGTCTTCCCCCCAGTCGACTTTGATAACTCGCTTCGACCTCATTCCTTCAATTTTACGGATCGAGCCTCCTGTGAGAGCTGAAGCCGGAATATCTTTCGGGAGGGGAATGCCGGCTTTATTGGCTGAGCGGATGGCATCCTCTGGCGAGACGATGGACGTCGGGTGAGGTAGGATGACTTCTCTCTCTATATCTTCCATGAATGCGAGTTCATGGAGGCTATCGCTGGCTACTGAGAGACGGCTGGGGGTGGATCCACGATCGCTGAAGCGAGAGCTAGGTTTCGACATTTGAAGGTCGCCGACATCCTGGAAATCATCGTCATCGTCCCATGATTCGATTGCAAAGCTTGGAGAAGCGCCTGTTTTCTTCAGAGGTGATGTTTCCATCCCTCGAGAGAGTGTGATATCTAGAGCAGCTTGACGGTCGTTTGAGTAAGTGGTCCCGCTTGACTAGTCGCCTCTTGGTCACCTCCGCGACAGTAGTATTGCTGGGCCTTTCGTGGGTGATGACTTATGCCTGGATACCAGATCCTTGCGAAACCGATGGAATAGTGTGTCGGGATTTGTGTAGACGCCGGAGGAGGAGGTTGTGTCTGTGTGAGAAACAAGGAAGAGTGAAGTATGTGACGGAGATGAAAATTTGGCAACAAAGAGAGCCCCTTTCCCCTGTTCGCCGTGGTTTCGCGGGAGGCTGCAACCAAAGCTCCGGGAACGACTTCCACTTTCATCAACCTGATCTCGCCTTCCAAGAATCACAGGGCGCAGCCTGGTCATGCTGGAGAAGTAACATAATATTCAGCTTCAGGCAGCGAAGGCAAGTAAACAATCAAGTATACTTGCCTACTATATTCGCTTTACCAAAGAGATGGATTCGCATACTGGTCCTTGCAAATGTGTATGTGTACTATATGTATGTGTACATACATCTCAAGCTATAGAGTTACCAGTCTACTTGGAGACCTAGCCCAGGGAAATATCCTGTAGTCTGAATACATAAACTTAGGTTATGACTAAGGAACGAAATACAGAGCGTATCTAATCTAGTACGCTCATAATACTCTCCCAGTGTCTATAGCGATCTATCTGCTGAATACCTAACTACTTACTTAGGTAGGCAAGTACTTTATTAAATCTCGAGACAAGCCCTTCTGCCTTACCCAGGTCCTGACAACGCAAACACGGTAATAGCTAGCAGCATAATCAAACCGCCAACCCAGCCAGTAGACCAGAGGGCTTGAACGAAATAGATGCCCGGAAGATGACTCGCCCCTCCAAGATACTCCGCGTCGCCAGGTCTGACGAGAAGGATCAAGATCTCGCTGTTATACTCCACATTCAGCCAACGGCTGCTACTATTCCGCTCAATCTCCACATTACTGCTACCGACGGTTCGGACGGTTATGGTTTGACGCGTATGCGATCTCTTCGTCTGCTAATTATTTAACTGGGAAACCCGCGACGACTCGCTGACTTCCACTCGGTGTAAAATAAAATGTTGTTTTTAATCTTGTAGTAAAGGATAGCAAAACAAAAGCCCTCAAAGATCCCTTGTCGGAGCAAGGCGATGATGAATGGAAGGCGGTGCTTCGTGCGGTTCTCTTAGCGGATGCTCCTCCCGATGACCTCTCTCTTCTCAACAATATCCAGCTTAGCGCTCTCGTCAAGAAGGACGGCATATCTGTTCGCAACCTCTCCGAACCTTTTTTAAGTCCCTGCGATTTGTAGCTAGAGCCATACTAAATGCTATTGGTAGGTTAGCGTGCGAGAAGACGTCGGTGGTATTAGGGTATTAATACCCCAAACTGTATCGCGGGTTAACACTACAAGAAATCCTAACGACCGAATAATATAGAGAAGACTAGGGGTCATCCAACTATCGCCACAAGAAGTAGAAATCGAGATATGGGATTGGTTGGATCGGGTGTGTAAGGAGAAAGAAGAGGCGGAGGTGAGCTTCGGGTTTCGGAGACCCAATATGATAACCCTTGCGCTATCTCTTTTCTACGCTGGCATGCAACCGTGATTCATATCTTCCACAATAGGCCCGATCCTTTCAGGCAGAGAGGATAGCTGCCGAAACTAGAGCCAAGCTGGAAAAGCTCGAGAGGCAAATAGAAGAGTTATCTCTTGCGAAGAAGAAGCATGAAGATGGTCTTATAATACAGTTTCAACGCGTTCTCAACGAAAAAAAAAAGAGAATTCGAGAACTCGGTGGAGGTATGATAGCGGCTTTGACCCTACACCGATACACACGGTTTTCTGACACAATACTTACATGTGGACATGTTTCTTTGCAGGCGCGGGAAATATATTGACTCCAAGGGATGTTCTGTATGATGGTGAAAATGCAGTCCTGGGTACCCCAAGAACAGCAGAAACGAATTCGCGAAAGAAGAGAAAGCAGAGGGACAAAGGAACTTCAGTGGAAGAAGCCAACGCTAGCGACGGAATGCTCGCTGACCGAGAAAAAAGCCTCAGTCTCGGAAATGCACAAGGCGATAGAATGGATACGCTATCTGCGGCACTAGAAGATCAACAAACCACCGATGAGGATTCTATATTGAACGAGACTACCGACGAAGAAGTGGAGGAGGATGGAGAGGAGGAACTCTGAAGAGATAAGTGGTATGCGAATCAAGGAAGAATTAGTATTCGACACCCTGGGCCAGGACTCAGGCTCGAGGTTGCGATGCTGTTAAGTGCGGCTATAAATATACGCAAGACTAGACTTGGGTTACAGTTATATATAATCCCATATGTTCTCCCTCAAGTATGCAGAATGTAAGAATTTGTGACTGCTACTATATAGCTACTTAAGTACTGAGTTATAGCGTCTGGGCGCAATGGATCGGAGCAGAGACCTGCCCATAAAGATATACGCGCATGCACGGGGATATTGAGCACATCAAGTATTCAGGCGCAGGCACGCACAATGCTGCCGCACTGCCAAGGCACTTTCTTAGGTGATCAAGTATGTATGTACATCGCTAGGTAATTACCTTGTAGTCCTCCCGCTTAGCTTTTCGGAGCCGCCGCTCAGCCACGGAGCCCTGTCCACCCTACCACAACACCACACCAGTAGAAGATGACCCTCACCCCGGGTGCAGCCCCCCACCGTCTCCATCCCATCACCGTCACCGCCGTCACCACCGCCAACAGTTAGCGAGCTTCGCGAAGTACCTTTTACAACATTATTTTTACCTGGTAACGGAATATGCAAAGCGTTACTTTGTAACTCAAATTTGACAGGTTGCTGCTGCGCCCGTACATTCGGGCCATTATCACTTGCGCTAGGACTGTTTGTCTTCTATTCACCCATCTCGCTACTCCTCCGATTGTCTCCTGGCGCGCTTTCACACACTGCCAACAGCCCTGCCATCAAATCTGCGTGAGGCCAACAACTATACACCGAACGGCCGCCGCTTAGTAGCGTAATGGCGCATGCTACAACCGCGTCGGCCTCCTCACAGACTCACGGCAACGTTGACGCCCGCCTCAAAAACCTCAAGAAGAATATCCTCCCAGACTACCCCCTTCGCCTGACGCAGGTCAATGATCACTCGGATGCAAGAAAGCACGTCGGGAACTGCAAGTATTGCGGTCAAAACAAAGATAACTGCTTTTGTTATGCCCATCACACGTTCATATCACGAGAGGAGATGACAACATACTCGGATAAGGCTACTAGCTTTGATGGCACTCTTTCTTCGAAACCTAAAGCAATAGCTACGCCAACCTCTCAACCGCATAGCGGCGCTACATCGCGTCCTGGGAAAAAGACAATCTCTCTAGGTGAATACAGCAAAAAACGCATGCAAGACGGTGGAGTTGGCACAGGTCGCTCCTCGACTCCTAAAGACGTCCCTTCTCCAGCCGAAATTTTAATGTAGGTAAACTGCCTATAAATGCCTTTGTCGAATATCTTGCTAATCTGGCACATGACGCCTTGTTTAGATCAAGAGACCAACCCACGAAATCGAAGGCTTCCCAATCAAATGCTCACTCTCTCAATGAAACGATAGCTAGCCATCCCGAGAATGATCGCCCCACTAAGAAGCTAAAAATCTCAAGCTCTGCTGCTCCCTCAGTTCATGACTCTCCGATTCCTAAGCCTGCAGTTAGTAGCGTTTCTTCGAATAAACATGTATCGCTGCCTCAGTCTCCCTCGAAAAAGACAGCCGCTCACGAAGAACACACACTTATTGCAGACCGAAAGCAGTCCAGTTCTCGAGTCAATCTTTTTAAAAGAGAAATCTCTAGTGCGCGGCCGAAGTCTCCCTTAAGCACTAAGCTACGGCGCTCACAAAGCCCACCGGACCGACTTCGTGACAAATTAGCAAAGAAAGATGATCGAGAACTAAGAACGAAACCGGAACGCCAATTTACTAAGGAGCAAGATAGATTGCCTATGTTGCCAAAAATGCTCAGCCCTTTGCCAGATGAGTTGAATAGGCTCGTGGATGAATATGAACGAAGACATCTAGATCTCATGAGGGATAAAGATCTAGACAATACTTCCTTAGACGAGGAGCCGGCAAAGAAGTCGAGGAAGGCGGAAAAAATCGTGGACAAACTTGCCCATTTCGAGCCTCGGAACTCTCTCAGGACTGAAAATGATAGTAGAGCTTCAAAGCCTGAGAAAAAGGTAGACAAGTTCGAACCAGGTCAGAAAGATGGAGAATCGAGAACTCAGATACAAGCGCAATCACCGCGGCAAGGTTTCAAAATTCCCGCGAAAAGGCCGCCTACGGATATTGGAGTAAAATCAAGAGAACCGGAGAAGGATTTCCCACGTCTAATAGTTAGTTTGTGCTATGGAACACGGAATGCTGGGAAAGTGAAAAAAATATTAAAATCCGAAGTGGACCGAAGCAAATGTTCTAAATGTCTAGGCGGCAAGGACGACGGATATCAACACGAGCCTTTGTTAGAAAGAGGAATCTCCAAAGAGAAATCGCCTCATCCTCCGACACGTGTGTCACTGGCAACTCTCAAATCGACCCCCGTCTTGAAAACCGCTGTTAACGTGAAAATCGCAACGCCAAACAGGAGACTTGCCTTATCCTCTGAGCGACCGCGATCTGGCGAACAGACATCCAGTTCACGTTTATCTTCAAGTAGTCTAGTCAACGATCGAGAGAACGATGAATTAGGAGATAATGAGATGCTGAGGGCGGACAGTGAAGCATTCTTAGCCCTTGGTATCAAGCTAAAGCATAAAGCTGATGCTGCATTGGGCGTCAGAAACCCAGAAGAAGCCAATCTTAACCATGCTCTGGTGTATGCATGCCATTGTGTCATGTGAGTTTATTGTTTGCCTTTAGAAATCTCTCTTAACTTGGTGGTGTAGTTTTATACTAATAATATTTAGTGCTTATTTTTTATCATTTGGTCTTGACGATGAACTGAGACGACGCGAAAAACGATCTAGCACTTCAGAGAGCTGGAGATCAGTCCTTGGCTATATTGAGTTTTTACTCTCTAGCCGACTTAAAGCGAATCCAGCAATTCATGGATTGTTGTATGGAGTCTCCCGCCTAATTATATAGTTTTTGCTCTAACCTAAGTATAGGTACCAAATGGGGGCAGTATGTAGCGAACGAGTATCTTCTTTTGAACAGCAACGCCTATTGGGGATATCTCTCTCGGACCCTATACAGGCCAACGAAAATAATAGCCGAAACATGCTCGAAACTATACGACGTAGTAGAAACGATCTTATTCGTATACTAAGGACTAACCATGAATGGTGGAATCTAGGTCATCAACGCTTGCCCTGGAGCACTGTCCAAACCGACTTCCAGAGAACTTGGTCTAAACGCTCAGCACAAGTTATTAAAAAGCCACTAATAGTTGCTGGGCACTATTTAACCCCTTTCTATCTCCCGTTATACTCTGGGAGCACTGCTTTTGAGGCTGCGAGCTTTGCCTGGATGGTAACTCAAGAATGGGCCGCGCAGGCAAAGTTATCTATACCTACTGGTTTGCATCTAACCTGGCCCAAAAGAGATGATCGTGAGGTATAGCAGGCTATACCTATATCCGTCTTGTTTTAATCTATATTCTTTCCTTGAATTATTCAAAACGAATTCATCTTATAAGCTTTCCTTTTATTCATGCCGAGCTTTTATATATTTATCTAATCTCTGTCGTATCTCAATTTTGATTCTAATATTCACTACCACCTTGAACTTCAATTCATTCACATCTTCTAACACTCAACTCTACCCAACTTCCGTGGAGATTTTAGTCGGGTTATTATTATTTATTATTACTCTAAATTTCTGGCAAATCCTCTAGGATAGCTCGTGTTTGCGGTTTGTTTCTCTAGGACATTATTGATTATTTTGCTAAGCAAGCATATGTGCGCTACACGGCATATATTTTGACACGTCTCATTCTTTATCACTAATATTCTACGTTTATATGAACACTTTTTCGTCTCTAGCACCCTCTCTAGAGTCTTAAATGTTATTTGATATCCATAAACATTCCCACCCTTTCAAACCTTGATTCTGTTATCAACTTTTATGCCATTAGTACAGTACTTTTAACGGTTCGCAGTTTGGGTATCATTCACTATTCTAACCAAAAATATATATTTGGTATGGTAAATTTATTATTATCCTAAGGAAATCGAAGTTGTGCCCTAAGACTTTCTAATGAATATGCGTACAAGTTTCCTCGACCTCCTCAATATGACAGCTGATCGTATATAAAATGTATAGTTTCTGCGTAATTCCTACACGACAAAAATCTTAATACATTTGTATTTGGCGGCTTTATCCTCTTAATTTCCATAGAATATATATATATAATACAAACAAGTATCTAAATCGGATTGAGTTTAACGAAAGGGTAGATAGACAAGGATAACACGATGATTATTAAAATTGGGTTAGCATATAGTACAAGAACTACATAAGAGATAGACATCTAGCGCGGTGACGTGTGTGCGCTAATTAACGAAGCACAGTCACGTCGATAATAACCCCCAATCCACGAGAACTCGGAAAAAGGGCATAAATATTGATTTAAGAAAAAGAGGGGGAGGGGCCGCGGGGTGATAGTTTGTGTTGCAAAGAAAGAGACTGTAATGAGAGGGTGCTGCAAATTATAAGAATGGGTGTTAAAACTCTGCGATGAACGGTAAGGCGATGCTTTATTGGGGATATCAGAAAGGCAATAGTGAGAAAAAAACACAGCGATCTAGGGGTAGTCAATTGCTCTACAAAGGATGGGGGGTTTAAGTGAATGAAGTGTATCAGAGCATCATCGTAAAGACAAAGGTGGTCGCAGAGTGTTAAAAGCACTACCACTTCCAAAGTGGAGAGAAAGATGTTTCGCGCAGAGCGTAACGAGTCATAGGCAATATAAAAACACAAGCTATAGGAAACAGTCGAAGAAAGATAAAGAAAAGGGAATAAGACAATATCAACACCTGTACCCATATAACCAACTCCTTTTGCTTCTATAAAAGTACATTTTGCGTTAGGAAGTTGACAATGCATTATGAAAATCTACCGACGATATCAGGTTCCACAAATGATTGTAAATGCCGACGTTGAGCGAGCCATATTCCAAGAAACACAATGAATCTGGATGGTCACGGATGTCACAGTATGAATGAATTAGGTACCATGTCGCTTGGATATGGGATCTGAAACGAGCCTTGGCCCGGTAGATTGTGTGACCGAGAGACCTGGGGTGTGTAGTGGCTATAAGTGGCGGATGGCATCCGAGGTTGCGTCTGAAGAGGTGGGATAGGACCTAAGCGATAGCTTGTCTCAAAAACCGCACCAAGTCCGTCTGGGGACATCCCTGAGATTGCTTGTATTTTAGACTGAATACGACGTCCATATGGAGTCATCCGAATAGATGGGAGGATGGGTCGAAGGTTATCGACAAGCAACTGCCTACTCTCTGCTTCTGCATAATCGAGCTATTTTGCAAGTATTAGAGTTGTGTGAAATGGTTTCAGAAAACAGGGCATAATATTAACTCACTGCTGTCTGAATGACATAGTTTGCGTACGAATCTCGTATCAACTTTTCAAGCTCTGGCGGATTGACGATTTCTTTAATCATCAAAGCCCTTGTCTCTTTCTCGGAAACCCTAATGCACTACACCAGGATAAGATTCTAGTTTCCTCATATGAGGGCTGCAGCTAACACACCTTTTCTATAACATTGGAACTGAACTTTTGCATTGAAAGCTCACTAATGCGGCCTAGGAATTTATGGATAAGTGGTTCGGCGAGCTCGGGTTCCCCAAGATCAACTATATAGTAATGAGTTCGCAAGCTATCAAGAGGAATATGAGATTGTAATACTTACGTATATATTGAACGACATAGTTACCGAAAGGATCCCGAACCAATGCGAAAGCGTTTTCTGTTATATGAGAGATTAATTCCATGCGTTGGGTTCTTGAGGCATGATCAATGCATCGCTGTAAAACACAGCAACCGTGTCGGTGAGTTCCAACTGTGACACAGTTTTTTCCAACTGCATCAAAAATGAACTATATCTTAGGATCAGTATTAAGTAGGCGCGTAAATAACAAACGAGGAAAGACTACCTGGGCATCTTCGGGTTTCAAGCGATTTAGACACTTTTGGATAACGTGGTTCCCATTTAAGTCTTGGATGAGCTCTACAACTTTGCTGCGGAGAGCATTGATGACTGTTTCAATCTAACTAAAGTCAGCTTATGTGGCGCCACGTCAAATCTAATGTCTTACTTGGTCTGTTGTCGAAAGGAATTCAATCATTTTCTGTAGTGCTCTTGTCCCATGCTGGTTCAGAGCTATTTCCACCAGATGCGGTGCAGCATTGTTCACCAATTGAGAGCGCTGTTCGTTGTTGGTGTGCTCTAAAAGCTTTTGGCATAGGTAGTTGCCAAAAGGATCTATACGCTGTGTCAGAACATAGTGTGTGGTATAAACAAAATTTTCAATAGTTCCAACTCAGATAAGATCGTTTCATACCCGTCATAAGTTCCACAATATATGATTGTGTCTCTCTGAATATTATTTCCACATCCTTAGGGGCTTGTTCCTCAAGCTTCCGCTGTAAAAATCTACAACCATGTTGATCTTTGCAAAGAAGATAAATCTCGTTTCCTAGAGCTTCAATCTCGAGATTTGAGAAACGATTCCCTATTGACAAAGCCGGTTAAAGAGGCCCTAGGTTATATTATGCTGGTGTACTTACCATCCGCTTCGAAACCGCGGCGCGAGTGGCCCCTTCCGGGAGAAGTGGGGTGGAAAAATTCAGATGATTTCTGGGTAACGGTAGGGCCGGGAATATGTCCTAGCGATTGATATTGATTTGCCGAGTTTCCGGAATATATTTTATTGGCGATGCTCATTGGATTATATGTGGTAAACCTTGGAGAAGGGAGTGGTGACATTCCCGGAGGTGAGATTGGTGAGTTGGATATGTTAATATTATAGAGTGGAGGACCGAATGGGGCACTGGAAGTCTACACAGATGTAGCATGTTAGCAACGTCACAGTACAAAAGTTGGTACCAATATAGCCCTACTGTTCCAAAATCCGTCGATGAGTCCCGCCGAGCTTGTCTTTCTAATATTGGTTTGGCGGCATTAGGGGAAGTTGGATTAAAATTAAAAGAACGTATTGTGGGAATATCTGATGTAGACAAAGAAGGCTGAAGTTTGGGCGCAATGCTACTGTTCAAACTATGAGTCGAGGGCACTAGCGTGGTCAAATGCCCAAAGCCCTCATCCTCAAATGATAGATTTCCTTTCTTGGGAGTAATGAACAAATCATCATGATGATATTGAGCACTATGATCGTTAGAAGCTAATTGGTATTTTGAGGAAAATGTGCTGGAGGGATTGAAAGGTAGCGTATTTGCTGGAAGACTCTGTTGCCCTGGTCTGTGACGGGGAAAGGTGGGCCATCCTTGACTGTCATCTGATGTTTTAAGCGCAGCCCCATGAGCGTTGTCCGTGGTCTTGGACATGGAAACAGTACGCTACAAGAAGTCAATACCGTCAGGAAACGTTAAGAGAATAACGAACAAACCACCAACCTTTGCAGCCAGGTCGTCACGGCGGACGAGAACGGGAAAATCGTCTGTTGCAGTATTCATCTGAAAAACTTGAGTTGATTCCGAAGGAGAAGATGCCAGAGTATCGCGAGATGACAATGAACTTGGTGTCTGGTCAAAATTAAAACTGCCTTGATGCAAAGCCCCTAGATTTGTAAAGGGTTTTCGATCTGATGCTAGTCCTAAAATAGGGGAGCCTTCAAGGAAGGGTAAAACACCTCTGTTGACCACTTTAGTGAGTTTGATAGTATATCAATTTGGATATGTATTGTATACCTTTGCTTCGCTGATCCTCCCCATTGGGACGGCCTCTTCCCTTCCTCTATATCTCGCCTTGAATCTGAAAGAGAGCGAGACGGTGGCATGGCCGGAATTATGTCATCTGCAGGTGGAGTCATCAACTGATAATTAGCGGGAATTACACCCTCCGCTTGCTTGAACGGTCGGTCGCTGAGCTTATTTCCAAACCCGTTGCTATATAAATAATCATGCTCTGGAGGAGTGGTGGGTTCTACGAAGTTTCGAGATGCCTGGAAATTGGTACCTGTTGAGTCTTGAAGTTGAAGACCTCGCAAAGCCCGTTCATTTTGCTGTGATAAAAGCTGGAGTCTTTGTATTTGTTCAGCAAGATCTCGCTGTTCGTTCTGTAGCTGACGTTGTTTTTCATCCTATGTTTGAATGAGATTAAGTATCCAAGCATACGCATATATGATAAACTATGATTACTATACTAACATTACGGGAATTCTATCACCAGACAAAAAACCAGCAACTGAGATAAGCATATACGGCTGTGGTTTTGGTATATGGTGTGTTTTACAATAGAAAGGGGAGAGAGAGAAACGTATCCGCATTGGAGGGGAAAGAGAAAAAATGGAAATGAAGGGAGAAAGAGAAGGAGCCTTACATCGATAACTGGTGTATAATTAACTACACCTGTGAGAGTTGAAGGCGCGATTGATTGTGCATAAGTAGGCCGGATTGTCTCGCTTGTAAAGCGACGGTGTAATGTTGTTCTGCTGGCACCAGGCGAAGTAATAGGCGAGGAATCAGCGGATGCAGAAGCATCATGACTGAAAAGGCCAAACTTGGCGTCGTTCATAATCGGTCCAAAGTTTCTTCCTTCGAGGTTTCTAGGGCCAAGAGGGGGGGAGAGTGCCATCAATAACCTTGGCGTAGTTATGCGACAGAAGTAGAGAGAAAAGGACCGTCTACGGCGTCGTGTATCGATAATCGTGGGCGGGGCTTGAATCTGTGTGTTGCAGCTCACTACAGGGTCAACCAAAAGCTCTTCAAAATTTGACCTAATGCTAACGGCGAAATAGGTAGCTTATATAAGTCGAGGGAGATATCCCGGTGGTCAAGTCAAGAGAGCAAGATGTTTGATCGCAGAAGATTCAGATTGAACATGGGGCAGCCAAAAGAGTTTCTCCTCTTCCACCCTCGAGAGGTATGAGAAAGGAAGGAAGACCGAGGGTGGGGAAGTCAGGAGGACCAAGGCGAGGTGGTAGAACGAGCTGGGGATGACGGAGTGGATGGTTATTCCTCTCGCTGACTCGGCCACTGACAGTGGGGTGTGTATATATATATGAGATTAACTTAGTGGCACCAAAAGCAAAATGCAACTTACGGAATATATTTAAGATGACTATATCTCGAGAGCTGATGAGAGAATAAAAAGACAATGTACGTTCTGGTGCAAACCGAAAGAAAGAAGAATCAAGGAAGGTATGTGATATTATGGGTCTGCGATTGGCAAAATCCTGGCTGGGGAATCAGTTAGGAGTGCACACGTATCGGAAGCAAATAGCAAGAGCGGTCGGGATGTCGAATAGTGTTGACTTTCGAAGTGATGCATTCAGCAACAGCGGCAAGCAAAAATGGTAGCGATAACAGTGATAAGACAGGATGTGCTAGGAATAGTATGATGTTGGCGGTGGCGGTGACGATGGAGGTGGTGATGGCGAGATGATGGCGAGATGATGGCGGCGGAGGTGATGGGATCTCAGGCGGGGTGAATCAAATGGAGGGGACACCGTACAACGCAGTTGCACAGCAAAAGCAGGCAGGCATCAACAGCTTGGCCAAGCTAACTCTGTGATGCCTCAAGAAAATTTAAGGTGCTAGAACTCGAACACGGGCAGCAACCAAGTCCCTAAGTACCTTCCGCGCAGCTGAGCACATTTACAGCCCTTAAAACTGTATATCTAGACTCGCCTCTTTCCTAGATATCTTACGAGAGGCATACTATTATATACTTAGGTATTTACTAACTACTTACCTAAGTAGGCATATCCCCCTCAGTCGCAGTGCCTACCCAAATAACCCCCTCCAATGATGGCCAGGGTAGAAACTACTATTTATCCTTCAGACCGTGACCAGAAATATAATTGCCTGCTGTTACCGTTTGATCAGATGCTAGCTGCACGCTGGACTGGCCTGGTGTCAAGATACCGCCGTGTTGGGGGTGATGTTGAGACAAACATTTGTGATGACTAATCAAATTTGCATATATTGCTTTTTTGGTCTCTTTCTTCCTTTTTGCGGTGCGCGATGACAAAGTTTTTGAGCACTTCGGTTGACAACTATATCTTCTTGATTGAAAATTTAAAAAGATAAATGATTATATACTTATTACAGTCTTCGAGACCCACACACTTACGCCAATACTAGTAGCTATATAATTAAAAGTAAGTCCGTACTCAATTGCTAAGTAAGAATTCCTGTGAAAATACAGAAAGAAACGGGAAGATACATTCAAGGATGTTACATGCGCTCAATCTGATATATAAGAGCTCCGAACACTCTCCTTCAAATCTAGATTTTAGCATCCATTTAAACTCATCAATGTCAAAGCAAGCAGTCTCCAATCCAGTTCTCAGCTTTTAGCGCACCAGCACCCACTTCAGACGTCGCCAAACTCCTGAAAGCCCCATACCATTGCTATTATGGCTATTGCGGTAAGATGCCCTTGTCCCAGATAACGAATCTACCTAATCTTCATCATTTGTAGGATAACAGGAGGACATCCCGCCGTGGCCCGTCCTCCCAGGATGAGGTACTCGAACCCAATGTTAATCTCTCATACATCCAGAGAAACCTAAATTTTGATCTTGGTACTCCCTTTTAGGCTTTCTCTAAACTGCTCGAGCCAGTATATCAGGGAAAACTGCTGACAGATCCCATAAATACTGCCAAGGTAATTTTTATTCTCGAAACCCTTACTGGTCTATCATCTTACCAAAAGAAAGGATTTTTCTTCCAAAACTAAATCTAAATTCTCACAGGATAAATGGGCTTTGCTTCCAGCTTTTTTGAAAGTCAAAGGACTTGTAAAGCAGCATATTGATTCATTCAATTATTTCTGCGATGTCGACTTGAAGAATATTGTCAAGGCCAACGAGATGGTAGTCAGTGAGGTTGATCCGAACTTCTTCCTTAGGTATCAGGACGAAATTCCAAATCTAGGAGCCCGGACCAATTTGCCTTATTTGTGAACTACTAGAAACTAAGACCGCCTTGGTATACTCCTCCAGATACACAGACATTCGGGTTGGCTTTCCTGAAAGACAAGATAGCGATAGTGACGCGGAAATCACACCAAACGAATGCCGACTGCGAGATATGACTTATGCTGCCCCTGTTTTTGTCAGCATTCAGTATGTTAGAGGAAAAGCAGTCATCTCGCGGAATAGTGTTTGCATCGGTCGATTACCAATAATGCTCAGAAGTAACAAATGCGTGCTCACAAACAAGAATGATGAGGACATGGCGCTATTGAAGGAGTGTCCCCTGGACCCTGGTGGTTACTTTATTATAAACGGAACGGAGAAAGTTATTCTCGTTCAGGAACAGCTGAGTAAGAATAGGATTATAGTTGAGGCTGATCCGAAGAAGCAAGTCGTTCAGGCCTCTGTTACTAGGTACGAATAGTAAACTGTGACACAAGCAGAACTCACTAACCTATCCTACCTAAGTTCCACCCATGAACGGAAATCAAATACATACGTTCTCAGCAAAAAGGGTGCTATATATCTTCGTCATAATTCAATTTCAGAGGATATCCCAATTGTTCTCGTTCTGAAAGCCTTGGGCATTCAGGCCGATCACGAAATTCTCCTCATGGTAGCAGGTACGGATATGGTCTACCAAGATACTTTTGCCGTGAATTTTGAAGAATGCTCAAGGCTTGGCGTGTATACACAACAACAAGCACTCGATTTCTTGGGAGCCAGAGTGAAAACTAGCAGAAAAATCCTCACCACCCGAAAGTCGTATGCCCACGAAGCTCTCGAGGCCTTAGCGACAATAGTATTGGCTCATGTGCCAGTGCGAAATCTTAATTTTCGCCCAAAGGCCTTGTACATTGCTCTTATGACCAGGAGAATTCTCATGGCTATGGCAGATCCACAACTTGTGGATGATAGAGATTATGTCGGCAACAAGCGGTTGGAGCTGCAAGTGACCTGGCATCACCCATCGCATACATGTTATAAGATTAAAGCTAATGCTTGTGATAGTGCTGGTCAATTACTCTCTCTATTGTTCGAAGACCTATTTAAACGTTTTAACTCTGACCTTAAAATGAACATCGACAAGATTTTAAAAAAGCCTAACCGAACTGAGGAATTCGATGCTTTCAACATCATATCTGGGCATGGGCATACGATAACAACTGGAATGAACAGGGCAATTTCGACAGGTAATTGGTCTCTAAAGAGATTTAAGATGGATAGGGCAGGTGTGACACACGTCCTGAGTCGTCTTAGTTATATTAGTGCTCTAGGTATGATGACCCGGATATCAAGCCAATTTGAAAAGACGCGGAAAGTTAGCGGGCCAAGAGCTTTGCAGGTAAGCTCGAATGAGTTTTTAGTTTTTATTCGTTTGGTTATTAATGGATTGCTTCCAAGCCCTCACAATTTGGAATGCGTAAGTAGTTTTCAGCACTCGTAAATTAGCAACCAAAATTAATTTATCCCTAAGTTTGCCCTTCAGATACCCCTGAAGGAGAGGCATGTGGCTTGGTAAAGAATCTGGCTCTCATGACCCATATTACTACAGACGATGATGAAGAATACGTGAAACGTCTCGCTGTAGTACTAGGGGCCGAAGGTAGATCCGCCAAATAAATTATTTAGTCATTTTTGGCTGACGTTATTCTCAGATGTTCTCGCGATAAGCGGCCAGGAATTGTATGCTTCAGGAGCATATATAATCTACCTTAACGGCACCCCGTTCGGCATAACTAGATACCCCGCAAGATTTCTAACGAAATTTCGCCAGATGAGGCGCATGGGAAAGTTCAGTGAGTTTGTTAGCATCTATATGAACCATCACCAAAATGGCGTCCATATTGCGACTGATGGTGGAAGAATTTGCCGGCCTCTAATCATCGTCGAGAATCGAAAATCTAAGGTTACGGCAAGACATATTAAGGTATTTGCAAATTTATTTCATGGATATTCCCGTTATTACTAATGAAGCTATTGGAGTAGTCTTTAAAGAGCGGTAAATTAACATTCGAAGGTTTTTTGAAACGCGGTCTAGTAGAATATGTGGATGTAAATGAAGAAAACGATGCTCAAATTGCAATATATGAGCATGAGATCTCAGCATCCACGACCCATTTAGAAATTGAGCCTTTCACCATACTTGGGGCTGTTGCAGGGCTTATTCCATTTCCCCACCATAATCAATCTCCCAGAAACACATACCAATGTGCCATGGGTAAACAGGCCATTGGAGCAATCGCATACAACCAATTCTTACGCATTGATACCCTTTTATACCTTATGGTATATCCACAACAGCCAATGGTTAAAACGAGAACCATCGAGCTTATTAAATACGATAAAGTAAGAATCAATCATGACTAATCTATTTACAATTGCTGATCAAATACAAGCTACCTGCAGGGCAAAACGCCATCGTAGCAGTGATGAGTTACTCTGGCTATGATATTGAAGATGCTCTTGTTCTCAATAAAGTAGAATAACAACCAATGCTGTTGAATAGCTCGCAAACTGAATTTTCTTTTAGGCATCCGTGGATCGTGGTTTTGGAAGATGCCAAGTTCTCCGCAAATACATTACAACTCTCAAAAAGCACCCAAATCAAACGTGAGAGCTCTGTTCCTTCAAACAACTAATTTCGCTAACATCCTTCAGTATGGACCGGATCGGAGATCGTAAAACTGGCGAAGAAGGAAACCCAATTAAGAAGCATCGCATCATCGAAAGTGATGGACTCGCTGCTGTGGGTGAACGCATCGAACAAGGAGAGTCTTATATTTTGAAGCAAGTCCCTATGCATACCGCCAACAACCCCGCTGAAGGTCCTCAGAATAGACTGGGTGATTATAAAGATGCAGCAATGTCATATAAGCTTGCAGACCCAGCTTATATCGATAAGGTCATGATATCATGCTCTGAATCGGAACAGACTTTGATTAAGGTTCTGACCCGCCAGACTAGACGCCCTGAACTTGGTGACAAGTTTTCATCTCGCCATGGACAAAAAGGTGTTTGCGGAATTATTGCCCAACAAGAGGATATGCCGTTCAACGATCTCGGGATTTGCCCAGATATCATCATGAATCCGCATGGTTTCCCCTCTCGGATGACTGTTGGCAAGATGATAGAGCTTCTGGCTGGAAAGGCCGGGATTCTTGGTGGCAAACTTCAATATGGCACAGCATTCGGGGGTAGCAAAGTGCAAGATATGGCTGAGATTTTAGTATCTCATGGGTTTAATTACTCTGGGAAGGATTTTGTCACGTCTGGTAAGTTCCCGGAATTAAGTTCGGTCGATGCTCTTTCCGTCCTACTATCAAGGAGTCTAAAACTTGCGTAATAGGTATCACCGGAGAGTCGCTCCAAGCGTATATATTTTTCGGTCCTATATACTACCAAAAACTAAAGCATATGGTTCAGGATAAAATGCATAGCAGAGCTAGAGGGCCGAGAGCTGTATGATCAAACAACTTTGTTATTCATTGGTATCACTGCTGATACCAAACACGTAGGTTTTAACGCGACAACCAACAGAGGGCCGGTCTCGTGATGGAGGCTTACGGCTTGGCGAGATGGAAAGAGATTGTCTCATCGCATATGGAGGTCCGTATCCTTTTTACTGCATATTTTTTAAACTTAGAAAACTGATGGTTATCTTGCAGCTTCCCAATTGCTCCTAGAGCGACTAATGCTCTCTTCAGATGTTCACGAAATTGACCTCTGTGAAAAATGTGGGTTGATGGGATACTCAAGCTGGTGTACAACGTGCGAAAGTAGCAAATTTGTTACTAGGATGAAAATACCATATGCAGCCAAACTACTTTTGCAAGAATTATTGTCAATGAATGTTTTGGCAAGGATAGTTCTGGAAGATGAGTTTCCGAATAAATTACAAACACAATAAGCTCATAGAACTCTCACTTGTAGCTTTTAGCATAACTTAGAACTGTGGGCATATAGGAGACTGCAATATTGACAGCCATATGAAACCAGCGCGTTTTCTGAAAGCAAGCTTATTCTTCGAGATGCGTTTCAATATCAAACATGACACTTCGGCCAAGGATTCTAACATACTCAAACCCAACGTTGACACGCCACTTCGAGGATGAATCTGTAGCCGATGCACTAGCCGATACCTTGCGAATAAGCCTAAGAGAACAGAGTGTTGCAATCTAGTGGTGTTCAGATATACAGTTGTTAACCAGGAACATAAATATTGGTAGAAGTTCAAGTTACCTGGCTTCCAAGGTCTATCGAGGGCAAGGGTGATATTGGCACAACAGCCTGGAATATTGCAAACATACGTTCCAGTGCAAATGGTCGTGGTCCGAGATGTTTCCGGTTTAACTACGATTGAATCGGGTTTAGTTCTTAAAGAATTGCCACCTTTGCTACGAGACGTTCATTATCGTACCTGGCGAGCCGTTGTTTTCCTTTTGGTTATTCGTTTTCGCTTGCCTGTACTCTCCGAAAGCTTCGAAAAATACCTTGAATCATACTTTGCTGTATTAAATGAAGCGAGGTACGCAGCGCAGAGCAGGTATTTCGAAAAGTATGGTAAATCGAGTGACCCTGTACGCTTATACGTTAGTACCTCGTTCATTGTAGAGCAGAGTGAGGCAAGTCATCTCTCTTTATGCTCTCATGTGATCCTCTCCTTGTTCTTTTTCGTCTCCAAAGAAAGTGATATTTTAAATTGGCAATCCCAAGAACAATACCATTCTTTTGGTTGTAACTCACTTGTTAAGATGATAGATTGTCCTTGTGGTAGGCTGTCCGTGGCTTTCGTGATTCTGGAGGCCAAATATAACTCCTCGCTATATCGTAGGTCTTCGTTCTTCAGTCTGTTGAATAGTTTAGGGAAATCACGAATACCATATTCGTTATTAACGATTGGACGGACAAGAGATGGCCAAAGCTCATCCACAACGTCTCTGAGTGCATTGACATTTCTTGCTGCATATTTCCCCATGATATCCCAAGCGGCCGAACAACACTGAGCCCACAGCCATCGGTCTTCATGTTCCATTTCCGTCGAATATTCGGCCTCATCATCAATTTCAAAGATTGATTTCGGGTTCAACGAGAGAATCTTACCGCATTCTTCTTTATTATAGGCCGGGAAGTGGATAGAGGGTGGCTCAGATATGTTAAGAAGGCGCGTTCCATGAGCGGTAACAATCATAATGATAGTGAGGTTTTCTATCTGCTAGAAGGTCAGCGATGTGGCAATACCAACGCCTTGGGGTGTTAATACCATTTCTCCAATATGTGCTAAGCCTGAGAGAATTGAAGGAGTTACCTCCCTATTTTTGTCTATAGAATCCAAAACTAAAATGGTTTTCTGGCCATAAGAGAGTAGTTTCTGGAGCTGAGCTGCTAGGGTATTCACTGAATCAGGTCGACATAGCCTAGAGTTTTCTTGGGATTCTATTCCACTCGCCACAGTGGTTAAAGCTTTGCAATTTGCGTAGACTTTCTCAAAGATATGTCTAGCTGTCACACACTCAGTACATAGGACATAGCTATATGGAAGATTGAGTTCTTTCAAGACAGCTTTGGCAATAGTCGACTTCCCCGTGGCTTCTGTGCCGTATAGAACTATGTTTGGTGGGCTTGGGAGGCCATCCTGGTCATCAATAGGTTAGAATTAAAGATGTAAAACTAGGAAGGGAGCTAGGACTATTCTTATCACCTGGTGGAGCAGTGCAGCTAGATCAAATATCTGCCGCTCGCGAGATGGGTACTGGCTAGCCAGGGATTCGGAAACATTCATTGCGTGTAGAGCAGGATTTTGGGAATACTATCCTTTTAAGGATAGACCAGCTAATTTCGTCGTGGTTATGGTTATGGTCTTGCTCTCGTGGTAGGCGCAAAACTTCTAGGGTTTGTGGACGCGAGGACAAACAGGTCTATGGAAGGAAAGGTGAGAGAGGTCGAAGCAACAATCAAGTGCCCATAAACACGACCTTCACACGCGATCACGTTAAATTCTGATAGTAACATATCTATCTAGCACTTGGGCGCCGTAGTAAAGCTACTTCTGTGGCAAATGTCCGTCCTTTCTTTTGCTGATGCTTTCATTCTTCTCGTTCCTATACCAAGTAAAGTTTGGAGGTGCGCGCGTACTCATATAACTAGAATCGAAGGGTCAAAACAGAGCTACATCTTACTTGCATGCTCCAATAATAACAATAACGTCTATCAGCCCTAGTGAAAAGGCTTAAACTACTTCAGCGGTCAACGTAGAACTCTGTGGGGGCTCTATATTAGTGTGCGCGTACCTGCTTTTAAGTATTTGCTAAAGTAAGTAGCTATATAGCTCGGCCGAAAGACTCGCGTTGCTTAGCCGCTGATTTGTAAGTTGAACGCAGTTGCAATGCAACGAGCCATCGATAGATATTATATCGTTGCCACACCCTCGGAATTACATTTTTGTATAGACTAATGCCACTAATTGCATTGTAAGCTCAGAAGGCTAAGTTTTATTATACTTGCACATTCAAATATCTTTTTTTCTCCTATTTGTTATTGCACGGAATTACCTGGAAATATCGAATTTGAAATGGTTGAACTGACTATCGATATCGTCGCGGATACCATCTGCCCTTGGTTTGTAGTAGCCTACCCGTTATATGCTCTCTGCTTGATATATAACTATCAAATTTCAAATATCTACCAGCGCAAGGGCTAATAAATACCTCACCACTATACGTGGTCCGATTGTCAATTTTATCAAAAGGTGTTATGTCGGCTTCAAGCGACTGATAAAGGCTGTCGATATTTTTAAAGCGAACTACCCAGACACAACCTTCGACATAAATTGGCACCCATATCTTCTCAACCCCACAGCTCCGAAGGTTGGTGTCAGTAAGCGAGAGGTCTATGAGGCGAAGTTCGGACGCGATCGGACTGCCCTGATGCAGAAACGACTTGCTGTAGTTGGCGCTGAGGAGGGCATCATATTTTCGTTCGGAGGTTTGGCTAATTCACAATTAGTTTTATAGTATAGGAACCCAGGTGACTGATTGAGAGAACTAGGGAAAACTGGAAATACTCGGAAATCCCACCGTATCATTCAGCTGGCTAAAGAAAGAGGTGTTCAGAACCAAGTCATGGAACAGCTATTCATTGCATACTTTGAATTGGAAAAAGATATCACAGATAATGAAGCCCTAAGAGAAGTTGCCCTTAAGGGCGGACTTCAGGGAGATGAGGTTGATATATACCTAGCGACAGATATGGGGGGAGAAAAAGTCGACAAAGATGTAGCTCTAGCACAGGCGAGATTTATCCAAGGGGTACCTCATTTTACGATAAATGGTAACCGGGAAATCGGTGGCGCTCAAGAACCTAATGCTTTCCTCGAAATATTCAAATCTATAGTAAATAATTCCTAGTAACACGTTGGCCAAATGGGACGGCAGATTGAGGGCCTTATTGGAGGTACTCTGCTATAGTTACTGTACCGTCCTGATGCCTGATGATACAAAACATGCCTCGTTCAATCAACTTTAGGTCTTTGTGCCTTTTATATTTGCAAATTCAGCATCGGAGAGTAGTAGATCATGATCACTGTAAATGGTAGGCGGGACCCAATATTCCTCTAGTTATCTTGCAAAGACGGAAAGAAAGAGATGACTGCGCTCTGGTTTAATAGCTCAACAAATATCCTTTATTGGAAGCCCCTGTTCTTCAAACTCGCCAAGATCCAATTTCAACCTCCTATTAAAAACTTCTAAGAGTAATTCAAAGCAGTACTTTGTTGTTGCTGCATCATAACGCCCTTTGCTACTTTCATCTCGTATAAAAGCATGCGCAGCCCCGGATATTTCCAAAAAAGTAAAATCCACACCGGTATCATGTAGGATTTTACGTATCAAGTCCTAAGCGAAAAGGCGGTCAGCCATAGTATTCAACCCGATTTGCTTTTCTAGCAAAATAAAAACTTATGTATTCAGGAGTGAATTACTCACTCGCCCTTCTGGTGTTACGTGATTGTCTTTCTTCCCAAATATGAGCACAACCTCCCCTTTGATTGTTGTCATAAGCGAAAGAGAGTTGTCACAGGCTCCCTTCCCTAATGTCGAAGAGTGGATGTCGGTTGGAAAGAAGCAGACACTTGCAGAGACTCTTGGATCGAATGCACACCGCAAACTAAGGTGGCCACCCAAACACATTCTATATAGGATTGCGTAGTCAGCTTCCAATGATCCGATACATGATCCACAGAGCTTTGAAAGCAGATCTGCGGTGGATACCCCCACGATTTGGGATTGATTCTCACCCTGTTGCACCAACTTTGCCGTTTGAATTCTTCCTTGAGAGGAGCAAATCAACACAGATCCGAGAGTCTTCATCATAGCTTTCTATTGTTTTCTCGATCTTTAATTTATTTCCTAGATCTGTCCCTGCTTCGTCATAAGGGAACTATATTATTCGTCCCCCTCCTTGGTAAGCCGTGGGCGTTTTACACAGTTTTAGAATCGAGCATACCGGTTTAGGGCTTTCGAAGTCGTGATATGAGGAGGGTGCCACACAAATATATCTATTGAAACAAACGAAAAAGAGAGAGAACTGTCAAACATAGAGCCACTAAAATCTTTTAGCATAGATACAAACCCTTGACTACATATTTGCCTCGCAAATCTTTGAACTGGACCCGTAACTGATATGAATTTTTAATTATTAATTGCCAGCTTTGTCCAGGACTGCTCTAAGCATCCAAGTGATGATTACCTTGATATATCTCAGAAAAAACAATGACGCCTAATATGTCTCTGTGAGATAAATCACCCTTGTTTGCTCCAGTATGACACTATGGGCAGAAGGCAACAAGCAATCGTATTATTGTTGGGAGCTCTCACCTGGATATTTGGCGTTTGGATAATTAGGAACCGAGGGCTCAAAAAAATAAACTCCTGTAACCCACTATTCGTTAACCCAATTCTTATGTTTAGGAAGCTGAGATCGGATCAGGAGGCTCAGGCGCTGTAGTCTTACTCATATCTGTGCCACCAGAGGTTTTGACATCCTCAAAAGACTCTTTGATCAACATTTTTGTTTTTTAAAAAATATATGAGTAAGAACCAGTATCACGATGTGCTACCAAAAAACCGTAAGTTTAATATTAGATGGAATAGCTAAGATAGGGGGCTAGAGAAATGGTCTTTACTCAGGGAGTGTTGTTGTTGTAATGTTCAACGTATACCCCACCTATTAAATATACTAACCCCGCCGCGCTAGTTGATTCTCTTTGTATGATAGCGAGGAGATAAATTGCATGACATGAAATTACACTACATGCAACAGCTAGGGTTAAATTTATAGTATGCATCCCGCTAAACCACATTTCTGGTCTGGGAGACCATAGAGTTTTGCTGAACCTGAATGCTGAATCGTGCCTAACCCACAAAATACCCAACTATACTATAGCTAACAATCTATGTGCTCATCGAGTTCTTTATACCTCTTGAAATCGACTAGCAATATTTTATGCTCCGACCTTATAAAATCTGCTGCATATGCTTAGGGTTTTCTTTTGTCTTGAATAAATAACTGAGCTGATGGGTTTCTACTTGATTTTTAGGACATTGGTTGTAGCGTAAGTACTTTCAATAATATACATACCAAAGGTACTATTCCAGAGAATACAAGATGCCTATCTCGTAATTTAAATAGATTATCGTCCCAACGACATCTATATGTGTAGGCGCGTATATGGTTACAAAGGTAATACTCTACCAAAAGATATGTAATAAAACGCATTTAGATGCTTGATTAAGAACTTCTATCATCGGATTGAGGCAGAAGAATCGGATTGAGGCCAATACCTGGATTGGTTAATCTTTCCATGGCTGCAATTCGGCTTTCAAAGCTATCTAGTTTTTCCGAAAGAGCATGGGACAGCGTTTGCAACTGGCTTCCTAGTGACAGGACTGCCTTGCCGCTAACATTTCGTAAGCTCATATTTACCCTCGTTACAATTTCATCCGCCGAAAATTCATCGTATTTCTTGTTAACATGCTGAACTGTCATAATCAAGCCTTGGATTTGGTCAGTGATCATGGTTTCTCTTTGTTGGACACGAATAATGCTCTCCCGAAACCCATTCAAAGTTTCTTCCAAAGACCTTAAATCATCTACCTGGTGTCGGAATTCATTGATACCGACTTCGAGGTCGCTAGTTTTACTAGCAAGCTGCTCTATCGTGGCTACAAGTTTTTGATAGGCAGTTTCAAGTGAAGTCAATCTGGAAGCAAGGTCATTTTGCCGTTTCTCTTCGAGATTGAGATAAGTGTCTGTGCAGTTGGGGAGGGCTTGATGAGAATTTGTGGACTGTAGGTCTTGCGCTTGAGCTCTCAAGATAGGGGGTTTGTCTTCACGCTGCTGAATCTGTTCTTGGATACATGTTATCTGGGTTTGGGTTTTGGCTTCAGCAGCCTGCCTCGGTCGTTCGATCATTTCTAGTCGCTGATAAATCTTATCAAATGCTAGTTCTGCGGATTCTAAAGCTTCCTGGTTCTATAAATAGCGTTAGAGGTGCTGCTTTGTCTCAAGCAGTCTAGCAGGTGATTTATGACAAACCTTGTCAATCCTTAGAGCAATTTCATCTGCCCGAAGATTAGATGTTGTACAGCTGGCATCTACGACTTCTTTCGATGCGAATTCATGTTTGTTTTGCGAATTTACGCGGTCGATAAATAGGCGAAGATCAATTAGCTTTTGCTCAAGCTCTTGCCTTGAATAATCTAGGCGTTCGATATCCTGGCGGATGCTTGTTTGTCCTCCTTGTATACCCCGAACAGTCTCTTGGATGCTTTGTATGTCCTTTTGATGCCCCTGCGTGACTTCTAGGAGGCCATTAATTTGTTGATTACTCTTCTCAATCTCAAGTTCCAGGTTTTGTATCACCTCTGTCGAAGCGGCAGGGGCTGAGAGACAGTGAGAGGGCCCATCTTGAGGTTTTGTGCCAATGTTAATGATGCTAAACATCATCTCATTCAGCAACTGTGACGCCCGATGATATTCCGCCGCTGCCCTGTCATAGTCCTTTTTAGCTGCCTGGTGCCTAGAATGAGAGTGATTGTGTAGGTTTGGGAAAGTAAGATTCTCAGATTTGCTCTGCTGGAGGCTTCTTTTCGTTGCCTCTAAACGTGCCTCAGTCTCACGATATTTAACGAAGCAATAAGCTGAGTGATTAATGGCTCTATTGAAGGATCATATTAACCGCAGGTTTCTCGATGAAGTATGGTTTGCAGACCAGCATCAACAAAAGGCATAGCTTACTCTGCTAATGTAATTTGGGCTTTCGCCAGAGCGCCGTCGAAGAGGGGATCATGATTTGCCATTTATAGCTAGACTGCACTTGCTGTGTAATTACCAGAGGTGTAATATTCTTGGACTTTTAATCCTTCCCTGCCGGAGCCTTGTAGGGTCGGTGGATTTCTAGGTCGTACTTCAAAGTACGAGTTTTTATGCGATGACCAGGGCATGGGCATGATGAGGGGTGGGGAGCAGCTCAGATGGCACGCGCACGTGTTGGGTGTTGGCTCGCTTTAATGTTTGCGATGACGCTCCATCTAAACTCAAGGGCACCCACACAGATTTAGAGAAGCACTTCTTGACCCCATCCGATCCTCAATAAATTTATCTCGCGTCAATCTACTCAATCCTTAGTAGTTTTTTATTCAAACAATAGCTTGTTGGCTCTATCTTCTTTTACTGAAACTCATGCTCGCAGAATCTCGGGGTTATAAACTGGATAGTTGGTGGTCGTCCGACAGCTTGCGAAACCCTTCTTATCCGGTACGGTGACTACTTGTCTGACCTTCAACGACTTGATATAATGGCGAATAATATAGTTAGTCGGCTCTTTGGAGGACAGAGTGTTTACGAAAACCTCCGGCAACACGACCGAGGACCTGACGAAGGCTATGACGGTGAACCCGAGCCTTTCGAGGATGGTGATGACTTTCATGCTCGCATGGAGGCTGGTCGGATTCGTTTACCCCACGGAGGGATCGAAGGCGACGACCATTATAACTCCAACCGCGGTTTTTTCGGCCTTCAAACAGCCTCCACGAGTGGCCGACATGTCAGTCGCATGAACTCGGACTCTAACGGACCTACACAAGAGTTCATCACTCCCAGATCCCGGCCCCTAGAACCTGGTGCCTCTAAAAAGTCGCACTTCAATGTAAGGGCTACAGACTTCGACGAAGATGTACCCGAGTCTCTTATTATCGAGTCCAACCGCCACGAGAGAACAGAAGGAACTGCAGGATCTGACCCTTCCAGTCCACATCCGCCACCTGAATTTTCTCGTTTTCATGACCAACCGGCGATATTTGACCAACAACTTGGAAATCTACCCCCTCCTCCGTCGAGGCTTTTAGAAGAGCGTTGGGCGGCCGTTCAAACCGATCTCTCTCCAGCAGTTAACCCACGCGCTCCAGTGCCCACCACAAAACCACCTCCGGGCTTTATCGAACCTAAACAACGTGCGATGTATAAATGGGCTAACGTTGAGGATGTCGATGGCTTCCTTCACAGGGTACAGTTTCCATATAGTCCATACACCCTTTCCCTCCAACTTAACGCTAACTAAATTTACAAGGTATACGAGTACTATCTTGGAAAGGGAATATATTGCATTTGCCTTGAACGATTTATCGGCTTGCTGTAAGCATCTAATATCTCCATTTCATTACTGCAGCAGAGTACTGAAAAATATTGTGTAGGACTGTCGCTTTTGTTGTTGGACTCTCTACTTTTATGTTCAATTGCATCGACTATAGCAAACTTCGAAATAAAAGAACTTTTGACGAAGTCAAAATCCCTCATTGCATGTCGAGGTATTTTTATAGCCTATATCGAGAACGAACTATCGCTAACTGGGTTGACAACAACTATTTAGAATGTCTCTTGGGGCAACTTTACTTCTCTGGGTTTTCTGCCTTGTTTGGACTGTCAAGTTGATTTCCTATATCTACGACGTCTGGAAGCTATATGAAATCCACCAGTTCTACCATCATCTACTCGATATTCCTGACGTAAGCACAGCCTACAAAGCTTAGTATTTTTAAGATGCCTAATCTATGAATAAAATGCTCAGTTAGACATGCAAACGATTCAGTGGCAAGACGTGGTCCAGAAGCTCATGGCACTTCGCGACTCCAACCCGGTAACATCCCTCGCCACCACTCGGAAATATATAAGAAATCACAGTTCTAAGCAACGGATGGATGCACACGATATCGCAAATCGCTTGATGAGAAAAGAAAACTATCTTATCGCTCTCTTTAACAAAGATATACTGGACTTATCCATCCCGCTACCCTTCCTCCGTGACCACCAACTCCTAACAAAAACGGTTGAATGGAATCTGGGTCTGTCTATCCTAGACTTCGTTTTTCACGATGGAGACAATTTCAATCCTGTCTTCCTCAAAGAATCTTCGCGGAAAGTGCTCTCGCAAGCGTACAGTGTCCTAAACTTACAGTTATATTGCCAAATATTTGTAACTAAACATATCATAGGCTACGCACAAGATTTATCGTATTTGGTGTCTTCAATCTCCTATTTGCTCCATTCATTGTCGGCTATCTCGTGATCCACTATTTCTTTCAGTACTTCAATGTAAGTGAAACAATCAAAAATTAGTATATGACACATAGAGGACAGAGAGGCTAATAGTTTGAACTAGGAATATCAAACAAACCCAAGCGCCTTGGGCTCCCGTCGCTACACTCCTCTAGCAGAGTGGAAATTTAGGGAGTTCAATGAACTTATCCATCTTTTCCAGCGTCGAATGAACATAAGCTACCCTTTCGCTACGAAGTACCTTGAACAATTTCCAAAGGATAAATTTGTGCAGGTTGCAAGGTAAAGTTTTGTAAGTATGGTTGATTCACTACTCAATCAGGCTAATTCGATACAGGTTTATCACATTTGTGTCGGGGTCTTTTGCAGCACTTTTAGCTATTGCGTCATTGTTTGACACCGAGCTATTGCATTTTGAAATAACGAAAGATCGAACTGTCCTTTTCTATATCGGGTTGTTCGGCACAATCACAGCCGTAGCAAGAGGAGTTATCCCCGCAGAGACTGATGTGTTTGACCCAACCTATGAGTTATCCTGGGTAATGTACCATACCCGTTACAGCCCACCTGAGTGGAAAGGTCGTCTTCATTCAGACGAGGTTAAAAAAGAATTTTCGAAACTCTACGAACTCAAGATTATGATATTTCTCTGGGAAGTTGCTAGCATTATATTGACTCCATTTGTTATGTGGTTCTCGCTACCACAATGTAGTGATCGTATCATTGATTTCTTTCGCGAATTCACGGTGCATGTCGACGGCATTGGATATGTTTGCAGCTTTGCAGAATTCGACTTCAACGTAATGGGCACACGGAAAGTAAGATATCTATTTTTTCCAACATTACCTTGGACTGACTACTTACGAGATGGTACTGCAGGCCTCAAGTATTGCCGGCCGTGAAGAATACTATGATTCACGAGATAATAAAATGAAATCTTCTATGATGGGTTTTTTAGACAGTTATGGGGGTCGACAAGCTACCTCGGCTTCTCGAGCGAACTTTGCCCCAGCTCATCCAAATCTATCAATATACCCATTATCAACCACCGATAACAATACGAACACATTATCCCAACGTAGGGGTAAGGTGAACGCCGGAATTCAACAATCCCAACAATTCGGTACACATTCAATATACCGTGGACAAGCTTCTGCATTACTAGACCGCCATCACCATCCAATACCTTCTCATGCCAGGACACTTCGTCAATCAGTTTACCATAACCCTGGTCTCCCACGGCCGGGCAGTGTGCTTAGAGAAGAGGAGAATGAAATAGAAAGTCCGGATGACCGTTATGTTAGTAATTTGGGTGAATCGTTCGTATCAACAACTCTTGAAGGCGATGTTATGTATACGGATAGGGAGGACGATATAGATTTACAGGGGGGTGGCGTCATTGATCTTCTTCGACAATTTCAGCGAGCGCATTCCGATAACCATGGACGGGGTGGTTTAATCTGAACGGAAACTGTATCGATATTGTACATCTTTAGCAACCCAATTTTCCCTGGTGAACTCCCGTCGTCCTAGTTGCTCTAGACTACTTCTTTAGATCATTTGTGTTTTTCATCCTGGCATGTACACTAGTGTATATTTCTTTTGGTGGAATCTAAGGCAATCTACACAGAGAGAAGAAAAAATATCCCTTACAGTAAAAAATACGTACTGGTTTTCTAGCTTTGATGGGCTCAGGATCGATAGCAAATATAGAGACAGAAAAACTAGAATGCTAGGTCTGGGTAATCTCGAAACCAAACCCTCCCAGACTTATTATATATCTCTTCCATAAAGTGTTTGTGTAGGTCTGAATTACGAGACCAGGACTGGGGAAATTGTAGTAATGACTCGCACAACACAAGTCTAGTTACGAGACTGTAGTAATGGTAAGAGAGCTGTATAAAAGAGTGGTGGGTTGCAGCATATTTCAAATTAGGGATCCGAGCCGAGCCTTGAGCGTTTGGTTTACGAGACAAGATCCAAGCAGCCCCGGCGAGAGAAACATATTTGTTGTCAACAATATACATTAATCAAGATGGGAGCAAAAACATTCAGCTTTCAATACGTAGCCTAGCAAGTTCCTGCTAACAGATTTACAGCTAAAACATCCCCGAAATATTGTCCATGTCTGATTTAGAGTTGCCTTACTAAATCTTGGATGCGTGGACATAGGTCCCCGAATACAACATTTATAGAGTTACAGGAACACATTTAGGGTCTTTGATCCTTCCTTATCCATTCCTTGAGTTTCCTGCGAGATGTGGACGGTTTGCTTTGTTCGGGTTTAATGACGTTCATTATAGATAGGGCATCTAACACATCATCCATAGCAATGCCCGTATTGCGCACAATCTCCTCAACAGTGACAGTTCTACTACCGCGAAGGCCAGTGACTCTAACCGAAATGTTTCCAGGCCCGGCTCTACTATTTGTGGAGACCTTTTTGGCTTGTTTGCGAACTCTTGGAGACAAGTTCCTAGAGTTCACTGGGCTTGGTTTCGGGTACGTTGCCGATGTAATTGAAAGAATGGTGGAAGCAATCGCCCTTGTCCAGTACCCGGAGTATCCTCGTTTACCAAGTTCAGATATTGCTGTTTTTCGCAAAAGTACTAGATTAGCCATGGCAGACAGATACAAGTAAGCAACTAGCAGTTCCCCGGCAAACATACGCTTTTCAGGACCTCCTACCCTGCCTGTTACCTTTGAAACATAATATGAAAACTCAATTAAGGCAGCTCCTAAACCTTTACTCCGATACTGAGGATAGAGTATTATACAAGAAAGGTTGTTCTCATCGTAGGACGTCTTCTCTTTAGAAAAAAATCCGCAGTAAGAGAATGAGTGTTGGTCATCCGCCGATGATTCGACCAAGGTGTAGAATAAGAAGTTTTCGAATTCGTACCATATTGATTTGTTTTGTATGAAAAATTTTCCGAAAAGACACATTCTTTGCAAAAATAACTGCACCAACAAGAAACCCTTTTAGAGCTAAAGACCAAGATGGGTGGTTGGAAACGTACCTGATGTTCCTGATCAGCCCCATTTATTTCATATATTTTGTAGCGGGCATTATCAAAAGTATGAACCAGTGTACCTCTAGGCTGGTCCAATTCTGCACCATTAATCTGAAGAAACCGGACGACATTTTAGCATATATCTTTCACCGGATACCTGTAACCAATTCGTCAAGTTTGTATGGGCATACTTCATGATTTCGGAACTCCAAAGCATCCATAGTATACTTAAAGCATTGATGACATACAAAGAGACACGAGTCACCCGGTTCACGGGTCTTTATCAATTCTTTCGGGTATGCGGTAGATGTATGCTCCACATCTAGCTTCCATCCATCATAAACAATCTGATTAATGTTCTCCGATCTTTGCTCACAACCTAAACAAATTAGAATCGTATATGTGTTGCTACGTTGGGGGGAGTGTTCTGAAACGTCGAAAATTACTGCTTTTGAGTTGTGACTTACCGGCTCGGGGTCCCGAAGAACGCATAACCATCCCCTCCCGTAACTTTTGAGGAGTTGCCTGGATGGGTTCTGGAAGGGGTGTTGGTGCTAGAGCTGGCGCTTCCGAAGGCTCTGGCGCGTTTTTGGACTTGTTCCTCGTGATCCGGGTTTCGCTCTCGGGTGATCCTGAGCTCGGTCGGGTCTGGCTTTCAGAAAGGGAGACTTGTGACGTACGATGTTTTACAGGGTCTGGCTTCTGTCGTCGCATCCTGTAGCATAAGATTGATGGTGAACAACCAGTAGGTAATGCATGCAAAACCTGCTATGCTTTCGGTCTAGTTGTGCAACTAACTACCTGCCGCTTAGGTACGTTATAATTTGTAGGGACAAGTTCCGAGAAGAATATAAAGTTTTGTTTAAGCAACCAAAAGATTGTGTGTGTGGCACGTGCCGAAGGAAGACTAACTTGGCTATGGAAATGAGATCCAAGTAAATCGCCATTCTCAACTACAATTCTAAAATGCACGATGGTATCGCTTATGACATATGATTATCTTATCTCGGGATTGAATTCCGTTGGCATCGGTGATCTTAAGTCGCGCGATATACTAATTCAGATCAGTTTCCCTTCCCCTCTGTGATGTACTAGTTTCTCAGCTCAACCACTGCGCCATCACCATGATTACACAGAGGAATTTGTTATTGAGAATTAATTCCATAAAGGTGGAATTCTACCTGGGGGGAGCAAATGGCTCTCCGACATTATTAACCCCGCATGCCGATATGTAAATGTACAGGACTATGCGTGAAGCAAGAGAACAAAAAACACCGAATAAAGAGGACACCCATGAATCGTAAAGAAACGGTACTGCAGGCGGGATAAATATAGCTAGTGTGTATTTGGAAATATATACTAGCTATGAGAAGGAGCATCTAGCGTTCGATGGATTGAGTTATAGCTTTAGGCAACCAGTTCAATAGCACCTCCTATATTTATTATCTGTTAGTATCTCCTTTCGATAAGTTATCAGAGTATTCACGTACCGGCCTCTTTAATCTTCTTCTCTGCTAGTTTGGAGACAAATCGAGCTTTAACGATTACTGGTACTTCTGGCAGTCTTCCTTTACCCAGCAGTTTCGAATATCCATTTGCTAGGAGGTCGATAACTGGGGCATTATCAGACGAACCTCCGCTCAGGTATTTTTCTCGTGATTCGACGGGAACTAATGTCCAGAGCTATGAAATTCCTTTAGATTAGGCCTTACAAACTCAAATTTTTATGAACCATCGCCAGAGAAAATAGGCCACTTCATCGCAGGCATCCAACTGATATTGGTATTCGTCCAAAATAAAATGTGCAAACTTACTTTATCCAGATTTAATACAGGCCTCCAGAATTGGTTTTGAAGTTTGTGGAAGTATCGCATGCCGACTTTACCAAAGTATCCTGGATGGTATTTGTCCATGTTTGTTCGGTGATGGTGCTGACCACCAGCAAGACCACGACCTCCCGGGTGTTTCTATCCATTCAAAAGTTTATTAGTTGTCCTACTAGATATACCACTAAATGATTTCCCTACTCTGTGCTTTCCAACACGGCCATGTCCGGCACTAACATGACCTCTATGCTTTCTGGTCTTCGTAAGTCTCGTCTAGAGTGCAATTGTCGTTGTCAGCCACCCATTCGTTTTCATTCAAATTTCTAGGTCGGCAGTATTGACGAAAATATAGGACTGAAGGCGAGCTGACATACGGGCATTTTTGCTGTAAGTCTAATAGTACCTCAATTTGAACAGAGGCGAGTGATCGTGACCAGAACTTTGAAGATATTCTAAATGTCGCGGCAGTTGGAAAGGATGTTGTGGGTTCCGGGTGAAGCTGTAACAGCTCTTGATAAGATACACTGGCGCATTTCCAACAAAAGTTTTTTTTTGATTGGCCACACTTTATAAGGGCTAACCCTTATCATCAATATTCTAGAGTCACGTGATAATGACTAAGAGAGAGAGAGAAAGAAAGAAAAAATATTGCAACACATATATCAAGGAGGAAAATTATGTAGCATAAACTACCTCGCATAAACTGCCTACTTAGATTATAGCTCCAGACCCAGAATTTTGGGCTAGCTATAAGGTTGTCAATCTAGTGTTCTTCCTCAAAATTACTAGAATTTCCTCGCTCTCCTTTTTCCTGCTCCTAAATCACAAGAATGTTCTCGCGCTATATAGGCTGCACATACTATCTACCCCTCGAAGTCACAATTTTCGTCTTCTAGATCGTTTCAACTTCGTCATCCGAAATATCAGGGTCTATATTTGTAAGAAAGGGATGCCGGAGTGCTTGAGCAGCGGATAATCGTTTCCGATGATCGAGTTCTAGTGTGGCTTCTAAGAACTGCAAGGCTCCTTTTTCTTGCGCAGTGAAGGGGTTGTCTTTGTTCCTTGCAGTCGCCCACTCTACAATTCGCGTCAGACTGTGGCCTTTCTCAGTAATTGTTGGGATTGCCGTTTCGAAGGTAGCACCTTAGAGATCAATCGTTAGCCAGAGCTGCCTACTCCGAGCCTGCCAGTCGGAAAGCCCGAAGAACATATGAAGGAAACACTTACCATGAAGCGCAGCACATGATCTCATGCGGGTTCGGCCGAAGACTGTTGCCATCTCAATAATTGCATCAATGTCATCCGGCGAGTTAAAAAATGGAAATCGCTTCGACAGAAACGTAAGAAGAATGACACCGGCAGACCAAATATCGATTTCTATCGATCAAAATGGTCAGTTCTATCAACTGTAATCTTATCAAGCCATGTGGTGTTATACTAGTTGTCTGTGCATTACACTTAAATAGGACCTCCGGTGCACGAAACCCTCTCGTGCCTGCCCTATTTGCCCTCTTTGAAGGCCTAGATCGTCCAAGTAACTGATTAGAACGAGATTATTTGTTGTATTATGGGATGGCCCCCTGTATGTACCTCTGGTCATTCTTGGGATATCCCCCCCCTAGTGCGGAATGATTGTTTCGCGGCTCTTTGCGATTTGAGCCCGTTGAGGTAACACAATAACAAGTACCATCATCATTCTCTCTCTATTTATGAATATTATCCGTTAGCCGATAGCTCCCTCAAGGCTCTCATGAAAGGACGAACTTCTGCTAGGCCAAAGTCTACTAAAACGCCCCTTCCCTTACCACAATCGTAAAGAAAATTCCTAAAGGCAAATTAGTATCATCATGGAAAATAGTCATAGGTTCTAACCTGGGTATTCGCATACGTGGGTTTAATATCCCTGTGTAGTATTCCTTTGGCATGGACAAATTTTAATGCCGTGTATAATGAGCGCATGTAAAGTTGTATTTCTGAAATTTCGAGTTTCCTGAAATAATCCTTTGGCATTTTAGATCAGCGATGTCGTTTTTCATAGAGTATTGAGTATGAGTAGGATCCGCTAGTATCGGCCGGCGAAATTCTCACCCTAAAATCAACATGCCGGAAATATGGCATAACTGCAATGACTTGGTCGAGGTGACGGAAGGCAGTAATTAGAGATACCACATTCTTGGATCCTGATAGATCCTTAAGCAACTCGAGCTCGTTGTGGATTCTCTGTGGACTGCTTGTGACATAAATCTTCTTAATAGCGACATATTTAACTTTCTTCTCCTTAGAGTGGCTCATGCGCTGACGTTTTGACCGAGGTGAATGGTACTCAGCAGTACGTTCGTCAAGGTCCCAATCGTTGATGTATTTATCGTACCGTAAATCGATGGCTTTGTAGACAGAGCTAAAAGTGCCCTCTCCAGTCTTTCCTACTATTTTATAGTGTAGATCGAGCTTGCGGAAAGACTTCATAAACTGTTCGATTTCTTCTTGTATTTCTGGGCAGACATCTTCCACAGTTCCATCTGATTCACCGGAGTATTGATCCTCCACCGGATTGTTCCATTTGTCACTTTCGCCATCCCCATTTTCACTATCAACACCGTCATTGTCGCTAGTATCATCCCCAGTACCATCTTCATCACTGCTGGTGCCTTCGTCGGATTCTAGGCCGCCAAATTCGTCGTCCCGATGGCCGTCGAATACTTGTCCATCTATTTCATTTTTCTCAATCGGTTTATTGTGCAAATGTTTGCGCTTTGATGGAAACTCCTTGCCAGCATGTCGTAGAGCTTTAAGGCCGTGGCTTGTCGAGTCCATTGTGCCTGGTACAACGAGTTTATGTAAGCGAAGATGTAGTTTGTGAACCCTAGGGGTCGGTGATTGCGTGGCCCCCGAGCTCCCGGTTCATAAGATATTATTTGCCTACCTTGTAGATATGAATTGAAACGATTTTATAGTGCTATGAGGTAGTCTGCATGCATATATGGGAAGGTTGGCTTTACCGAACAGCTTCAGATGGTGGATGGAAAGAGCATCGGCTGTTGGCCAACTCTCGAGCACAAGAACAACAACAACAACCACAACAACAAACATGACAAAACTAGAAATGGCGTTTCTAGGCAGGTCGTAACCTATTCAAATGATACTCGTCGATACTTTAAACACGAAGCCGTCGTAGTCCTACCAATACTCGTCGAATACGCGATTATCAACGTACCAACTACGATATACACTATATTGTCAATTCAGCTCATGCCTCAGCGTGCTTCGGTCTTCCAATCGCTGTTTGATCGGTGTGCTAACGTTGGACATCAGCTACCAACAAAAGCCTTTATCCATTAGGGAAAAACGACCAAACTAACTCTAAAGGGCTTTGCTTTTTATAATTCGAGCTTCTTCGCAAAAATGAGTAGCCTTGTATACAACTTCGACGTTTCTGCATCGTTGCGGGTCTACCTGGATAGCCCGGCGACTATTTCCTGTCCTGACGCAGACCCAGGTCTTATAAGTCAAAATGGACAGCCCCTCACGAGTGCGCAAGTCAACCCGATATTAGATCCCATAGTTGAAGCTATCACGATAAATCCGGATGCAATCTTCAAAGACGATAATTTTGACAATATACAATGCTTATTAAAGTACGCTGCCTATCACAAATAGTTCTATTCAATTTATTGCACAAGACGCTGACTAGTGCTGTGTTTTTTGCCAGGTATTTTTCCTCCATACCCGGCGGCTGCGCAAGCAAAGTCTTGGATCTAATTTCGTCCGGGCTCGCTGCTGAAACTACAATTGTACAGGCTGAGCTAGAATCAGACGAACCTGAGACCCTCGAACTCCATAAGCAGATGCTAGAGGGGTATGGCTTCCTGCTACAGTGGGCAATCGGTGCTACTGAGAACCGTTTACAGGAACGAGGAAATAGTTCGATGCCAACTTCCAGGACCGGTAGAAGTAAATCAAAAGTAGGAAAGAGTGGAGCTGGCACCTGGGACCCGTCGACGCAGATTCTACCAATGTTAGATGTAATGGCAAAGGTCATGAAGCTTAAGTTGTCTAGGATATTCCTTACAACCTCCGAAAGGGATACATTTATCAGTTTGTTCACAAGGCCAGTATACTTGATGCTAGAAAATGAGCAGCGGACGAAAAGCATCCCCACAAAAATGCACTGCTTCAAAGTGCTATGTTTGGCCATCAAGCACCATGGTCACGCATATGGTAAGTTGCTTTACTAGGCTTAGTGTAAGAGTATCATACAACTAATAAGTCATCCCAGCTGCTCAAATCTCCATCGTTCAAAACCTTTCTTATTTCGAACACCTGTCCGAACCGATGGCTGAGTTCCTTCAAATTCTTGATGAACAGTTTGACTACCCACAGCTCGCAGATGAGGTTCTACGGTATTATAAAGACGCCCTTACAGCTCCATGCCAGACTTGAAATGCCCTAACGCCAGTATAGTGAAGTAAGCAACAAAGAGTTTAACAGCAATGATACAAAAGGACCGAAATCTATATCAACCTTTCTGGTAAAGCTGTCAGAATTTGCACCTCGCCTTGTCCTTAAACAAATGACCTTGTTAGTCAAGCAACTAGATAGTGAAGTACGTCCCTTCTGTAGTAACGATCTTTTGGGGTTCTGCTATTCTTTGCTAACTTTTAAATAGTCTTACACTCTTAGATGCGGTGTTATTGAGGTCTGTGGTAATTTGATTGCGGAGCTTACGAGAGAAGATGAACGCATAGAGACCAATAAAGTGCAGATAGAATCGTTCTACGATGTTTTGGAAGAGAGGTTTCTCGACTTGAATCCCTATTGTCGGTCTCGTCTGATGCAGGTTTTGAGTAAACTCTGCGAGTAAGGGTGCTGTCGATTCCAAGACTCAATTTCCTATGTTGCTAACGGCGTTTGATTAGCTTGGATGTCAAAAATCCGTCCAGAAGACAACGAATAACAGAATATGCAACTCGTAGTCTCGAAGACAGGAGTAGTAACGTTCGCCGGAACGCAATTAAGTTGCTTGGGCGACTTGTCGCCACACATCCTTTTAGTGTACTCCACGGAGGGCAGCTTTCTTTGAAGGAGTGGACGGAGCGGCTCGACAAAGTAAATGAACAGATTGGTTCATTGGCGCCGCCATTAGGATCACCAGGTCTGGGTGATACTACAGCAGATGAAACTTCAATAGATGAAACCCTACTACAAGATGTCACCATGCAAGAAATGGACGTGGATGATGCCCAAGTGAAACCCCAGACGCGGGACGGTCCGACAGCAGAGGAGATTGCAACATCCGAGGCTATTACAAAACTCCAGCTCACTCGACGATACTATCTAGATGCCCTTCGTTTTATCCAGACATTGCATAACGCAGCTAGCTTAGTAGCTCAGCTTCTAGGATCTCGGAATAAAAGTGAAGTTATTGAGGCAATGGACTATTTCGTGATACTGGACGCTTACAAGTTAGAACCTTCAAAAGTATATATTCTCAAGCTCCTACGACTTTGGTTGACTACTAACATTGGATAGATTGGTATACGCAAGATGTTACGTTTGATTTGGACGAAAGGAAATAGCGATGAGGGACGAAGCGTCCAAACCCATCTAATCGACTGCTACAAAATGCTCTATTTCGAAGCCCCATCGAATTTCAATTCAAATGACTCTGCAAATTACGTGGCTCGAAACATCATTAGCTTGACCTTCGGCGCTACTTCCGGTGAATTGACATCATTAGAGGCCCTCTTAAGCACAATGATGAAAGCTGGCCAAATACCCGATACGGTTGTTCAAAAACTATGGAAGGTTTATGGGATCCAAAAAAAAGAAATATCAAAAACTCAACGAAGAGGAGCCATAATATGCTTAGGAATGTTAGCACTTGCAGATCCTGAGATTGTGATTAAACACCTTGAAACCTTACTTCGGATAGGTTTAGGTACTCTCGGGAAAGCCGACCTTACCCTTGCCAAGTATACCTGCATTGCGCTAAAGCATATTTGCCCGTCCGGCCGTCAACGCGAAACTACTAGCACAATGGCGAGGCTTCCTAATAACCACGCCGTCCTTGCAAAGTTAGCCGCAATACTGGATGTTCCATCTACTAGCCAGGATTGGCTGGGATCGGCGGAACAAGCAGTCAACGCCATTTACGCCTTATCGCGAAACCCGGACGTCCTAGCTTCGGAGGTGATTCGAAAGAAGACAAGGAGTGTATTTTGTAAGACACCATCGGCAATAAACTCACCCCAAAGTCAAACTCAAGAGGCAGTGGGCACCGGGGGTTTGCAGGAGACCATAAGCAAAAATATTAGACTCTCCCAGCTTCTCTTTCTCGTAGGTCACATTGCTATAAAGCAAATAGTGCACCTGGAACTCCACGAACTAGACTTCAAGAGAAGAAAAGCAGCTTCCGAAAAGGCGAAGCCTGTATCTCAGTCTCCCAACAAACCTGGACCCACAAATCCGCAGATTGCACCGAACGAACTCGATCTCATTGGTGGTACCAATGAAGATGACTTTACGGATGCCATGCAATATATCCGCGAGCGAGAACTCCTATATGGCCCAAAATCCCTGCTTTCAAGATTTGGGCCAATGCTCACAGAAATATGCTCCAGCAATACAACTTACAGTAACACCAGTCTCCAAGCAACTGCGACATTATGTCTTGCCAAATTCATGTGTGTCTCCGCTGAATTTTGTGAGACCAACCTACCTCTCTTGATAACAATCATGGAAAAGTCAGCGGATCCTATCATTAGAAGCAACGTGGTCATTGGGCTAGGTGACATGGCAGTTTGTTTTAATCACTTGATCGACGAAAATACAGATTTCCTGTACCGGCGACTAAATGATAAAGAAACCTCTGTAAAGAGAACCTGTTTAATGACCTTAACGTTTCTAATACTAGCCGGCCAAGTCAAAGTCAAGGGGCAGCTTGGCGAAATGGCGAAATGCCTTGAAGACCAGGACAAAGGGATCGCAGATTTAGCTAAGATGTTCTTCACAGAACTCGCCACGAAAGATAACGCCGTTTACAATCACTTTATCGACGTATTTTCTCTGTTGTCTGCTGACCAAAACATCGAAGAGGATTCCATGAAGCGAATTATTAAGTTCCTAACTTCCTTCATAGAGAAAGTAAGTATCCAACTCAAAAGAATTACAGTTCTCTGCTTAACGCCATACAGGACAAACATGCAAAACAGCTTGCCGAAAAACTGGCAGCTCGTTTAGCCCGATGTAACACTGAACGGCAGTGGAACGATGTTGCATACACGCTTTCGCTACTCCCTCATAAGAATGAGGAGATCCAGAAAGTAGTCACAACAGGATTCACACTTGTGCAAGGTAGGTCATAATATTTCATCTAGCGGCTTAGATCTCAATGATGATCTGTATGATTACCATAGTACGAAATTATCGATTTACTTTCTCTCAATCAAGTGGACTTATTTTAAACAAGTAAATGAAACATGCTAGTGATCTACTAATTTAATCATCAGTCATTTCGATCTCTCCATCAACCTTGTCCACCGTCTCTACCATATGGTTCGCGCTTCTGAGGTATAAAATTAATCGGAATGCAGAATTCCCGTTTAGATAGTATCTGTGTAGACGTTTGCTTCGCAGAAATCCAAGATGCTCGTATAATTTGATTGCGCCAGTATTGGTAACCTCCGTTTCCAGCACGACCTTTCCAGAATCGTGGTTTTAATTAGCACCTCAATTTAGAAAGCGATCTAGCATTTTTTAAAACCAACCTCATCCGCGTTTTGAGTTACCATAGCGTCAATCGCCATTTTAACTAGCTTTGTGGCAAGCCCTCTTCCTCTATACTCTTCCTTGACGACCAGCATAGCAATGTATCCCCTATTCGCCCCATATTCGCGATGCTTCTCGAGCTTGCAGATAACAACACCAACTAAGCTTTCACCGTCTAAGGCCTAGACCTCCAATCAGCAGCCGCGGGTATTCGAAGATTGGTTAGAGGGGGTACGGAATGGCCTACCAAATAGCATAGATCACCCCATTGATGGAGGAAGTAACGATAAACATAAATACTATATGGTTCCGAAAGGCCATCCGATATGAGTGAACGTAACGATTCGAGATGTGGTGTTGTCTTCTCACTTCCAAATGCTTTGAAGGTGATATTATCAGCCTCCATGATGGATGGTTTGTTGTATCACTTGCGAATCTAGTTAGAGTATATTTTCCGACTGCGAGATAACGATATCTAGAGGGTGTCCAGAACAGGTAATTCTAGCATATGTACAGAAGAAGCAACAACAAATTACGAGTTGATAAAATTTGGAAGCAAGCACTTTAAAACCAGCCATTTCTCATTTCTCATATTGGAAAGAATAATTCTTCTGTATTTAAGAATCAATAGTGTAGAAGAATACAAAACTCACCAACGCTGCCGCGCAGTGTCATCTTTGACTAATGGTTGTACTCAATGACTAGACCACAAAGAAAAACGCAATAAATAAATAAAAAAACAACATTCAAATACCCGCAATCACATCTTGAGCAACATACTACACTTAGAGCTCCGAGTAGATGCTCATTTTAACCAGTATTTAATGCTGCCTTGAAGTAAGTAAAACCCCAGCTCGTCCTTTGTCAGTGCTTGCTAACTGCTAATACTTCTGCTACTGCTATAAAAACTCAATTCTGTAATCTTGGACAGTTTTTATTAAATCCAATAAATTAAAAATGAACAACATGCAACACTCCGGTTCACCTGCATAGTTCACAAATTCGTCACAACCGCAAACCAACCCTTATATCGAGACCACCTTATATCAATTTTCTAAAATTTTGTTATTAGAACACTATACTTTTATACCTAGACAATAAAACGAGAAGTCTAGCACAACAACACAGATTTTATTCTCTTTTATTATGAAAAAACAAAAAAGAGATATTTCTCACAAAAGCGGAGGATCATCCGAGACTAGTGTTTTTCTGCAACAGTCTGCGAAGGTACAATCCATTGCAATATGAACAGCCAATATCTCCATCATGCTTCGTCTAAAGGAAATTCAGGTGCAGTATTTTGAAATTTCGCACAAACCCGCGAAAGGAAAAGAGCAGAGTAGACAAAGGTAATCACGCCCTAATGGCAGCTTACTCCTATGATAAATAACCTTTGATCCTTGCAAAATTGCAAATTACAGTCCCAACCCAGCGACAGCTTTTGTGGCATCCCCAACTACCTCGGCAGCACCTTCATTGCCGCCAATTTTAGGGGCTCCAGACTTCTTAAACGCTTGCTTTGAGTCATATAAATTGTTAGCAAATACCTATCCCTAGCTCCTAGTCATTCAAGATAGTGAAAGTGACTCATTTTATTATAGCACATACCTCAAAGTCGTAGATGATATCATCTATATGCTCAATCCCGACACTAACTCGAATAAGATCGGGGGTCACTCCAGAGCTTATCTGCTCCTCTTTGGTTAACTAGGATTGTACAATCTAGAGTTAGAAACATTACGAAAGACTTCAAATTCTCGTGATCAGAGGCCATAATATGTTTACCTGGGTATGAGTAGTCGCGGTAGGGCTAGTGTGTTTGTTTGGCTTCGGATTAGCTATTTTCAACCCGAGATGAACTCTGACAAATAATAAAGAGGAAATAAAACTCGTACCTAATAACAAGCGTTCTGTGGTCCAAACTCTTAGCATTTACTTTCTACTAATAAAGGCTTATACTTACTTAGCATCACCGACACTAAAGTTCATTAATATACGTGTTAGCAGAAAATTTGGGCCGTATCAACCGACGCTTCAACATACTTCGCAAGATTAGATGCCAGTTTAAGATTGTCGACTAGAATCCGTCCCGCATCTTCTCCTCCCTTAATCCCGAATGAAAGAACACCGCCAAACCCTCTACCCGCGTCAAGGTACTTTATAGCCACTGGTTTGTTAAATATTGTTAGCATAATTGTAAAAGATGACGGCGAAACGGCATTGAATGCTTACACTTGTGAGAAGGGTGACTCTCTAAGCCAGGATACGATACCCACGAACTATAAAAATGTTAAAACTCTTAGTGAGTTACCCCATTTTGAGCCGGAAAACCCTAACTCACACTTGCTGATGACTCTCTAGCCACTATGAAGAGTATTAACTTCTATTGTGATCAAATATATATTATAAAACCGTCAGGGAAGGTACTTTTGCTAGTTTTAGGGCATTGCTGCTATGCCTTTCGACCCTGAGGGATAACGTTTCCAGTCCCGTCAACAATAAGAATGCGCCAAATGGATTTAGAGCTGTTCCCAGATCGCGAAGAATATCTACTCGGACCTATTCACCATTAAACAATCAATATCAGAATTTCCAAATGGAACTAGAAGAGGTCTTATTACCCGAATAGCATAGGAAATTGGTCCAAAAGTTTTCCAAAAATTGAGGCCATGATACCCTGGAGCAGGTTCCGTGAATTGGGGGAATCTCTCGGCATTTTTTCCCCAGTCAAATTTTCCTGAATCGACTATTACTCTATTGTTACGGCGCTCAAATTTAGTACAGTTGATAATTCAACTCGTGCCACATGTGAGACATACCCCGCGATTGCTAGATATTTTTTAAGAGATTTCAGTATAAACTATCACAAGAAGAATTTTTTCAGTGTTCCTTACTGTTTCCGTGGCCTCCGATCCATTTTGTCGCCTATATTTGTTAGCTACTTAAATAGTTACATCGTGTCGTTTAGGTAGAGTGCGTTGTCACGTACAGAATGTACAACAATATCGGCCCCTATCTCGGATGATGAACGATTAGATCTAAGGAAAAGAAATTCTGTTGCATCAGACCAGAAAGCAACTAACCATGTTCGATAGGCCTTATGAGATAACCTCCAGCCCCAAAAGTATTATCAACAACTTTTTTTTGGTTAGTAGAGTTATGCTCTGTAGCTATTTGGAGTATGAACCTTACTCAATGGTATTCCTGCGTTGTGAGCAACTTCCGCAATTGCTGCAATATCGGGGATATTATATTTGGGATTGCCAATGGACTCGATATAAACTGCCTTGGTTTTGCTGTCGATAGCAGCTGCTATATCCTCTGGTTTATCTCCATTCACAAATTTGACATCAATTCCTAGATCGGATCGAGTATCACATGGGTTAACGGTTTGTGGAATAAGAGACTAATATACATAGAAATTCTAAAAGGATTAGGATATGTATGGAAAACGAGAGAAAAAACGTACCCAGTCTAGGAAGGAAAACTTTGAACTGATTATAAGTGCCTAAAATTTCGCCATATTTAGAGGTAAAATTATGACTTTACAGAGCATGGACACTCCATACCTCCATAGAGAAAGGATGTAGATACGATATTATCTCCAGCGTGGGCCTAGACAAATTAATATGCATTGAAATAATCGAAGAGCCCTAGCAGAACTGGAGGATCTTACGAGAGCAAAAATTGCCATAGCTTGAGCGGACTGGCCACTAGAAGCTGCCTAGAAAAGCTTAGATAAATATATGATATAGGTCTAGATAGCTGTATGGGTGTCATCAAGACTTTCACTCACAACAGCAGCAACGCCGCCTTCAAGGGCTGCAATTCGCTTTTCAAAAACATCGACGGTTGGCTACGCTATCTAGTTAGACATAGAGGCGTCTGTTCGAGGCGACCAACTGAGATTATAAGAGCCTCACGTTTCCAATCCTAGAATAGATATTTCCAAACTCCTGCAGGGCAAATAAGCGAGCCCCGTGCGCAGAATCGTTGAAAACAAACGACTATTCCAAGGCCATGATAAATTCAGTGTTATTATATTTGGCTGGATCGGATAGGGGAAGGGTTCAGCGGCTGAGATCTACTTACAGTCGACGCATAGATAGGAACAGCTTGAACGGAGTCATTAGAGTTAGTGCTTATAGCTATCGAAACTAGCAGAGCTATACGCATTCACGTTACCTCGGGCACCGGTAGAAGGGTCCGGTTCTTGGCTAGCAGATAGTCAGCACACAATATCTTACAAAACTCAAGTCATCCATATTACCCAGCGTGAAGCTGCAGCGTCTCGAATTTTGGCTGGTGCTCTTGGGCCATTGCAGTAGTCGTGGTAGTCCTTATACTGATGGTTTACGGGTATATTAAATACCTTAACAATCTGGAGGTTGTAGACGTGTAACTTTGGTTACTATTTGTCAGATTACACAACAAGAAATCTTATCCGGAGTATGCAATGCAGGCAGGACGGGCTATGTAGGAAGAGCAATGTTGTAAAGAGAAGTGGGAGAGAAGGAGGGGTACTGGGAGTCGGGTTATTCTGGTGCTTATATATCGCTATGGAGATATAGTGCTATAGCGACTCGCATTGAGAAATATACTGAAGACCATAGCAGCAAGCCATTGACGATGGCGGTCCCATGTCGACCCTTCGATAGGGCGGCACCCGATTCGGAGCCACTGAATCGATGCATGTACACTTTGTGGACGGCGATGTGAAATATTCAATCACGCCATCGAGAAACCATTTTCGAAATTTTCGTCTTTGCATTGGCGGCAGAAGGCTAGCATAAGCGAGTGGGCCCCCAAGACGAATTATGTAATCGGCTCACATCCTAGTAAGTCAGATCTACTTTGCTGGTTCAATCAATTTGCTAACCTTCCAAATCTGCAAAACAAGCTGGAACTCCTCGAGAAAGTTTCGAATAGCAATAGCAATAGCAATAGCAATAGCAACGACAAAAGCACCCAAGTAACCATAATATATTACCTATTAGGTAATTTACTGTTATGTACTGCATATTATTGCGGTTCCCAATACCGCGAACCCACCCCAGCAAGCATTCCAAATAAAAAACTACTTAACGTATACCTATTTGTGTTTTTGTAAAACAGCACCCGGGTGCCGCCGACTTAGTTATTAGGTACGTATCAAGCCGCTGGTTGAGATCTGATATGGAGCTTCCAAATTATGATTCTGAGCCGTCTGGCCCCCAGCGAGACCAGTTATGTTGCGTTTTTGTGTTGTTGCGTTTTGGGTGCGTTGAACTTGCAACAATGGCCGGCGGTGGTCTCCGTGTGTTGTGTTTTTGTTTCGTTTCGTTGGTGTGCTTTGCCCCTTCCCCACATCACGTCCAAACCTCGCCTTCTTTAGATTCCAATATTCCCAGTCCCAGCAGAATCACTTCACGTCCTAGTTTACAAACAGTTCGCTCCTAGACCAATAATAGCCTTCGCAATAGTAAGCGGTTAGTTGCCCCGTTTCTTTCTCTCTGTCTGGGAGCATAAGCGCATATTCGACCCTTTTTCAAATCTCCCTATCTATCATCCCCCTCTTGCTTCTCATTATTACCCCTCGTTTTCCAATGCTCGCTCCTCAAGACGCCATTGATCATGAAGCTTATCAGAAACCATTAACAAAGATCAAATTACGTGTTCCTTGCAAACATCATATCTTGACTAGCGATGTCCACCTACGATGATGCAATGGATATCTCAACCGACAAGGGCAAAGGGAAAGCCATAGACGAGCATACAAACCCAAATCCTGAGGAGGAAGAGGAGGAAGAGGAGGATTCTTCCGACGAAGAAGGAACCACCGACGAACATGTACGTCTGCTTCCGCCTCCGTGGCATTATGCACACCCTACAAAATAAGCTTCAAAATAAACAAATCTTGCTAACTGTCCCTCCTTGAACAGGTTGTGCTCCAAGGTACCTAAATTATCCAGGATCTCATTGTTGCAGCACGCCAAGCTACTTCCCACCTGTGTACACTTCGTGAATAAAGCTGACAACTTGCTACATAAGATGCCGAGCATGATGACTTCGAGGAGATTGATCCTAACAATATTATCCACGGTGCTCGCACTCGAGGCAAAATTCTTGACTATACGAAAACCGACCCAGCCGAACTTGTGGACGAAGACGACGACGAAAATGACGGTGACTTCCGGGATACCACCGAGGAAGTTGATCCCGACCAGATGCAAGACTAAAGGGTTTCATGCACGTAGAGAAATTTTCTCTCTGAATATTAGGGAGGTTGGTTAATTCCATATCAACCATACCCTAGCTTTCATTTTACATTTACCTTCAAGGCGCAACGGAAAAAACAATCAATAGACATTAAAAACCGGGTGAAGCGCAAGCAAGAACTTGGTTTTTCCTCACCTGCCATTCCATCGCAACTTCTCCCCAAATACTGGAACCCTAATGGCTTTGTGTAAATTATCTTTATCACTGTACTGTAGATATGAGAAATCCCATCTACTAAAACAATAAACCCCAAAATATCGACGCTATTGCATAGGTCTCATTGTACAATTTATTTTCGTTGGCACTCTTTCCCGTGCGCCACTTACTCTAGGGTTGGAGGCATGTTCGTGGTTGCTCTATACAGTTGGTTTTAAACCACCTCAGCAGAAGGTTTCTAGCCACTTGCCTACTTAAGGAAGTAGACACCACTTGTGGGCTGCACCTTACTGTTTTCCGCTAAGAATTTAATCAAGGCCTATTTCCATATTTCGTATATGTAGGCAAACATGCCATTCTAACCCAGTTCCTCAACACACTCGCTCTCAGGCCAGCAAAACAATCCGAAGAACAAGCAGGTGGAACGAGAATACATAAGTATCTGACAACAAGCAAGAGGCATCCAGGACGGAAACCAGAATAAGGCATATGATTAAATGACGTTCAGGTACAGACGGCTACTGGCTTCTATTTGCTTCTACCTTTTTGGGTTCACGATATCACCACACAGGGCACTAATGGTTAACGCTAGATACGGAGGTCTTCACCAGCGTGATGGTCGGCTGACTGGTCATGACAACCATGATGATATCTCAGGCCTAGGAGCTCCTTCCTCGGGATATCGTTCAGCATCACCAAACTCAAGGTTGTGCCACTGCTAATAGCCTGGCGGAGTCCAATACTACCCATACATAGCCAGCTCTGACAGTCAAATATAGGGGTCAATACAGCCATGCTGTTCTTGACGAACTAGAATCACAGAACGATGCAGCTATCGAAGCTATGAGTGCAAAAGTGAGAATGCTCAAAGACGTAAGCCTGCCTTATCTAAATTGTCTGGTTTGTCTGGTTTGTCATATATTAACTTGTATGCTTTCCAGATTACAACCGCGATTGGCGTCGACGTGCGGGATTCTACACAGGTTATTAACTCTATGGTTCGTACGTGCTCCTTTCTGCTCCAAGACATATCTATCTCATTATTCCCTGAGAAATTAGAACGATACGTTTGAAAATACAAGATTCAAATTACGTGGAACCATGAATAGAATGCTACGTATGGCCGAACAGACAGGTATAGGCTGGCGAACATGGGCTATCTTTTTTCTCCTAGTTTGTATCATATTTTGGTATACATGGTTATTTTAGCACGAACGTAGATTCAATCTGTAAATAATTTTTTATGATTTCCTAGACGCAGCTGAGACAGTTTGCCTTATGATATAAATTGGCCCCTTTGTCTCGACTTTGTAAGGAAATGCTTTAGAAAAATAGAAAAATGGAAGAAGAAAAAAGCCAGATCCGTCAATATCGGATCTTAAGTTTGGGGACAATAACAGGATGATTGATATAGGAGCATGTATATATTAAGCAGAGATTAGATTGGTTACGATATTTAGACCCTAAATTTAGCCAAAGCTTCGAGTGAAAGAACAAATTTCTTTAAAAAACAGACTACCGGAGCACCTTACAGAACTCAGCGTAAACGTAGAATACAATATCGATATTGCCTCCGGCCTTAGAGTTGCATCATGGATTTAGTTCTTGCTAGGTTAATATTTTCGATAACAGTATCCATCTCCAAACCCCAAAAATCTCATGGTTGAGAATAGCGGAGATGGGGTACAATTAACAGCCCAAACACGCAGCCCTTCGCGGAATAACAACTTAGCAGCATTTGCCACCACTCTGGTCATTTGGAGGGGGGTTTGACAAAGGGATGGAACCCGGGACCGTAGTAGGTCCATCGGATGGGTCGATCATCACCTTGGCCGATACGATCCTATATATTTCTGCAGAGAAAAGGGGTTTTATCAGCTACGCTTCAGTTAATTGTACGAATTAGTGGGTAATATACCTGTCAGAATATTTTGGAACGCAAGCTCTACATTCGAAGCATCTAGAGCAGATGTTTCGATGAATGAAAGATGGTTTTCAGCTAACAGGAAAGCGAATGTCAGCTAGTGATGGTAATTTGTAGTAAGGGCTTCATAAAAACCTACCAGCAAACGATTTCGCCTCATCTGTCGTAACCGCACGGAGGTGTCTCAAATCGCTCTTGTTTCCGACAAGCATGATGACAATGTTGGAATCGGCGTGGTCTCTCAGTTCTTTAAGCCACCTAGTGACATTCTCATAGGTAATATGCTTCGATATATCATAGACAAGAAGAGCACCAACGGCTCCGCGGTAGTAGGCCGAGGTAATAGCACGATATCGCTCTTGGCCAGCCGTATCCCAGATTTGCGCTTTTATGGTTTTAGAGTCAACTTGGATAGATCGCGTGGCGAATTCGACACCAATCGTTGATTTTGAATCCATGTTGAACTCATTTCGGGTGAAACGGCTTAAGAGGTTGGATTTGCCAACCCCCGAGTCTCCGATGAGAACAACTGATAGCATGGAAGCCGCAGTTAGCATGACAACCTAGTGTAGCCACTTCGTACTGCGCACAACAAAGAGAAGACGAGAGTAGAGCATTAAGGCCGGGGGGGTTATGGATGAAAGGAGAGAGGGGGGGGTGTGTTCAAATTGGGAGGTTGAGAGCGGTCGCGGTATTATCAGCAAGCTTATGGATGATTCCGAAACGGCTTTAACGGTCGCCTGCGTACCTTTGAATAAAAACTTATTTGAAGTGTTAGCACCAAGCGATCTATCAGGTTGGAAAGATTGCAAGCCCCTTGACCCCGATGGTTGCCACCAAAGAACCAGCAAGAATAATACATACATCATACTCGTCGCTCGCCATGGTCTCAGTCTCCAAGGTGGTGTGATTTGAGCGATGAACTAGAACTAACGAACGGGCGTAAGTATTCGAGTCCCGAAGCCCCGGCGATCTGAATATTTACAGTGTCGGCTACCTGAGCTACTGAAATGCCGGGGGTGCACTCCCTCCGGATCTTGCGAAGTTGACCGGCTGATAGTCGTAAAACAAAAAGGTGCGGAATGATTAATCAGAGTAGAGGGGAAATTTTATCTATTTACCTTGAGGTGGATCTATAATGGTAGTGGCTGTGGTAGTTTTGCTGTTGTGATGGTGTGATGGTGGTGGTGATGGTTGATAGGGATGGAGGCTGTTGCTTAGCTGCGTGGTCTGTTTTAAACAGCTTGCTTGTTGGGATTGCTGTGAAGGGAAAGCAAGCTCAAGAGAGAAGCTCAAACCACACACCATTTGCCGACCAACCACTCACTCTGCCTGTCCATTAGCGTTATCCCCAGACAAACTTCGAACAGAGCTTTGCATGCTCGCTACAAAAACCCATCTAAGAACCCATTATCCAGCCCAGAGCCAATCCACTTCTACGCAGTAAGTACATCCCATCATGATATTCAATTTGCTACCCTGCGGATGCACTTATGTACGGTAGGACTGCCAAATCACACGCGAAATACATACCAATAGGAAGGGGCATCCTTGAAAGGGCCAAAAGGTCCGCTGGGGCTAGTGCCTGTTAGCTTGCAAACAGAAAGAAAGAAAGAAAGAAACTTACCACTTTTAACCAGCACTCCTCGATCCAGTAAAACACCTACTTCATCCTGTTCCCTGTCTGCCAAATTATGTCCAGTTCAAAGGATCAACGTAATATCTACATCCAGCATATTGCTAGCGTGCAAGGCGATAGCGAAGCTGAGGATGGTGATGATGAAAATGACTTTGATGTTGAATGCATCGTCGCGGAAAAGGAGCACGCAACCTCCGGAAAACCTCTATATCTCGTGCATTGGAAAGGATTTGAAGAGAAAGACTACACTTGGGAGCCCCCTGAACACTTTCACGCCCTTGATACAATCCTGGACTGGGAACTCTATAAACAGACAACAGACGAATCCGAACTGTTCGATTGGCGGGCCTGGGAAAAAATGTATGGTTCAGAGTGCCCTCCCCAGTATCGTAGAAACAAATCTCCGAAGGCAGCAGACCCGGGATTATTGAACCGCCAGAACTTTCTCAAACATGAGAGTGCTCCATCCATAGAAAATATACCACATCATTCACAAGAGCCCCTAAGTCTTACAAATCCTCGTAAAGATACTGCCCCTATAGACTCCCTCAGTTGGCGTTCATCAGAGCAGGTACTTCCAAGTTTATATGCTCGGGTAGATGCCAGACTTAATTACCATTCCGAGGAGTTACTTGACCCTGTCGCAGATCAGAGTTATTTAACTATGCAACCGATAGACAATGGAGGATCTCTAACAGAGAGAAAGGCAAGTGACCAAAAATATTGAATAGTCAGTTCATCAGAGTACAACATATGAAACAGTTTACTAACTTCAATAAATAGATGCCACATTCTACGAAACTCGAGGATTTCTTATCGAAATCTTCGCGGCCGCAGCTCTCAAAAGCAGCTCTACTGGGATACCCACGAAAACTGGTAAAAGAGAAAAATGAAGTATACCAGCAGCTCTCGAGAAAGAGACCGGAACTTTTGATAAACGTTTCCAGTGCAGGAAATATTACAGATTGCGAGGGTGGCATAAACATCCTTCTTTCACCATATGATTTCAGTTGCACTTTCTCTGTTGGTCTAGAGGCCGATGCAATGCGCGTTAAGTACAATCTCGTTGGGTTTAGTATAGGTTTTCTCAAACATATAAACAGCCGCGACATCCGAAATTTTACAATTGACGGGTTCATAAGCTTCGAATATCTAGAGAGAAATTTTATTAAGGTTTGAAACCCCATCTTAAGAAATGGGTGATAAGCTCTCTTATTGTTCTTCTCCTAGGAGTTCGGTATGCCAACAGAACAAGCCTTTGCCTACGCAGATGAAAACCGGAGTGATTCGGTTGCTACACGCCTTTCGGTACTTCAAGGAGTAGCTATAATCCAGGAATATACTTTTACAATGATTATTGCCCCATCCCATGCTCGGAAATTCCACCATATATTTCAGACGCCCATACCTAAATCTTCCAAGCTACTCATAGTTGTGTATCCTCCTATTGCCTCCACAAACTTTTTCAAGACTACTGAACAGACAAGCATTAAGGAAAATAACTTTCTTGGGCGCTTCATTCTAGAGAGTGGAGATCGAGAATTCGATAACCTAAGTAATTACCCCTTCTCACATCAGGCCGCTCATATATATCAAATGCCCGCGGTCTGTGATTCAAACTATGATTCCGATCTTATACATGCGTTAGAGGCATACCAGCAAATGAATGTGACAAACCATTCAGCTTTACGAGAAACGATCTTACTACCTCTCGTCAATATATTTTCCCAAAAAATAAAAACATTCCAGCCCTTAGGCGTTATTTTCCTAGTAGGTTTTTATGAATTTATTTCAGTGGTTTTCGAATTGTGGTAATAAATGGTATATATTATACAGATACACAGAAGCCTTATACGAAATCTCCACTTGATACCGAATCTGGCCTTACTCCGGTCGTCTCAGAAATCCAGTTTTTTGGTGTTTGGGATGGAACTCGATTTTGGCTTCGGGTCATTAGGGTGGAACATTTGCCCCCTGTTTCCCTCCGGAATAATCCTCTTACTCACCCTTGAACTGATTTTGTGCGAGGCCGCAAATATACTTCATGTGCTCCAAAACTGGGTTTGTTCTTCACCAAAGAAACTAGGACGCGACATATCTAACTTATGCCTTTTGATGCTTATTCTTAAGCCAGGCTCTGGAGCAGGTCCTCTTCGGGCGCTAGCTATACCCAAAGATATGACTGCTCTACTTGAAGAAGCCGTATCTATGCAGGCTCTTCATGAAAGGTAGATATAATGCATCTCAAGGACTAGGCTTCATAAGCTAAACTTCTAAAACTAGGTTATCCTCAGGAAAAATTAATGAGTGCTCCAATGTGTTACATGAATTGAACAATTTGATGTCCAACTATGAGTCGAATCAGTGGAAACACTATATTTTGGATGTCACGACGAAACCGAATATAAACTTCACACAAAGTTGTGTGGATGCTTTTGTTAGATTTCAGATCGAAGCGTCATTTTCTTATCGCACCTTCGTTGTGATTTGCGGCGCAGGCCTTATCGAAAAAAAAACATTAGAACGTCAATACACAAACGTACGTCGAAATAATTCCATATAGATATCCCTTTTGGTTAACTAGCAGCCTTTTTTTAGTTAGACTTGCTTGAGATGCCTGATTTTCTAGAGTTGTTGTGTCAAACCTAACCGAGCTACTTAAACCAGTAATGGTCATTGATTTATTTGTTGGAATGCCAATACCTGACACAAATATTACTCTGATTTTTTTTTTCTTGCCAAGCTGTGTCATTAGAGATATAGATCTTCTAGAGCTTTTTAGGTTGCCCAGAATCATCTACCAATATCCCTCTTTATTATTCAAACCGCGCAGGAGGCAAACTTTTGGCGTGCCCCGTCAGATTCAAGCAAATCATCCTGCTCTGTTTCTTCAACTGCAATAGCAGCCTGAAACCGATCTTCTTGTCCTCTAGCAAAATACATAGGTGATTGTTCAAAACCAGCAGCTGCTGCAGTCACTAAAATATATTTAATCGAAGAACCTGGGAATCTTAGTTTAAGGTTATATTAATGGGTCGTGGGTTGACACTACCTGGTGCTTCAAACATTGCATCTGATAATAGCCGCTCTAAAACAGTCCTCAATGCTCTTGCCCCTATTTTAGATTTAAAACTTGGCATCCAGAGCTATTTAACATTCGTACTTGGAAACTTACCAGTATTCATCGTCAAAGCCACTTTTGCAATCTGGTTTAGCGCTTTCGATGTAAACTTTAATTCGACCCCACTCATACTAAACAATTCCTCATATTGACGTAAGAGATTATTACGGGGCTCCGATAGAACTTTAACAAGCGTCTTTTCGTCAAAAGCGTCCAAAGCTGCGATAATGGGGACTCTTCCAATAAATTCTGGAAGGAATCCAAAAGATATCAGATCCTTAGGTTCTGTAAATTCCAGAACGTTGGCCTTGCGTCTTTTTGAGAGTAACCTTGAGTCGAGCCTGTTGGAATCAGCTGCGTACATGCCGTTTAGATATTGGGTATTATATATTCCATATTGTTCTTGTGTAGTATCAAGAGAAATGACAACTGAGTCCGATTGATGTGCACGCACTGGGGCATTAAATCCCATGGAGTGTTTCGAAATTCGGTCCAGAACGACTTTGTTTAAACCTACCCATCCTAATTAACGTGCTTAAATTGTCGGTAATCGCTGGCGCTTACCATTAAAAGCTCCACATAAAATAAACAATATATTACTTGTGTCTACAAGGTGTTTAGATTATTGATGGCTGAGAAAGTTTGTATTTAGGGACGACGAACCAATTGTATGTATTTCGCCCTTGCTACTAGAACCACCGCTCGAGGAAGCATTTGACCCGAAGTTTCCAAAGTTTTGAAAGGGTGATGATTGACTACCGTGTGGAAAACTTGGATGGTTGCTGGACAATTGCGAAGGGGTCTGTCTTGCTCGCGGATTTGTTATCTGCATTGTAGTACCTTCCAAGATCTTAAGTAAGGCTTGTTGGACACCCTTAAAACACCATATGAGCATGGATCACCTAAGAAAGTGCAAATACACACGTATGCTTACTTCACCAGAAACATCTCTGCCGTGAGATATAGCTTTGGTCGATGCGATCTTGTCAACTTCGTCCAAACAGACGATACCAACTTCAGCACGTTTAACATCCCAGTTACACGAAGCGAGAAGCCGTTGGATACAAATATCAACATCTTCGCCGACGTATCCTGCTTGCGTAAAAGCTGTGCAATCGCTTCTAAAAGGAGTCGTCCAAGGAATTAACCACCAAATATGTCCAATAGGCAGCATAGACCTACATGGAGAATGGAACGTCGAGAATTCTGGCAAGTGTTCTGAATACAGAATAATAATGTCAGCTTCATATGTCAATAACAAAGCGGTTTTCCATCATATTGAGGAACCTAGGGTGCTAGACTATCTACTTTGCGATCAACGTCTTTCCTGTTCCAGAAGACCCCAGCAATAGACAATTGCTCTTCTGGAGCTCAATAGAAAGACCAAGTCCTCCTTTCAACTGACTTGTGTTGTTTAGCCCGGCGGTGTTCAGGGGGGGCTGTTGGCCATGGTATTCATCTATTAGGATTTAAAAGCTGAGCAGAGTTAGCGAATTACTCTAATTAAAAGCGATCAAAATAACCGCTAATTGAATAATACATCGGTACATATTGAGGAGAATATATACGAATCAACCAATGTGTATATTCTTGAGGGCATATTGGGGTAGAAATGAACAAGGACCTTCCAGCGGATGGGCTTTCGTGTCTTGTTTGACACGCAGCGATTCTATGTTTTCGTCATCTCGACGTCGGAGCGATTGGGCTCGCAGGTAATGATTGTAAACAGCAGTGGAAATAATTCTCTTTGCTCTCGATTGGGATATCACATAACCATCCAGGAACCTTTTCAGAGACCGAGGTGTAATCCCTTTGCCTATGACGCCAGCTTTACCCAACGGGCCTTGCACTGGATTGTCGATATCCACAGTCCCGGTAAAGCCATTCGTGAAATCCGAAGTGTGGTAAGATTTGGAACAGGTATGCGGGTAGCTCGGAAAGGGTCTCGGGACTGTCTGAGCGAAGATGCGCGCGGTGCGGCTAGCAATAAAATACCACCTCAATTCCATTATGTGCGCCACACCAAGTGATTAGCTAAGTGAACATATACGATGCTAAAAAGGGGGCCTTAGGAGTTTTTCTCTCGTGCGATGGGGCGGGAATACCCTGTGGTGGAAGATAACGTCATGTGTTACTGCTCTGTGAAGTTGAGCGGATTTAATGAGGTTTAACTATGAGAGCTTGGCCGATGACACTGACCAAAAGCAGCAAAACATGAACCAGCGGTATTGTATATAAAGCTTTTATAAAAAATACAAATAACATAACATAACATAGTAAAAAGGTAAAAAATAATTCTGTTGTCCAAGATATGCTATTATTCAACTAGCTCCTACGAATAAAATTCTATTATTGTTCTATTCTAGGCTCGTGAATTAAAAGGTAGACAAGATACGAGACACCCAGATTTGTGGCTAATAGATGAGCAACCTGAGTCTCATAAAAAAACCCGCTAAATACACATACTTAAGTAGTTATATAAGCGCTTATGTACTTAGGTACTTAAGTACTCAAGTAGACTTGATATACTGTGCACATACCTAAACGCCCACAAAACCCCGACGAATCTACCAAACGAACCAACAAAGCAGTCTCCCAAGCATACTGGTCTCAGTATTGGTCACCCCAGCTAGTAACAGGGTTGCCAACAAAGATAAAGGATATGGGAGAAGATTAAGACGCAGAGAGAAATGACAACATTAGATATCAGAAACCTTCAAACGCCACTTGCGCCTCATGGCAGTACCTGCCCGCCGAATTATCGCTTAGAGCACAAACCAAACAAGCATCCACGATATTTGCCAAGGACCTCTCGGCCGTCCCAATTATAGTCCAGCCGATAGTGCCTGCTAACAATCCCACAACATAGCCATATAGACTTCCGCCATTGGTGATGTGCGCCGTTCTTACCCACGCACCTATACCCAAAGCCAAAGATGTCATCCATCTAGCAGCCGTGAGGAGCATTTTTGCAAGTCGGTATGCACTCCTTGCCTGACTGGTTTTGCTATCTGGTGCAATACCGATCAGACCAAGATTATTAACCCGCCGTGATGCTAGAGAAAGTGGTAAAGAATGGATGGCACCGTATGTTACCGCAAGCGGATCCGATATTGCCATCACTGGAGAAGCTACGATTTTAAAAAGTAGAAGATGGATGAATGACCCCATTTTGCCAGGCAAAACGAGCAAGGGCAGGCGGACCACCAGTGCAACAAAAGACGAAAAGCAAATAGAACCAAACATTGTAGTTGAAGCGTGATTCGTTGCTGCAGAGAAAGTTGCCGCCGGTGAGAAGGCACCAGCAGCTTTGCGATAGAAGTACCAATGTGATACCGTTGCAGAAACAGTTACCCTAAACACATTTTATTAGTCTACGGAGATACCTAAGTGATGTCTTTATGTCAAACCTTTGTAAATTTGATAAAACTCCCAATGTCCACAGGTAAATAAAAATGAAGGAAGTGCTTAAGAATATGCCTGTCCCATCCATCTGCCATACCGAAGCACCGCCAATAATTATGCTCCTGCCGTTTAGGAATACTCGGATGACTAGGAAGACCCAAACCCAAGTGAATAGGATTGTTGCTATTAGGGTAAGAAGACCACATAACAGGAGCGCAGGGTTTCCAGCAAAGATGGTAAGAGCAAGCTGAAGTATCGAAGTTGCTTTGTGAAGGGCGAGACGTCCGCGGTATAATAAATATACCCACACCAAAGCCAAACACAAAGGCAAAAGACTCGAAACCCTCATAACACGGTCCTGGAAGGATTTACCCTTCCAGGGGCCGTTTAGAGATGTGACCAATGGATAGATAGTTAAGGAGAGCATGACTATAGGAACGGAAACAACTAATGTGTAAAGGAATGCCTTAATAAAATACTTCAAACAAACCATCCACACAAAAGCCACACAAATTGTTACCAGCGTATCCATACCAAGGAGTGGCAATGCTCTCTTCAATGCAGAATATATGGAATCCCCGATCGGCAAGTTTCCTGGTTCATCAATATGAAGCCAAACAACAAATGCTGTTGCAAACATGCAGGCCATGGACAAGCCGTATATTTTGGCCCATATTCGATCATGTAACGGTGGAAGTAGTAGTGCGTGATCTACTGGCTGAGGTATCTATGATGATGGTCAGACCTAGACGAAAATCTAGAAATGATAGTCGGGGGACAGCAATATCAGGAGCCATACTATGCTGGAGGAAACCTCTTGTTCCCGAGGATTCCTTGATTGCTGAGATCGATCATACGAGCGATAATGGCTCTGCCCCTCATCATCGCAGCAATTTGACTGCGATATATCATGTGGGTTGACCGCTAAGCTAAGGGGAGCTTCATTTTCAATGAAGGTCTGAGATCTAAACTTTTGGATAGGAGGCTGGATTATATCCTCAGTTTGCCGTGGAGCTTTGAAATATGGATTAATTCGGCCACCCTATTAAATTAGAACTCTCCTTTTCAGAAAGTAAGTAAAATTGAAGAAGACATACAGAACTAGGAAAGGTTTCCTCGCATGTTCCCCCCACCAAAGACTCTTCTCCAAGGTTTATGTCAACCATGTTACTGTCTCGTGCAGTCGCAGTGAGGTCGCTCGCACTAGAGTGACCTGGATTCCAGCTACTCCGTATCCCACCATTTACCGACCCAGTATCGCTACCATTTCTGTCATCTTCATCTTCGTCGTGATCTACTGAATAGTAGAGATTTCGTCGGCTTTTTTGCAAAGCGTATATTGCGGACACTTCCTGGTCATGTTCTCGGTCATCTGTTGGGTAATCTGCCGCTGAGAAGAAAAGAGGAGCACTGCTTGCTGGGTGAAAGCTCTGTCTTCCTCCGTCTCTAACATTCGATTTTACAAGAAAGCGGGAGGCATCTAGAGTTAGGATGATTGATGATGTTAACTATATGGATGTCTAGATACACGCAAATTAGGTCGCATACTTACATTCGGAAAACATGGTGGCTAACGCCGTTCGAAAGCTTTTAGAACGGCAGAAGTTCTCTGAGGGTTGAGTGTTATTGTTCTCGCTGTGGCCGTCGTTATATTGAGGAGTCTCGGCAATGACGCGGTGGATGCTGCTTAGGATGTTCGCCCTTAAAAGGGCTTGGCTGATATATTGTTCCTGAGTCAGCGTAACGTGACTACTGAGCACCCCGAGCTTGTGCCCGCACCTGATCTAAACTCGTTTCACGGGACATGGTTAGCTACATTCTGCTATTCTGAGAAAGAAAAACCAGAAGAATGGAGGGTCTGGATTTCGCATTTAGATATAAAATGTGATGAGACCGAATTCAACACTAGCCTCAAAACCAGGCGCCCGAGGCCAATATTCAACACAAGCCCCATAATCTGAGATGTAGAGATCTGCTCCACGAAAACGCAGAGCCCAGTATTATGTACAACGATCTGAGAACCCCATTCCGAAACTTCACAAACAACAAGCGGAATCCGACCGCCCTTGTACGGTTTTGCGACTATCTGTTGCTAAGTTGACCGTGCGGAGAGTGTTTGCTTTAATCCCATGGTTCTTGCCACGAGGATCATAAACACCATCCTGAATATTTCGGTATATCTGCCTGGCTACTTCCACGAAAGCTTCCTCAACCGACTCCCCAGTTTTTGCACTTGTTTCAACGTGTAAACCAATGCCGTTCTCGCGAGCCCATGCTTCAGCTTCAGATGTGCTGACTTGCCTTTTATCTGAAAGGTCACACTTGTTACCTACAAGGATAATTGAGATATGAGGTTCTCCCAGCGTTTTGATATCGGACAACCAGTGTTGAACATGCACGAGCGTCTCCTTTCGTGTGATGTCATAAACCAATAAAGCTCCGGTTGCATTACGTATGTAGGAGTTCGTGACCGATCGGTATTGCTTCAGTGATTTGTTCGTGTTAGTGCCCGCAGTTATAACACATATAATACAGGGAACAGCAAGACCTAACTTCCTGACCGGCAGTATCCCAAATTTGCAATTTGATTTTCTTGCCATTTTCAACCTCGACTATCATTTAGAGACTCGCAATAAGTAAAGAACGAACATTTTACCACTCAGCATTATGATCCAGTTTTGCGGCATACCGACTCGGGAATCAAGCTCTACCCCAATGGTAACATCAGTTTTAGAAAACCGACCTTCACAAAGTCGGATAGTTAGCTTGGATATACCAGCAAAGGATTAGTACTAGTGCGTAACATCAATATTTTTTTTTTCTAGGAATGGCTTGCGAACCGAACTCTTTCCAGTTCCCGAATCTCCGAGACAGATGACTTTCTATCGTTCCCAACAGGCTCGTATTAGAAAATTCTCCCATCGTCATAACGTGACAGCTGCTTTTTTGATTAAGATACATATATAAGAGAAGAAGGGGGTGTTACAGCAATGTAGTCCCATGGTTGACTCATTGTGGGATGGCGAAAAACCCTTTCTACATGAGCAAAACAAAGTCCTGCGGCGTGGCCTTGAAACCAGCGAATATAACTAAGAAAATAGAAATATATTCTCGAAATGGGAGAATAGACTACGCCGGGAAAACCAAAAAAAGGTAAAATACCCCACATTGATGTGAGACCTTTGGAACGCACACTAAGATATCACACAGGCCAAGAAACAGTCGTCAAAGGAATAAAACTGTTAGATCTATTTCGATTTATAGCCCTGATTTATTGCTCTCGTTTCGGAATAATTCATAACTGGTAGCCCCCAAAGCCAATGCTGTATTGATAGAGAACTGAGGTAAATCGGACTATACGCCCCCCGAAGCTAGATCGATCTTATCATGTGATAATCTTATTACCAGCCAAAAAAAACAGTCGGTAACTCATACACATAAGATGTTGTACCAAGATTGCCAATGACAACCACAAAAACAAAAATGGGAATATTGCATTTTAGAAAATCATAATGATAGGTCAGAAGTCGGCACAGACAGCCGCACTGCCAAACCAGTGCTGCAATGCGCTAGACCCAGCCGCAATTAGAAAAGACGAGATATCAATGTTCTCTTCATCACCTGCTGCCCACTCGACCGCCTCGCCATCCCTTTTGAGCATATCAGCAGCTGTTGACCACGAAAACCTTGCCTCATTCCCCCACCCAAATAATTCATCCATAGAACCTTGCAGCCATGATACAGTTTTGGGATCAGATGGATAGCCGGAGCCGGTGTTACTCGCATTATCAAGCCCAGCCAGTTTGAAATATTGTTCCAGAGCAAAATCCCTCGTAACCTTTGCTGCAACTGAAGCCACTGATACTGATGGATAGAGCGAATCGGCCTTCTTGGAAACGGTGACTTTACAGGAAGGAAACCTTCGGGCTAACTTGGCCTGATACGTATGAGGTGGACCAACAGTATCAACGTATATCTATCTCCTTGGGTTAGGTCCTCTCTTTTGGTACCTAGAGCTCGTGCAATACCTCTTCAACATTCACACCATGTGATATTACTTCCTCAATCAATTCCATGGTAGTATCGTGGGCTTGTGCATTCAGGTTATAGGCACCAATCCCCGCAGGACGTAACATTCCAGAGCTGATGTCACGAGCTGACATTACACGAACTGCCCACCCTACGTTGGTATGAAGGTCTGAGTTCAATAAACATAAATTCTGCATGAGCTCGGTTCTCACTATCGGTGTGAGCTTTTTGGAGTCTAAGGATTGTTCCCATTGGGCCACTATTAACAAGAGCTTCACAATATTCACGCTACCATTAAGTAGCCAAGATATTTGAGGGGTAGGAAGAAGGCTAAGAAATTGTGGAGGTTACCATCAAATCCTTTAGCAAAGAGTGTATTTTCATAAGCGGATAGGCTGAAGGCAACCCCGTACACCATAGGGCCTGGAGGTACAAAACCAAGCCAATAGTGAAAGAGAATAGAAATCAGTGACTTGGGTTATTCTTTGGTGCAGATGCCATTAACTGCTAGCTGTGTATCTTCAGTCGTTTGGAAAGAGATAGTATTACCAAGAACAGGACCGCGGCCTGCCTCATCAACACCGAGTGTCACTGCTGCCAATGGATTTTTGCGGATTTCGCTAGGCAGCGTGGAATGAAATGTGTAAGATGTACCGAGAAATATATCGAGTGCTGAAATAGATGGGGGCATGTAGGCTAAGGAACCGTGAGGACCTCGTTGCCTGCCTGTAGTGCTGTCGATAATGCTGGGCTCATATATAGATGGAGGTTCGCTTGCAGATCCCAAAGTAGTAACCGGATTCGAGCGACGGGGTCGACCCCTTCGCCCTGAGGACGAGGAAGAGGTGGGCATACGGATGTAGGTACCCGCTTCGGGACTCAGTGTAGGTCGTAATGCGATGTAAATATTCCTCTATCTTGCCGTAACAAGGTTGGATGAGATGGTTGGCACTAAGGCTGAGCGTCTAGAAAGTTAAGTTTTGTTGTGGCTAACCATAGCAACGCGTCGCCTCCAGAAAAATCTCAAAACAATTATAGGCGGAGAATGCTGAGCCGCGCGCGTTCCCCTTCCCTCTCTTTCTTAACATCACCATCAGAAGCAACAGGACTAATTTATTCCATATACTTATATCAAACTTCATAATTATTGCTCGCACCTACTCTAATCGCAACTTCCTATACCCAATTTTAGGTTTTATTTTATTTTTATCTTTAATTTTTTTCGCCAACAATGGCATCCGCAGCCACAAAAAAACGGGAAAACCTGCATACCGATATCGGTATGGTAGGAAGGTATACCCCATCAACCTCACCCTCTAGGACTAAGTCAATTGCAGTTCGAAATACTCGTTCTAATTCATTATAATTGATTGGTTTTGCCCCTCTAGGAAAACCGGCTTCACGGTTACGAATTTAACCCGAAACGACGACGGCATGGAAAATATGAGCGCCTTTTTCTCATCGCCTAGGGTCTACCCAGAAATACTCCCAACAAATGACACGACTCCGGAGAGCCTTCTTAGCGATGACTATGGGAACAGTGACGAGGCATACAATGGTGTCGGTGCTTCCACGGCTGATGTTTCCTCGGTTGCACGACTCCGAGCGCAAGATTTGAGAAGCCCCGATTTCCCGGATGGTAGCACGTCTATGGACGTGGAAGAAAGTTGGTCCACGGTTCCTCTTCACCGCAAACACAACCACAAACACAACCTGACTAATAAATCATTGAATACAAAGGTTCGGCCAGGAGTTTGGCAGATGTTCTAGGGTCCAGACAGGACGGTGGCTTCCTATCACAACCAGGCATTCACTCACCCCCAAAATGGAGGTCAATAGCCCCTAATATCTCGCACACACGTTTACTGCCTCGGGCTTCCTCATCCCCTAACCCAAGCCATTTACGTAAGGCATATGATATCCGAAAACCTATTTCATCAGGACACCTCGCCCATGGCATCGAAAGTGAAACGGTATTAGTCTCCTATAAAGAAAACATGCCAAAAATTCCCAAGGCACCCAAACCGGATGATGAACGTAAGATGGTTCGCAATGCTCATAAGAATCAGATTGTGGCCGCAATAGGTCCTCACCCTCCAGCTCGCGGCAGTGGCAGACTTGTAACAAAAAATATACAGCAAATCCGAACGGTCTTTGATGGTGAATCGGAAGGAGAAGAAGATAGAGACACGGAAAACAGCGAAGTAGACGATGTTCCAGCCTCGATGTTAGATTTGGCTCGGGACACAACTTCACCTAACACTGCGGGGGCAGAGGTTTCACCCAATAAGACGACATATGTTGCTGCGAAACTTGCCCGGAAGAAAAAGCCCACAGTTATGGAAACATTCAGCGAAAAACCAATGTCCGTTAAGCCAGCACTAAGAGGGGAGAATGAAATACAGATTAAACGAGGGCGACGAAAGCTCTCCAGTAACAACTTGTCAAGAAACCTCGACGTCGCAAATAAGCTATCCGAAAAAGAGCAGCCTGACAAAGTTTTAATTCGCGAAGGTACAACCGAGCCTTTAATTGGGTTGGAACAATTTGGCAGTGCAAGGGTTAAGCAACTCAACTTCGGTACCAATACGCCATCTCAATCACCAGACAAAAGATCGGTTGCCAATGCTCAGAAAAGACGAGCTGGTAGGCCTAAAAGATCTTTGGATCAAGTTGCATCGCAGGAACCAGTCGGCATGCCCCTAATAGGAGAAAGACTCAAACCTAGAAATCCTACGCATAAGCCAATTCAGGAGACAGGCACATTTAGCCCGACAACAGAAAAAGCGGATAAGAGCCAGCGCATAGAACCGCAAGTTCTTGTTGATAACAACACTACTCAATCTAGGCGAGGGAGGAAACGAAAAATAGATACTCTGATTTCCGAACCAAATATTATGAAAAACCAAGCAAATGTTGATTCCGATCCACTGGCCCGCCAAAAACATAATGAGAACCGGGAGGAAGAAAGGTCGAGAAAAAGAGACCAAGAAAGGACAGCTCTTCGAAGAGAGACTGCCAATGAAATAGAACCGGATCAGTTCGAATCCAGTAGACCAAAGCGGTCCAGAATCGCACCTCTACAGTTCTGGAAAAATGAAAAGCGTGTTTACAAAGTCAACGAACGGCGGGAATCCGGGACAGCAGTATCTCTTTGCGAAAACGTCGTTCGGATTGAAGATACTCCAGTAATAAAATATAAGCGAAAACCTCGACCCCAGTCTACTGAAGTTCTTTCGCAGACGATTAAAAGGCGCATAAGGGGCGGGAAAGCTGGCAACAAAGAAAATGAGAAAGACATCCCATCCGATTATGAAGATGAAGATTGGGAGAAAGTTGGTAAGTTAGCAGGGATGGTAAGACAATGGTCATCCGAGGCTAGGGATATCCAACCAAGTGAGGTCGAAGATGGTAAGTTGCGGCCTCGTAATCAAATTCTAGACAATATGATCAGAAGTTAATAGTTACAGAAATTGCGACTTCACGTCATGGTATAGAGTTCAAGCCAATATTTGGGTCCGACTATTTGTTCGCTAAAACCCTAGGGAAGGAATTTATGGGATGCGGGATCCTTGAGCTACAAACAGGAGCTTCAAAAAAGCTCAAGAGCAGTGGCAAAATGCAACTCGTATTTTTTATGCTTGAAGGCAAGGTGGAAGCTGAGGTCAACGAACTCGGTTTTCGAATTGGAAAGGGTGGTCAATTCCAGGTTCCTCGAGGTGAATATTTCCTCCCGCCTGCAAAATTAAGGCAACACTAATAGCCAACCATGATCATTTACTAGGCAACATGTACAAAATTGCAAACCCATTTAAGAAGACAGCAAGAATATTTTTTGCCCAAGCATGCATCCCAGAACCAGAGGTGGACTAGGGCGCAGCTGAGGTCATTTACTGTTCCAGCGTACAACTCCTTTTACTAAATCAGAAGCCTCCGGTACCAAACTAGTATGATTATATTGGTCGTTTGCACACACTAATTTATTTGAGATACCGCCGGTTTTATTTAATTGCCTTGGATGATCTATGATTGACACGTAGCAGCAACCCTTGAATGATATTTTGTAAATTCACAGGTGGGATTATTTCTAAGCTCCGACTTCATATCTCTTCCAGAAAATCATCCTCATCTAGAGATTTTGAGGGATAGTCGCCTACCGTTACTCTACCGGGGCGCACGAATATCCCATGATTTGTCCGAGCATCGAAAAACCGCGTGCCTTCAACACTCCCATCGTTTTTTCCAGTCGGTTCATCCAATCTAACCCCAACCCAGATACCACCTTGAGGTATCAAAACAACTTCTCCCACATAAGCAACCGAGCCCCGCCGGTCGTTTACTCTATCTCCAACGAGACATCGAGCGCCAACTTTGATATTCCTAGCTTCTATTTCTTGCTCCTCCTCATTCTGCCTGTTTGCCGTAGTTTCGGTCTTCCTTGGATCGAACCTTCCGAGCTGGTTCTGCTTTTTCCAAGCCAGAACTGAATCAGACCGCTTGGCATAGTCCTCCTCTGGCATCTCATACTTCTCCACTTGAGAAATATCAGAAAAATTTTCGCGTAATGAGCGAGGTCGTGCGTCTTCTACCTAGAGGATATTGTTTAGGATCGTGTATACCTCATTTGGGAAAGGCATATTTAAATACCATCAGTTTCGTGTAGCTGTGCCATTGTAGCGTCGAAATGAGAATCGCCTCCTCGTCGATCCCTTCGAGACAATTTACTGATCCGCTGTCCGGGAGCTGATATGAAAGTTTCTGAGCAGATGGAGGGATTCCTGTTATGGGCTCCAGTTTTGACTTTAGAGTTGATATTGTCCACGATGGTGTGACGCGTCGCTCTGTAATTGCATTTTCAGAACTCACGAGAACAATTATATCCTTCATAAGTGTTCCAGACATGTTTGACGAAGAAACTTATAATTAAGTTCAGTGCTTCAAAAATGGGAACTTGGAACTGGTTATAGCAGTTTGAAGGGGAGTGGAATTTGTAGGAGCATTCAAACTCTAGGAACACAAGAGTTGCAAACTAAATGTCAAACCAAGTATATTGTTCTTGCTTTTTTTACCGCCAAAACACGCTTGCACAAGACTTCAGTACACCGGATAAATACCTGATTGTTAATACGCATATAACCTTGTCCCATAGACCAGCTGCTCTACGAAGAGTGGATCCTCACAATTAAGTAGATAGAGGATGTTATGCAGAAACATTTGCGCCTCACAAGACATGTAACCGCACAGCATTTGCATTCTACCAACATGATGGATAAAAGTGGACAATAGTTTCGTTCAAATCGCATAACATCAAGTAAGCTCTCAAGTAAAATAGTTAAAACCTCTGTTGAACCACTGTCCACATATCAATTCAATATTCAATATTTTTTATGACCAAAGTCAACCAGCCAGCCAGCGCCAGTGTTAGTGTTAGGGTTAGGGTTAGTGTTATTACTAGTGTCTATCATATTGATATATACAAATATTTACTAACAAGGGGTACGGTCTGTTATACTCTATATTCAATTTGGTGTTATTTTGGTGCATAAATCCCGTTTGCTTTTCGTAACCCCTCACATTTTGTCAATATAATACACGTTTACAGCACAGGATACCAAGGTATTTACATACATATATGCGCTTATTAGAAGCGTTTCAATCCACTGGGAATAAGTGGGTGCTTCCACGATGCTCCTAGCTTACGGGATACCCTTATCCGCTCTTTCTACGATTACCCACCAGTTATCCTTCTCGTACCCAGAGTTCAAAATCCTACCCCCTGCTGCTTCTACATCATCTTCAAGCTCGCCTTTTCTGTAAAGATGGTAGTACCTCAGTATTGGTTCCGCGTCGTTTCTTAGAGTGTTTTCCATGCTTGCCGTTGATTGGGTACCCATAAATTTCTTGCCGAGGACCCAGGGCACAAGGACATCCTGCTCCGAATTCTCGTCCCAACCCCGACGAGAACTTTTTTGTTCGAGTGCCCATACATACAGCAGCGCCTTTCCTATACCTGCGGGCTTCAGAAGCTTCAAAATCGAAAGAATCGCGTTAATCCTTCTTGCGGGTGTGGAAAGATGGTGAATAACAGCAATACTGAGCGCAAAGTCAAAACTGTACTGTTTATGAGGTGGGGTCAGAATGTCGGCTATAGCCACATCTTGGCGGGATGCGTTTTCTTTGGCTATTTTCACAAGTTGCTCACATCTAGGTTAGATCCTCTAGAGGTTAGCAGGAGGGAAGGGGAAAGGAGGGTATTGTGAGAAAGCTCCTACTTATCAGAACCGACAACGTATATATTGGGGTTGACGTTCAGATATTTCCCATTTCCACAGCCGATGTCGAGGCCAATTGCGCCCAGAGGCAGCCCAAGAAGAAACTCCTCTACTATAGGCCAGGGCTATTAATATCAGTTCGCATTCTCGGTATGTATGTGTGGGGGGTGGTCTAGGGCTACCAGATATATACCTTGTATCGCGTTGCTGAGAAATGTGATGCGATTGTGCTATAAACGTTATGAACGTGTTGGTCTTCATACTGCTCTTCTAATCTTCCAGATTGGCTAAAGACCGGGTTATCGCATGGTCCGTCTCCGCTTGTTGACATTTTAAAATATCTTGCTGAAAGCGTATTAGACTATAGTCATCGAGTGTATGTTCCGCTCAGCTTGAGGATCCTTCGCAAGTAAACCAGAGAAAGAATGGAATGGGAACGAATGTGAAGGAAGAAAAAACACATCGTCTCAAACCTCGCCAACATAACTCACCACTTTCAATCTGTGTTTCCAACCTCATTCCAGACGATGTCGCTATGCGCTCTCCTCGCCCAGCCAATACCATTTGTCCGGGAATCGTCAGCTCCTCCAGCCGGCTTGAGATCCAATTTCTCGTATCCTTTGGAACCCCTTGGCGATGGCAAGTTGCCGGCTTCAATCACGATTGCAACAACTAGCCCCGTCCATGATAACAAATCGACCTCTCCACAGGCTCGCCCCCTTCTACCACTCCAGAATACCAAGCGAAAAAGGACCTTTGGAGAATCACAGAATACACAATTGAGCCAATCTCTTGTTAAGAAACAAAAGATCGACAGTATCGAACCGTCCCCTTCACCAAAGGGGTTGACTCAGTCTAACTACGTAACAGGTTGTCCAAAGCCAGAGAATCGAATCACTTTACACCAAGGAAATGACCATAAATCCAAGACCAGCTCAGTACGACCCACTTTATATATCAAGCCGTTTGTGCGGGTCTATTCTTACGGTGAAACGTAGACTGCAGACAATCTCTCTTCGTTGGTTCGAGCACGAGGGTACTTGAATCGATCAGGAACACACTGCTACCGAAACGCTAGCTTGCAAGCTCTAGGTTGCGTATCTGAATTTCGAAGTCTCGTCCTGAATCATGTTTGTAAGTAACATCTAAATTTTGAGTGGCATCTACCTCTGCATCCGCGAATTATTTGGCATAACAATCCTCTTATGAGCAGGCCGAAACGCCAAACAGTGTGTTTGCTGTCACCTACAAGCTGTATTCCGCGAGCATTATAAGATACAGAGATCACGATTACCCCCTCACGAGCCATCCCAATTGCGCATTATCTCGCAGTTTATTGGAGGAACTTTCGCCCGAACAAGGATTTCCCGCCAAGAAGATGCGCACGAGTACATTGCCCTTCTTCTCGATCGTTTATCGACAAATAGCAATAAATGGTAAGGGGTTGCTACCGCGTATATAGGTTACAGGATGTTTGCTAATACTTCACAGCAGCCCAACCCCTATCAAAACCGAAATTAGTAAAATATTCACAAGCACTAAAGTAACGAAAATCTTGTGCATGAACAAAAGCTGCAAGAATCTCCTGAATACTCGAAGCACTGATGACACGTTGATTATGCTCAATATTCCAAATCTTTCTCTCAAAAACCGCATGCTTTCCTTGTCTGACTGCTTTAGCCTTTATACTAAAACCGAACTTGTAGCAGACTATAAGTGTGAGATGTGCGGGGAACTTGGTATTGAAAAGAAAACAATATTCGAGACGCCGCCGAAAATAGCTTTGATTGCTCTGAGCAGGTTCAAACTTGGATGGTCAGGCGGAAGGGTGAAGGATAAACGTAGCGTTACATTTCCAGAATATTTTGCCTGGAGCCCACATGAACGAAGATTTGATGGCAGGAGTAGGCTTTTAGCTATAGTTTGCCATGATTCTTCGAGCCTCGACTCGGGTCATTATTACGCTATTATTCGCACAGAGGGAGACATGTGGTATAAATATGATGATGAACAGGTTTTAAAAACCAAAAATCCTATGGAAGGGCTGGAACGGAAATGGTATATGCTACTCTACGAATATATAGGGTATTAACACTTGTTTTGTCTAGCTTTGTTATAGAGTATCTACATGGGAAAAATCAAGGTATTCCTGAAAGGGTTATTTATCAGTAGGCGGCCATATATTAATCGTAAAAGGAGTAAAGGCATTAAATTTTATTTTCTAAGCCTTATTGACAAAATATAAACAAAATTTTCTGGCGAAGAGTTTTATACAGTATTGTGAATTTTATAGGGATTATCAGGGATGTTCCATCTATTCCTTCGATTCCGCAATGATCTTTTCTGCCTTAGCTCGGACCTCCTATTAAGTCAAGTTAGTTATTACTCGCACTTTTAAAGGTGGTTAAAATATTGGTCGTGTGTAAATTCGACTTGATGTTTTATAAGGGCCGATTACTTACATCGATATTCCCAACCATATAGAAAGCTAAAAAAGATTAGAGATAGTTAGTATAGCCCGTACTTATTTCCGCAGTAGCTAATAGTTATCGAAGAGGTGGATAGCTACTGACCTGCTTCTGGGCAGTCATCCATTTTCCCGTCTAGGATCTCCTTGAACGACCGCAAAGTATCCTTAAGGTCTACAAGTTTTCCCTCCATGCCAGTGAAAGCCTCAGCAACGGCAAATGGCTGCGAAAGGAAACGCTGGATGCAACGGGCTCTTGTCACGGTTAGCTTATCCTCAGCGGAGAGTTCGTCCATTCCCAAGATAGCGATAATGTCCTGAAGAGATCTGTAAGCTTGGAGAGTCTGTTGTACTTTGCTAGCAATGTTGTAATGCTCTTCTCCAATAACTCTAGGATCCATCAAACGTGATTTTGAGTCAAGGGGGTCCACAGCAGGGTAGATACCTAGCTCGGAGATACCCCTTGACAACACGGTGGTCGCGTCCAAATGAGCGAAGGTAGTAGCAGGGGCGGGATCAGTCAAATCATCAGCAGGAACATAAACAGCTTGCACAGATGTAATAGATCCCTTCTTTGTTGTAGTAATACGTTCTTGAAGCAAACCCATATCTGTTGCAAGTGTGGGCTGATACCCGACGGCAGATGGGATACGACCCAGTAACGCCGACACCTCAGAGCCTGCTTGGGTGAAGCGGAAAATATTATCGACCTAATTGTGTCAACACTTGTTTCAAGACTTCCACTAAGTTTACACGCATTCAACTTACAAACAACAAGACATCTTGACCTTCATCGTCACGGAAATACTCGGCAACTGTCAGCCCGGTAAGAGCAACTCGAGCTCGAGCACCAGGTGGCTCGTTCATTTGGCCAAAGACCAAAGCCACTTTCGATTCGCCGTCCAACTGGATAACCTCTGCAGTAGGATAATATAAGTAACCGGATCCTCCGTAGATAGCAAACAGGATCTAGGCGTAATTAACGTTTTAATACTTACGAGTTTCCTGCATCTCATGGTATAGGTCATTACCCTCGCGGGTACGCTCGCCTACACCAGTAAATACGGAATAGCCTCCGTGAGCTTTAGCAATGTTATTCTAAACCATGGATCACATTAGCAGGTACTCAGTCCTGATTTTTCGGAGTTATATAATAGCATACGATCAATTCTTGAATAAAGACCGTTTTGCCGACACCAGCTCCTCCAAAAAGTCCAATTTTTCCACCACGAGCATATGGCGCAAGAAGATCAACAACTGTTTATACCAAACAATAAGCTAAGATTTGTAAGCATTAGAGTTTATCCTTCGACGAACCTTTGATCCCAGTCACCAATATTTCGGCAGAGGTACTTTGTTCGACGAAAGCCGGGGCCTCGGCGTGAATAGGCAGATATTTCGTTGCTTTGATAGGACCTCTTTCGTCAATGGGATCACCAGTGACGTTCATGATGCGCCCCAGGGTTCCAGGACCCACTGGTATCATGATAGGTGCGCCACTATCCTTGCATTCAGCCCCTCGGACTAGCCCTTCAGTACCATCCATCGCGATTGTTCGCACGATATTTTCTCCCAAATGTTGCTAGCAAAAAGTATTAGTACCCAATGCCAAGACCAAACGGGTATTTGGCTTGGACAACCATACCGCAACTTCTAAAACCAGTCGCTGGCCATTGTTATCGGTGTGGATAGCATTCAAAATCGGAGGTAGCCGATCGGTGTCAAACTTGACTGTAAAAAAAAAAAGCAATTGACTATTAGTACAGTCGCACGAATAGACATAAGATGGATCCGCAGTTAAGGTGCAGCATACGCACCGTCTACAACAGCGCCAATGACCTGGTGGATTTTGCCGACAATTGGTGCATCGGTACTTTGGAGTCGCGCCGACACAAGAGGGGCGGCGGATCGCACAGCGGCTTTAATGCTAGGGCGAAAGGATGGGACAAAAGCCGTCCGCGAAACAAGACGAGAGAACCCGCTAATTGATCACAGATAAATGTTAGCCAACATGCAAGAGGTTGTAACAACTAAAAAATAAATAGGTAGATGATCTATATCTAGTTGACTAAGTGGGATTCAAGATTGCTTTAATCTTTGAAATTCAAAATCACTCAAAAAGCGCTGCCATTTTCGGGAATCGGAGGTGACGAGAATGAAAAAGGATCCAAAATCCATTGAGGAGACAGGAGTACACATACTTCCTCAACATTGTGCGTATTTTCGAAGAGATGCACGGATAAAGGGAGGAGGATGTCCTGAACAGAGGACGCCCCGACTGTGTGGAGAATGGTGATGGAGGAGGTGATGAGAGTGAGGTTGGTTGAGGGAGGGGTGCTACAATGTGGAATGAAAATCGAAACTAAGAAAAAAGCGTGCTCGACCTCGGGAAAATTTTCGCTGGGGGACTAATTGACGACATGGCTCAACGACAACACAACATTGGTATCGGTCTCGGAGGAGAAGAGGGTCCGCAGATGGTACTACTGAGTACCAATATATGGAAAACCTACTGATATTATATATTTAGCACTTAGGAAAGGAAAGCGAAATAAGGGTACATTTGCTGGATCGCTACTCGACCGAACCTAATAGGAATATTGATATCACGGTCATCGATGATCAATATCCATTGACCTATGACCATTTACTCATATGCGGTGGACTCAAAGGGTTCGAAATAGAAATAAGTCAAAAGTATATTAAAAAACAACATAACCGAAAAAGATACACAATGAGGCTCGGTGTTAAGAAGCATAAAAAAAGTAAAATTCTTATAGCATTTAAGGTAGATATTCTCCTAATTATTGTTTTTAATCGCAAAAACAAAGAGAAAGGAAGGGAAACATTGGTGTCTTTTTAATACTGGTCAATCTATTCGAAATCCACTATCGGCCATAATGATTACATGATGGCCTTGTGGTAAACATTCAGAGAACCCAGGTCTAATAGTCTACTCTTCCCTAGCAAGAACAATTGCCGTGCGTGTAGGAACTGATCCGAGACAGTCGCCACGTTAGTATCGTTTCTTAGACCAAAAAAAATTCAATATTCAACATGGACGTACTGTAAACTTGCAAGTAGTTCTTTCTGTTGTTCCACTCAAATGGCGTTGTAAAGTAGTCTACACTTTCATCGATTCGTTCCAACCCTCCGTGAAGCTTGCTGTCTGTGTTCAATATAACCTTATACTTTCCGGCCGTCTCTACTCCGATCCTATAGTCTGAGAAACTTTGTGTGGGATGGAAATTGAAAACCCAGAGAAGCCCTGCCCGCTCGTACACTATCACTTTATCTCCCTAGTCAAAAATTAATATTTGCCTAGATCTCTCCGAGCAAAGAAATATAGAATAATACCTCGTGCTTGAGACTGATATACGCTTGTGGAGCACTTAGCCATCCATAGCGTTCCTCCGCATGTTGCATTGAGGCATCAAACTCATTCAAATACTTGTAGCGAAGCAAATTGTCATCCAAGATGTTCCATTGGCGTCGCGCATACCAGAAGGAGTTTCCATTCCCCTCTCTCGGAAAATCCAACCACTCAGGATGACCAAATTCGTTTCCTAGGCGAACAAAGTGTTAGAACTGTTATTGAAATTTCCTTGATTAACCTAGACCCACCTTCGAAGTTGAGGTACCCTTCGCCGCCTAGCCCGTGGGAAATTAAACGAAGCATCTTGTGTAGTTCAAGTCCTCTTTGAATCTTTGGGGTCAGTGGAGTTAGGTCGGACATATGAGTATACATCTCCTCATCACACAGCCACATCATGAGCGTTTTATCCCCTACCAGACTATTTAGATATACATAGTTAGCTAGTACCACATTCGCAAGGGCAAGTTTTGTGGCCTACGCTTGATCATGACTTTCTGCATATGCAATGGTCTTCTCTCCGTGCCTTCGATTTGTTAGTGTGAAGCAAATACTACCCATATCCCAGTCATCGTCCTTCGTCTCCTTTAACAGCTTGATCCACATATCTGGGACAGCCATCGCCAGTCTATAATCAAACCCAACCCCCCCAAGAGAGAGTGGGAGACACAGCGCAGGCATTCCAGAAACATCTTCAGCAATAGTGATCACATCTTTGTAGACAGTATGTAACATCTCGTTTGCCTGTCGAAAACCTCGCTTCAGTTAGCGCACGATATAAAAGGGATAGAATTGTACTCACCAGCATCAAGTATACAACACCTTCCTCGTCGACTGAAGGGCCAAAATATTCGTGATACCCTCCTGAAAATCCTCTAAATTTAATAATTAGCCATCAAAGGTTTAATTTTAGGACTCGGAGGGTTCAATCGCGTCTTACGTCCCAATCCCATGGTGTGTATAGAGAATACTAGTAACGCCATCGAATCTAAAGCCATCGAACTGATATTCTTCAATGTAGAAGCGAAGGTTAGAAAGCAAAAACCGTAAGACTTCATGACTTCCATAATTGAAGAGTCTCGAGTCCCAGAGCTCATGCCTTCCTTTGGGCCCACCGTGAAAATACAGATGATCTGTTCCATCAAACATATTGAGGCCATCGAGAACATTGTTGCAAGCATGTGAGTGAACAACATCGAGAAGGACAGTGATACCCAGGCCATGAGCGGTATCAATGAGCTCTTTCAGATCCTCTGGTTCGCCATATCGGCTAGATACAGCGAAAAAAGAAGTAATCTGGTAGCCGAAGGACGCATAGTATGCATGCTCCATCACAGCCATTAGCTGCAATACGTTGTAGCCTAGCTTGTGGATTCTAGGCAGAACGTTTGTTGTAAACTCTTTGTAAGTACCAACTTTCTGTTCCGCTGTGCTGATGCCGATATGCGCTTCATACACGCGAACTGATGAGGGTTTCTTCGGCCTCTGGTTACGGAATTCATACTTGACTGGGGGATTCCAAAACCGGGCGTCATAGATCGGGCTAACTGAAAGATCTTGTGTGACCCTCTTGATCCAAGCTGGGAGTCTGTGGATGTATTCGCCATTAGGTAGTTGCATCACAATCTTCACAAATCAAACGTGATCAGTATCAAAATAATATATTCCTAGATTTAGCGTTGCACAATGTCGCACCTTAACTTTTGAATTGTGCTCAATGCTTGGCACTCCATCCCGCGAGGGTACTATCACTTCCCAGACTCCAAAGCTATCTTTCTTCATCGAATAGCTGCCCAAATCCCACTGATTATTCTCCCCGCTGACGACCAAACTGGCGGTTTCTGCGTTGGGGGCCCATTCCCGATAAATTATATCACCATTTTTTAGCACATTAAGTCCAAAGCGCTCGTATCCCTAGTATCTCGGGTTGTTAGTAGCGTGCGAGATTGATTGGAATCTTGCTGTCTAGAGCTACCTTTGAAAACTTCTCAAGTCCCCCTTCGGTATTAGCCAGTTTTTGTATCCAATCCTGGGCCTTTGCGAATCGATGCTTGAGTTGTTCCTTGTATGGTGATAACCATGGGTCTAGGCTTATCACACCAGTTCCATCTGTTGCACTCTTGGATTCTGACAGATTCATGGCTGGTGTAGTTGTTGGGTTTTCGTAACTCTAAATAGATATAGATTTTTTTTTCTATGGTTAGATTTATACAAACAAAAGATAAAGATGCACTTAGCATGCAAATGCTTACTAAATCAGGATAGGTCTGTTCAATTGCCTAGAAGGTTTTTTGCTTGAATGAGGAGTGAACGCAAGAAGATTGGAGCTTGGTGTATTTCTAGCGGCTTTGGCTTTGAAGCAAAATATTTTTACTTGAGGTTTTCCTAGGAATGACAAATAACAGAGCGCGGTATTTAATATATTTCCCAACCCAATATATCTGAAGAAAGAATGTAGATGAACTTGCATTTCCCAACGAAGTGTTTTGCCCTCAATTTGCCCTCACTCCTCATTCTTAGGCTTGGCGTCAAGTTTGTTGAAATCTGCCCATGTCAACTTACGTCATTATCGAGGTAAACAACTGGTCGCTAAGCCCGAGGGAAACTCCGTATTTTCAGACACATATACAAAGTCTCTAGTCAAATATGTCTAAATATTCAGACTCTCAATTTTCTCAAAATAGATACTTAAATTTACGGTAAGTACTTAGAATTTGTTATCGTTAAATACAGAGATTAAATATGCCAAGCACAGCAACCGGAATAGCCAGCGGAACACATCCCGTTCTTACTCTTAGTCTAGTCTCGCAAGCCAGACACCAAAGAAGACAACACTTCGTTGTACCGGTGCCAATAAAGAAGTCAAATATGCAGGGGCTTTGTAAAATATAGCTCATTTAGTTTCACCTCTAACTGAGTTTAGTAATAAGAAGATTCGCCAATTCCCACATTATCAATAATTAATAACGATGAGGGTATTCTCCCCATTCCGCGCCGGAGCTTGTATCACCGAGGCTATTGTTTTCCTAATTCCTAGAATACCAGAAACTAACCCAGAATAATGCGTATCTCGTCTATTGTCCTTGGAAAACATACGCTTGCCAATACTGACTCTGGAAGATTTGCGATGTCTGTTTCAATCTGCACAAAATCATTTACAAATCTATCTACTATAGCTCTAATAATTGTTTTTTTGAGAGAGGGTTTTGATAGATTGGCAAGTTGGGACTCTGCATCGAGAAGAGCGGTGGGTAGAAACTCATCCAACTGCTCAGAGCACTCCATCAGAACTTCATTTGGTGTACGGGTGGAATTCATGCGTTTCTCCTATGGGTAAGATTTAGAACATGAACTAAATGTTGAGATTTTAAAGGGCGAACAACCTTAATCAAGATATCCTTAAGTTCGTTTATCTTTGCCAACCCTGACAACTCTAGGAAACGGCTATGCATATAAATTATAATTGATGCAGCGTGGCGGTCAACGGCGTTATCGAGGAGGTGCATGTAGTTTTTAGAACCAAACTGAGACAAACTGAGAGTGTTCTAACCCATTTTGTCAACGTTGATTTCTCGAATATGGAGCTGGAGATACCGTAAAGTAAGTACAACCTTAGAGATCTCTAAACAGTTCACCATGAATATATGCGACCTGGGAGATGGCAAATCTTTGGAGAGAGTCTCGCATCCTTGAATAAAAGGTTGCATAGCTTCAGAATATATCATATCAAATGCATGCGCTTTGAATGATTCGGAAATTAGGGAGGCTTCAAAACTCTTCATTAGATCCTTGAACCTCCTTAAGGCTTCGAACAAAAAGGGCGGCGGTGATAAATCCGCTGTTGCTTTTGGAAGATCCTGCTGAACCGATCTGATCAAATCTCTTAAGCAACTTTGGAGCTGGCGCGTAGTAGTGGATATGAGGCTAGGCAACAGCTGCTTGTTAGAAGCGGGGCGTTCAAATGTTATACTAACCCAGAAGAATAAAGTTATATACCTGTTAGTAGTATCAACCAGCAATGCCTCGGTGCCAACGAGCTTTTTAAATGTTTCTCGATAAAAGGTTAAGATATTCAAGAATCCGTACAGGAGTGTTGGCTCTTCGTGACTAGATATAACATGTTCGGCTCGTAGCTGCGATCATCTCGCCTTAGATGTGTACGCAATAGTGATATGGATTTAAAAGCTCACCCTGAAGGTCGAAAGTACAGTCTCAAGGGATCTGTCGGCTAGTGGATGCACGTGATCACGTAGTTGGAATTCTGTATCTAGCATATTTTCGAGCCCAGTGGATGACAATTCAATGAAACGTCCAGTAGTAGGAGGGAGCTCGAATATAGCCTGCAGAGCTTCCAGCTCGCTAACCAATGCCGAATGCAGCCAGGCCAGCATATCGCCCGCGTAGCGTATGGGGTCATGCGCCATTAGGTCGATCGGTTTTGTATCCGACATTCCACCGCCTGTTAAGGCAATGTTGAACAATTCATCAAGAGTTCTTTGCCGTGACTCCGCCAAGGTATCAATACAACTCCTGAGGAAGCCTGTGTGTTAGAAAACAGCTACGGGGCATGTTGAATATTAGCGAGCTTACTGCAATAAGGCAGGCCGATTCGTCAAAACCTCGAGTGCTTTCCGAATATGGTAATTTCCTATAGGTGTTTCGAAGGAGAGAAACTTTAGCTCCCTCTGAAGCCAAAGATACACTTTCTGATAGGCTGAATTTAGATTTTTCGTCATCTGCTCCATTATCTCTACGCTAGGTGTATGAGTCAATAACTAATTTCGCTCCTATATGCCAGAGGCGTACGAGCCAGACGTTGGACCAATTCAATCGAGATGAATATTTCTTACCCAGCACGTGTACTGTCAGACCCAAGTAATATCTGGCAATCAGAGTGTATAGCCTTAACCCTGAGCAGCGTGTCAAAGAAATTATCATCGAGGGACTGTGGCGAAGATGTTATATTGGCCAGGTCGGACACAGGCAATGTGAACTTTCCCAGAAAAGCATGGAGAAGCACTTCTTTGCGATTGATTTTCACCCTCTCTTCGAACAAAATGTCGCTTTCCTGGATGGTAGAAGCAACATCCATTGTCCCGGTCTCCACACGCTTGGTGATATCGTCAAAGGTTGCATGCAGGACCTTGAGAGCATTTCCTATGTGGTTTACATGCTAACAGCGAACATACAGGTCAGAATAGAGCTTAAGTGCAGTTGAAATTCTTGTTTGGAGCTAAAATAAGAGGAGAAACAAATATACCGTGGCGACTAAGCTAAAATCTTGGATGATTTTAGTGTTGCTGCTTGCCAGTTCCTGGAGCACCTGGACACGTAGCTGGCGGCGAGTATCCGCATTGTTATTCTCGAGTATTGAATCAAATGCGACAAGTACTTCTTTAATGTCGGGGTCCGTTGCGGAAGTGGCTAGAATATGGGCAGCTTTGATGGGTAGTGAGTTAGGTCGCAGGCTGGCGTTTTCATGCTGATGGAGAATGTCAGTAGAGGGATTTTTTTCTTGATCAGTCGCGAATATCGTCATTGATGATGGCATATTTCTCGAAGCATTGGTAGTTTTACATTGGAAAGGGTTGTTAGGCGTAAAGGCAAGTCGACGATTGATTAGAAGGTGAAATGCCAACTAAATGGTTAGGCGAAACCATAGAGATGAGGATATTACTATTTTTAGTTCAACAATAGATACGGATCGATGCTTGTCACTACAATACTTAAATAAGCACCGTGTAATTCCCCACGTGGCCCGATTTCTTAGGCATTTAGGTAACTTAGCTACCATGAATTATCCTTCCATGATATTAGATAAATATATACCTAGGTAGGTGGTTAGAATGTTGGTTTTTACAAACGGAGAAGGAAGATGCACGGTGTCCAGCTGTTACCCTAGTCTCGAAAGCTGACAAAAAATGGTCAGGTTACCCTCCTACCCAGACTCTAGCTGTTCCATAGCCCAACACATCTCCTGCCGAGATTTTATCGGCAATTTCACTTTCCGGCCCACACGGATCGCCAAACATGCTCGCATTACTTAAGTCAGCCCTCAGTATTAGGGACGCATCAGCGTGGACGTAATTACTCGAGAACCCGCGCAATACCGCAATCTATTTACATATCGTAAGCACTTTTGTCCTTGTGGGTTGTATAAGCTTATAATTACCGAAGTAAGTACTCGTATCAATACTAAGTCATCATTCATTAATGTTACCTAACCTCCTGGATCGACCTTTTGCTTAGCCGGATGATTCTATCCTTCTTCTACAACCCGAAAAGTGATACGAACAATCCCAGGTGGTTGATCAACCATTCTACCCCTCGATCTCGAGCAGTCATCGCAAGATTCCCCCTTCTTCTTCCGACCCCATCAAAACCTCAAAACAAACTTGCTTCGAAATGAGCAGAACCTCCGAGGATAATGATCACGATGCTCTTCGAGAAAAGAAAAGACAGAAGAGTAGACGGCCCGGAAGTACGCCTACCTGAAACACCCTCTTTTCTTTCTTCCACTAATTTTATGATTTCGTATGTCACGGTCTGGCATTGCGTAGATACCGCATTCAAACAACAACGTCTCAAAGCCTGGCAGTAAGCAATAATTATTAACTCCCATCTTTCTGTCGCCTCGCGATGAAGAAAGATACCCCAAGCATCTCTACTAACCACGGCCGTCTTTCTTGGTAGGCCTATTTTAACTCCCAAAACAGTGCTCCCGCTTTTTTTTGCTGTTGGCATTATTTTTGCCCCAATCGGAGGATTGTTACTCTGGGCATCTGAACAGGTATTAATGGCTCGCCGTGATTTAGTATTCATTATTTCAGGCAGCTAACTTGTTCGGCATAGGTTCAAGAACTTGTCATCGACTATACTCTATGCGCAGACCAAAGCAAAAGCTCTTCTACTGATTTCGTGCCCATCCCAAGCGATAAAGTCCAAAAAAACTTCTATAAACCCACAGTAGAGACAAAGCAAGACGCTCAATGGAAATACTCGACCAATACTACTACCATCAATGGTCGCTCTTTCAACAACACCACTTGTACACTCAAGTTTCAACTTGAAGCAGACATGAATCCACCTGTTTTGTTGTACTATCGACTCACGAATTTCTACCAAAACCACCGCCGCTACGTAAAGTCAGTCAATGAAGATCAATTACGCGGTAAGAAGGTTGAGGTCGGGTCTTTAGACACGAGCGATTCGTGTCGGCCCTTAGCAGTGGATAGTGAAGGGAAGATAATCTATCCATGTGGTCTCATGGCAAACTCGCTTTTCAATGACACATTTGCAATGCCAAAACTTGTTCAGAAGCGTGGTGGTACTTCTGCTGAAGAGGAAACCTATGAGATGACTAATAAAGGAATTGCCTGGAGCAGCGATCGTGACCGATACGGGAAAACTCAGTATGATTACAGAGAAATCGTGCCTCCACCAAATTGGATCAATAAGTTCCCGAATGGATATACATCCAACGATAGTATCCCAAATCTTACGGACTGGGAAGAACTGCAAGTGTGGATGCGCACAGCCGGTCTTCCAACATTCAGCAAGTTGGCAAGGCGTAATGATACCATCGTCATGCCAAATGGCGTTTATACACTTGATATACAAATGAGTATGCCAAAACTTCGACAGACCGGTCATATACAAACTGACAAGCTAATGTTGCTTCGATGCCTAGATTTTCCTGTTATTGAATACGGTGGAACAAAATCTATTGTCTTATCTACTCGAACCGTTATGGGAGGGAAAAATCCTTTCCTCGGAATAGCTTATATCATTGTTGGTGGCCTTTGCGTTTTGCTTGGGGTTATATTTACTGCTCGTCACCTTTTTAAGCCTAGGTTCGTCATGCCACATGTTAGTCCATACCAACGCTAACTATTCCACAGAAAACTAGGTGATCATACATATTTAAGTTGGGAGAACGGACCTGCTGTTGCTAGTGCCACCGGCCGAGAGTTACATGGTGTAACATGAAAGTAAAGTGAGCTCCTCCTGTCTCACCCTTTTCTACCTGTTTAATCTAAAATAGTAAATATAGCATGAACTGGTTGATAGAATACCAAAGCTGCTTGTTTTCTATACCAATTCACTCTATCAGAATATTATATTCTTTCCCATATTATATATTGTAGTAATTTAGTATTATTACTGTACTCGTAAGCTAGTATGTTTTGTTAACTTCACTATTATTTTTCGGCTTCTCACCCGGCACTACTAGTTTGATTGGGCCTTCATAATCCAGGTGCCGTGTCCTATATGTCTGGATAGCTGCTATAGCCTAGGAATTAATTAGAGAGAATTATCTCCACACCTATCAATAACTAAGCATTTCAGTTATAACATCAGGAAAAAAACACAACTCTATATTCCCATAGGATGGAGACTCTTCCATCTAGCTCTATCCTACCTATCTAACTAATAATATAATACTACTATCTATACTTTTAATAAATTTATATAAATTATTTAAAATATTATTTAAGCTTTTTCTTCTTTTTTTAAATTAATAGAAATACTAAAATCTTTATTTTTTTTATAATAATAGATCTTATTCTAGATATTAAGATTAATATATATATTAAGAAAATAGGAATTAATTTTATATAATATTAAATATATTAAATATAAAATATCCTAAATTATAATAATTTTATAATATAATTAATAATTTTTTTTTATATAATTAATAAAAAAATATTATTATAATTATATAAAATTATATAATA